>JAQPZY010001486.1:2400000-3000000 GCA_029931535.1 Margaritifera margaritifera | reverse complement strand
ATTTTTGCCACATAAATACAAATTAGCACAGCAGAAACTATACATTGCAATTAATTCCTACTTATAGGAGTAGCTAGATTACGTTATTGTAAGTACAAATAAGTGAAAATATTTAACCAAATGCCACTGAAACGATTTTTTTTGAGGGGGTGGTGTCAAAACTATCACCACATAAGTTTTGAATTGACCCTTAAACATGTAGTTGTAAAGTTAAGGTTACTAATCTATAACAGCAATGGCCACTATGGTTTGAATACATTGTGGTGTGAGGACATATATTTGCATGCAAACCTCCTGTGCATTGTATAGGAGATGTTTCGAATAGCTCTGAAACTAACAAAAAATAAATTGGTTGTTCTAGTGGTAGGTTATTAATTATTTTTAGGCTAGACTTAGCAATGGCAGATAATGGGATGCAACACATATTTGAAAATGCTAGTAAACAATTATCTAAATATCTATTTACTGAAATCTGTGCTTTGTGAATAATAAATAAGCATATTAAAGTTTCAAAGAGGTAAATCAGTTTTCTTTTCAATTATATTCATCAGCAATTTAATTTACAAAGCTGATAAGTATAAAATCCATGTCTACATTAGGCCGCATTATTAATAACCCATCTTTTCAGAAAAGTTAAACAGATTTGATATATTTTAGAGCAAAAGAAAGTTTTCAGGAAAGTGTTACACAACGTAGTCAATTTATTTTCTGAGTGCTACAGAACTTTTGAAGTTGCATGAATTACATTTTAAGAACTTTAATGAAAAGAACACACAAGCTCTTTAATATTGAGTGCTTTTTTTCGGAAGCTATATTAATATGCGGAATACAACGTGAAACTTCCACTAAAACAACACACATGCCATCATGCGATAGTTATATATAGTTTCAGACATCTGGTACCTAATTCACAAACAAGTGAAGTTTCCACACAATTTGTCTCGTATTCTAAAGATTTTGCTATTCGGACAGATGCCTCCTAAGCGATTGAATAAACAACAGATTATGTTCACTTGAACGCCTACTGTAAGTAAACGCTATTGCTAGACCTCACTGGTTCCCTTAAATTTACCTCCATTAATATGGTAGCTAGTGCTTTTTATACCCCGCCATAATGTTGTCCGACCGTCTGTATGATATAAATTCCACCATCTATAGTTACTAAATGTTGTGGATGGTTTTCACTTAGGGTGAGGAAGAAGCTTATCGGTTTGTGGTCGAAAGGTCAACGGTCAAGGTCACTGTGAAGGAATTAAGAAAAATTATTTCCGCACAATAACTCAATTTCGCAAAAAGTTTACAGTTCCCGAACTTTGTGGATGGCTTGTATCTTGGGTAAGATATAAGCCTGTATATTTCGGGGTCAAAAGGTCAAGTATCAAATGCTCTAGTTCCCGGAAAATAAATCAAGTTCTGCACCATCTACAGTTACCAAACTCTGTGGACGACTTGCACGTGAGATATGAAAGATGCCTATTGATTTGGGGGTCAAAAGGTCAAAACTCAAGTTCATTGTAGCACAAAGAACAATATATTTTGCAGAATAACGTTTTTTGTATAGTTAATTCCTTCACCAAACGTTGGTGGATAGCTTTCACTCAGGGTAATCAGGAAACCTATATATTCTGAAGTCTAAAGGTTAGAAGTCACAGTCATGGTAACTCTAATAAGATAATAATTGTTTCTGCACTCCAGGTTTAGTTCAAGACCGCATACATTGACCAAAGCTGGAGGTCACTGAGACTTGTTGGTCAATAATCTCCATAGTCAACCATACCCTGCTAGTGCCTGCAAAGAGGACTATTAAACACGAGGCGGATGCATACTATGCCGTTCACTGTACTTTTGTTAAGTTGTCGATACAAAGTACTTGTACAGGTTTTTCTAACAAACCTGTGGGCTGCAAGAGGATTTTCCTGATCACTGTCCAGGAATTGTGAGAGTTACAGAATCAACTGATTATAGACTCGTTTCTTGTACATGATTCTAACCTCATTTCAGTTTTCTTAAATGAACTAAAGAACGAATGGTCTCAATTTGCAGTCATTTCCTTCCTCTGACATGTTCAATTTAGTGGTGGAATATAATAATATCAATCAATTATTAAGACTTATCGATTAATTTATGGAAGCAAATGGTAATATCTGAACTTGCATGCAATATGATCACGTATAGTTCGTTGCATGCTGACAAGCTGGAAAATATTCGTTGAAATATCACGAAGGAAGGTCGATTTGAAAATTTGGAAGCAGAATATTTTATATTAATTCCATCCGCATACAGACCAATAATGTTGTCAGTTTTAATAATATCATTATTTCAATTGCTAAGCCATCTGTAGTATTTAAAAATAAGACAATAACTTAGTTTGGTTTTTCATTTTATGCTAAGCGTTTGCGTAAATACGTTCAGAAAAAATCATTTAGACAAACAGGTAAAAATGTAAAAGCTATGGTCTGTAAATCGCTCAACAATCATGCACATACGTCCTGCATCACATACACATGCACACACGTCCTGCATCACATACACATGCACACACGTCCTGCATCACATACACATGCACATACGTCCTGCATCACATACACATGCACACACGTCCTGCATCACATACACATACACGCACGTCCTGCATCACATACACATGCACACACACGTCCTGCATCACATACACATGCACACACGTCCTGCATCACATATGCACACACGTCCTGCATCACATACCGCCTACTCTCTCTCTCTTACCTAACTGCCTATTGTCTTTTTCGTCTTGAAACGCAATATGTGTTGTGTTTTTTTTTTTGTTTTTTTTTGTAACATCCTAAAAAGTTCTAAATTATGTCTTTCTAGTGAGGAAATATATTAATCTAATTGCAATAATTCTAATTGGAACTGAAATAGTTGAATAATGCATGATATGAATAGAAAATGGAAATATACGTATAAAAGCGATTATTGCACCAAAGTTTTACAAGACACGCAATAGTGTTTGTAAACTGCTTAGTGAAATTAGATCCAGTATTGACAAACTATATACAAAAACAAATTCTCTCACCTCCAGATGTACCACCTGACTCAAAATACAATGTACATTATTGATTGATTGATTGATTGATTGATTGATTGATTGATTGATTGATTGATTGATTGATTGATGATGATGATGATGATGATGATGATGGTGATGATGAATTCAAAAGAGAAAGTAGGTATATAAAAAAGTATTATCTAAAGATAAATAGATAAAGTAAATAATACATTAAAAGAAATATAATATAGACGCTTTTTCAATTCAGTATATTAGCACGTATGGATAGATCGTAACTTTATTACAAAGCAAATAAATACTTTGGAAACCTTTACTAGATTTCACATAGTTTATCAGAAACTGAAATGTCAGATCGAAAATTTTTAATACATGTCTTCCTTGATAGGTCTGTTTCAGAAACAATTTATTGAAAAAGTCATTGATCTTTATGTAATTAAAAAGCCAATTAACATGCTAATATTCAATTAAACTATAGATAACATGGATTGTCTTAGGTAATTAGTCTCTCTCTCTCAGACAACATACTGACGAATTTTTGTACTCGTTATTAACGAAAAACGTCCCAATTCTCTTAGAAAATGAGAAAGAAACGCACCGTGTCTTCTTTATTTAAAACACATTGTTTGAATTGATAGATGTAAACAACAATAGTTTTTATGATTGTTTACGCTAGCATCATTCTGGTATATTAATTAGCAACACAGGATTTGTTTTTAAATTGTAGCAAATCTTTTGAGCTAGTATGTGTTACAAATCTAAGTAAGTATTATACATATACAGTTAAAACAAACCACTCATATTATTGTGTGTGTATATGCCGCATGTGTACGACAACATTAAAAATCGGAGCTTAAAAACTACTGTAGCAGTACAACATGGTTATTTTGAAACTCAAACTTAAAATTCCAGAGACCACTCATTTTTTCAACATCACCATCTTGCATATGGTTACGAGAATATTAAAAATCAAAATAAAAATGTTACTGGACCAGCAAGACTATAAAGACAATCAATCAACACTAATTTGACATTTTTGTTTTTACATGTCATAATTAATGCCACAAAGCTACATGGTATTGATTTCAAAAGTTTTTTGAGAGGTGATGGAACTATTTCCTGAGTCTAACATGAAAGCAACAATATCAATATCTGCAGATAATGCCTATTTGTTTACAAGTTTCGACGGATAAAAGTGTGGTCAAAGATAGTTGTGTTGAAGAATAACATTGAGAAGGATAACAGTGTTACTTTGTTTATTTCAAACATTAAAGATGATATACTCCAGTGCTTCAGAAATGATCCACATTTGTACAGATTGTTTTAAATGATGATAACATTGAAATAAGTAGCATCAGTTCTGATAACAAGAAGGTTAAAACAGTACAGTACGAAGAAGGAATGCATTATTTATTTGATGTGGGTAAATACATTTGTTTTATTCTGCCAAATTTACAATTTTTATATCTCGTAAACAGTACAAGGTCAATCTACAACCATTTAATGAAAAAAAGAGATAGAATGTATTTATAAACAACGTTTGATTTAAAGCAGCACACTGTGACTCAGTATATGAAGTATAATAGTAATGTAGATCTGCAAGTGCTAAAGTTTAAAATGTTCCATGACATATTTAACGTATTGGTAATCATTAGTTGATATGTTTGAATTGTTAAGCGATGTGAAAAGCTTTTATATTGGTGGTATAGCTATTTCGTTAAACCTTTCAAAACCATCAATTTATTATGTTTAATACCTTTCCTCAAATATTTAGATTTCGTATTTCTCTAAAATGTTACAAAATTTCTGTAAAGTCTTCATAACTTCCGTTTTTGATTGCACTTTTAACTGTTATTTCTTTAACTTTTTTCACGAACATATCATGAAAACCTTGCTGAATGAAATATATTTTTCATCGTTGCTCGGTATGATTTTTAAATCTTCATTTGGATCATTTATAACCAATGTTCCAATGAACAGATGGATACCATAACCGGGAAAGTTATAATGAACAATGGTATGTACGTATTATATTTCAAATTTAAATTGCATTCGTTATAGGCTGGACCTCTATACTTTTGGATTAAATGGGCATCGTATAAGCACCTTTAGTGCGTGTGCTTCGCTGTCTTTGCTTTCAGTTACTTTTTGCTCACAGATGTAGCACATGGTTGTTAAGTTAAAATATTTGTCATCTTCTGTTTTTAACAGCATTGTCTGTATATTTTTCGTTTTTAATTCTCCATCAAATAATTTTACATCCTTAAAACACTGAAAAATACTGCAATGCAATGTGTTCTTCTGTAAACGATTTGTTTATATATATTTGATTTAAGATAGAAACAAAAACCCTAATGAAACGTGTCAGGCCGTCTTGATTGTCCACGATATTGATGTATGTTGATTACAAGTTGGTAAGTCTTTGAAGGTGAAACTCTCAAAATCGCCATAAACAGCACGCGAAACATTTCTTTGGGGGTTTTTTAAAAAAAAGTTTTGAATTTTACAACAGAACTGTCTTCACTCATTACATTGTTGAGTTATCTACAGTGCAGCATATTGTTTGGTGTTCTGATGATTGTTCTGGAATATTGACAAAAATGTGAGGATTTTATTTTACAGAAGTATTTGTTACTTTTATGTTTGTTTATCAGTGATGACACCACTTTTGAAAAAATCTGTAATTCTAACTTAATTGTCCATTCCATCTGTGTGGTAGCCAGGACCATCATATTGAAAGACAATTGACCTGTCAACATTTCTTTCTTTTTCAGTTACCCTAACATATTTTAATATAGTTTATCTGCGTTTTCTATACTACATCTCTGTTGTCTCTTCGTTCCAATATTTCATACATATCTACAGATAAATCAAATTCATTTTCAGTGTTCAAAGTGTTCTCTATTTATACCAAACATCTATCTAACTAATGAATGTATCTATCCAAATTGTATTTCGATGGCCTTTTAGAATCTTTTTGGGATTATTTAAAATTAATTTCACAGCAAAGAAACAAATATACTGTCTTTATTATTCACAGTTATACAAGTCCTTCTGTTCTGAACTCATTCAGGCAAACCAATGTAAGAGGTTCGTCTGAGTACCTGATAGTTATATAATGCAATGATAAATATTCAAGCCTATCAAACATTCATTTTGTACTCTTAAGTATTTCCTGACCAAATTTTGTATGTAAATTGTTAAATAAACTTTCAAAGACATTATCCATTTCGTCTCTATTTAATATGTTTAGAGGCTTTTTTATTATAAGGTAAACATTTATATAATCAACTCTGCCCCTGGGTCTGTCCAACTGTGATTTTAAGAACAAAATATCTGTTTTGTTAATGATGATCTTCTTCAAATGTGGTTCAACGTCATTTAAAAATTCCTGCAAATCTAGATTTTTACAGCCATATAATCTGTACAAATTCAAAAATTTACGCGATTAATCTCCAAGTCTTTTAGTTATGATTCTGTGTAAATTCTGTCTATTAATACGTTTAATTCTTTTCTAGTTTGAAAACTTATTAAAGGTGGCTGTAATGTTTCTTCTCACATAATGTATATTGGTGCATCAATTATCGAAGTATTCTTGTTTATCTATTTAGAAAGAAATAATTTAATATATAATAAATGTATCTTTAATATGTAATCTTTGGCTTTAATTATAACATTTGCAAAATGATCACCTCGCTGTCTATAGATTCTGGCTCTTGAGGCAGTCATATTGGAACTGCACCACTAATTTTATCCAGGGAGAGGCCACTCTTCTTTACTGCAGCCCTTTATGTACACTGCTCGATCAAGTCTTATGTTCCGAGAATTACAAAGAGTCTATTTGACCCTATTAACACAAGACTTTCTAGTTAGCGTATTGTGCACACATAGTGACTCTGTCACGCGCTCTTGTGTTTAAGGCATACTATGCAAATATTCACATGTTTTATTTTGTTAGCTTGCCTTTATAGTTTTACATGTTACTGTCCAGTAAGCGTACCGAGTACACATGGCCGAGGCAAGCCTCTATTCATGCGCTCTTATGTGTAAGGCGCACAATGAAAGTTATTACATTTTTTTCGTGTTTTGTTTGTTGATGGCATTGACTTTTTTCCATTTCCCAATCGTGGAGCTTATATTTTTTACCGCTTAGTGTATTTCATCTGTTTGTATTATGTTGCGACCGTTAACGACAACGAGGTTGTTCTAAATTTATAGAGAAAACATTTCATCTCTTGCAAGAAACGCACCGCATTATTTTCAATCAGAATCTGCAATTCTGCGACATATAATCCAAAACCAAGCAGCCTCAGCTACAAACACTGTCAAGATAAATTGTAGAAGCATTAATTATATGAATTTAGATTAGTTTGATTATGTGTTCACTGCAATCACCTCAAGATAATGGACCTGCGCCAGTGAATATTTATTTCTTTGGCATAGTCTTACTGCGCCAGTGAATATTTATTTCTTTGGCATAGTCTTACTGCGCCAGTAAATATTTATTTCTTTGGCATAGTCTTACTGCGCCAGTGAATATTTACTTCTTTGGCATAGTCTTACTGCGCCAGTGAATATTTATTTCTTTGGCATAGTCTTGCTGCGCCAGTGAATATTTATTTCTTTGGCATAGTCTTACTGCGCCAATGAATATTTATTTTAGTATTCTCGAATAAAGGATACGATTGTTTTAGTGAAAAAGTATTATACTGATCTTGTAAATATTGATCTTTTATTTTAGTGTTGCCTTATAGGTGATACGAGTGTGAAATGATATTATAATGCGCTAGTAATTGTTTAATATAAATTTTAATGTTCTCTTATACGGATACGAGATGGTGCCACTCACAGGTATGATAGAGTGAGTTTCTTCATAATTCCTTACTACTTGAGTATTTATTGCTAACTACCGACATACGTGGATCAACTCAAATTCTAAATAATTGGAAACCTTATTTACGATCTTTTAGGAGTCACAAACTCGTTTGCTAGCTCCCATGTGTTGACTGCACTAACCAGATTGCATGCTACCCAATGATATTTCAGCTGCTCGTAAGTGTATTATTCTGATCCCCGTCAGGTTCTATTGAAACATCAAAAATAGTTTGATGACAAAGCAAATTTTTTACATGGCTGATGCTATTTCAAAGTCACCAATTTATTGTGAAATATTTAACTTATAGATAGTGTTGGAATGCACTTTGTCTTATAACTTCCTGAATAGTTGCACAATTGCGTAATATCAGTTAACATTTAAGACATTATCTATTTTGAGGAAGGAGATATGATCGTCTGAGCAAAAGTGGCATAATCGATATGTCTGTCTTATTTAATACGTGTTAAGGGAAATTTGACCCGAGTACTATTCAGTATGATAGATGATTAGATGACTTCTCTATGCCATTTGGGGCCTTGATTAAAATATGCCAAGAAATGATTTTATACAAAGGGAAAAACATAACAATTGAACCTGTCAATCATTCTATACACATATGCAGGCACTCATATGAATTTATTACATATATAAGTGCTTACGTACATAACCACCTACCTACCTTCCTACATATTCAAAACCGTTTAATCGAAAAACCTTAGCCTTCTCACGTGTACAGCCTGAATGCATTTATTTCTGCTCATCGGAATGGGACCTTTTTAAATCCCGATTACACATAGAGTTGAACCATGACACGTGTTGTAACACAAAATGAGGTTACATATGTTAAACAGTAGGAAAACTGCATCAAGCAAAGTACCTCTAAACAAGGATTCTCAACGGAAGGGAATAATATGCGACTCAAAATAGCATCAGAGACTTTATTGATGCGTGGGTTCATATCGGCTAAATGGATATTCGTGAAAAGCAGCTGGCTTTTCTTACTAGGATGGGCAAACAGACGTATTGCACATGATATAACAAGATTTATGGCTACACAGAGGATTGATGTTCATTTCAGTTCCATGCACAATGGCTTCCATAAAGTTTCATTTATGGATTACTTTATGAGCCTGGCTCTTGATTTCTTGTTTTCAATCAGGAATTACAAAATCACATGAAATCACAAAGTGTCCTCAAGGTTGAGGTGAGAAATGTTAAATCGGTATAAGTTTTGAGTGATTGTTTTCACTGCTGTCGAACAGTCAGCATTATGATGAATCTTCAGGGATTTTGTTTTCTCCAGAGATGTGGTGGTACATGTGGGAAGGGCAGTCATATGGTAAGATCAAACATAAAGAGAACAAAAACAAAATGTCTGAGAAAGTTATACAATTATACAAGAAATAGCTAATATATATATATATATATATATATATATATATATATATATATATATATATATATATATATATATATATTAGGAGCTCTAGAAAGTATATTTTTGTATACCAACCCAAGCAAAAAGGTAATGGACAACACTAAAATAAAAATCCAAACTTTCTAGCGCAGAACAGTATAACAGCTGTCAGACTGTCATATACGATAAGACAACATTAAAACAGAAGATCAATATTCACTGGTCTAGTAAGACGATGTCCATCACTATCGTATCTGCTGAGCCTTGAGCAACACTGCGTGCGCAACCGAAAGGAGAGAGAGGCGTTGTCACAGAATGAAAAGGGCGGAACAAACACAAAATAATAATTTGAACTATCTGCGTATCATAAATAATAGCACATAAAAGCTACATTGTATTGAATACAACTTTTTTCAAACAGATGATGGAAATATTTCACGAGTTTACCGTGAAATCACAATATTGGTATCTAGCGATAATAACTATATTTTTTCAAAGCTTGGATCAGATTAAAGCGTGGTCGTATACGCCATTGTTTAAAAAAAATGTAGATTTACAGATTATATTTACTACTGATAGCATCCAAATTAAAAACAGCAGCTTAAAAGGAAATATGATTAAAACAGTACAGCATGAGGAATTAATAAATTACGTATGTCATGTGGGAAAGTACACATATTGATATCTGGCTAAATTTATTGTTCAACTTGTAGATCTCGTAAACTTTACTAGATCAGTTTACGACGATCCGACACAAGATAGAGATATAATTTAGGGAGGACAAAGTCAGATTTAAAAGAACATATAAAGTAGTTATAGCAGAATCAACCATAGGAATGACCTCATTTTTGACACAAGTCAAAATTCATTCATACGTTTGAAAGGTTTGACGAAACGCTCTAAATTACTGAAAATAAAAGTATTCTTTGTATGTTTTATACCGTTAAAATTAACATACAAAGAACAGTAGTAAGGACATCTTTACTATGATCCTGAAAATCTAGTTACTCAAAGAAAAATCAATAAGTTGAGGGAACAAATTAAATGGGACAAAAAGAAAATAAAGTATACTGAATCGAATGAATTGTTAACCAAATAATCTTCTTACACACTACACAAGCAAAAAAGAGAAGAATAAAAATCATTTCAAAAGGGTTTATGTTATTACCGACATTGTTAACATGCAAGTATAAGAACAACAGAACGATTGATGCATTTGTATATATATATATATATATATATATATATATATATATATATATATATATATATATATATATATATATATACATATCAGGTTAGAGAATTTTAAGTTCGTACTCTACGGAGATTCGAACCCAGGTCCGTGGGTAACGGCACCCCTTCACCTTCCATGTAAGCACCAACCCCTATACCATCTCGATCATGCACACATCACCATAAAATGATGCTACAAAGTCGCTGATATAGGCATTCGTGCGTAGCGGACACACCTGCATGTCGACCGAGTGATTAATTCTCATTTAAGTACGCAGTTACGCGATATTCCTACGACAGAAATCAAGGTACATATATATATATATATATATATATATATATATATATATATATATATATATATATATATATATATATATATATATATACACACACATACAGTAAAGATTGTTTGTTACGTTCTTGGATACAACATTTCCTCTTTATAACGTGTGAGTTTAAATTCCCCTGCCAAATTCCTAACTAATATGTATTCCAAAGGCTTTGTTATAACGTTCCTTTGTTGCAACGTTTAATTGGTTATAACGTTTGATTTGTGTGGTTCGCCCGAGAAAATTAACTCAATTATAACATTTGTATTACATGAAGCGCCAAAGCCAGATAAGCAATGGCGGTCGTTTAAACAATAAAAGCGCTGGGTAACAAGCGATAATCACACGTCATTTATAATCAGTAAATAATAAAGTCCTAACAAAGGCGCCGCGTAAAAAAGGCGTGATAATCACACCTCATTCATAATCGGTACTTTAGAATCACTGGTTGATGTAACATAATTAAAGCATTAAAGTATGAAAAGAAATGATTTTGCTTTGTACTTTTTGACTATATAAGTTAGAAATATCCTTTAACTATCATTCTCTACCTGTATGTTGAATAACTGAGTACAGCTCGTAGTAAATCTCTCTCGTGTTCATTTTGAATTCTGACTGTTGTGAAAATGGCTGAAAATTCGCCGGTCAGAAAAAGAAAAAAATGTCTCTTTAGACACCGATTGGAAAACATATCAACAAAAAATATCGGATTAATATAAAACAGATGACTATTGACAGTTTCTTTCGATCCAAATAAATAAAGGACTAATTTACTAGTCGTTAAGTTGTTGAACAAAGACTTTTTCACGTAAAAGTGAATTTTATGATTCACCGGCTGATGTATCTTGTACATGTATGTTGACACTTTCATCAGATGGTAAAACTTACTGGTTTATCATTTTGTTTCTTCATGATAACATGTATTTATACAAATGTATGCTGTTTCTTGAAAATTTTATTACCAGTACATACGAGTTCTGACAGTAATCATACCAGTATAAATTTTTTAATTGTTTACTACATTTATGTCCAATGGACAAGTACATTAAAAAATTTTGGAAAAATTAAATGAATTCGGATGTCACGTATCTCAGTTATAACGTTCTAAAATCCAAGTCCCCTCTGAAATGTATATATATATTCTCATAATACTCATCGACTGAAAAGAAAAACAAAAAGGAAAAATGACATATACAATGCTTTTAAAGAAATCTTCAAAGAGCGAAAACATGTCAAGATAAAGTTTAATGAAGAAAAGAGTTTTGGACAAGTTAAGGATTTGCTGGAAAAGGAAAAATAGTGAATAGTTTTCAAATTACTCAGGCAATATGCATATGTAGTGGTAAGGTTTAACATAATCATGGAAATAGAATGTAGATAAAAAATAAAAACAGAAAATGTGCTGACGTTGTATCAATTTTAAATTGATGGCTACAATAACACGCATAACAGATCAATACACATGTGTCAGGTTGAGGCAAACAAGGAAGAAAACATATCAAAGACAACATACAAAAATTATGGATTAGCCTATTCTTTAAATTGGCAACTGATACATTTGGATAACCAAGATTTAGAATCGGTAAAGTCAGAATTTCATACTCCAAAAAATAAGGACTACCTTCCTAACTTTACCGAAGAAATATTTCAAATCAAGCAAGTAGTTTTTTGGCGACACAGTTCTTACAAAATGTCAGACATGAAGAGGGAAGATAGAAGGGCATATATACAATTTTAAACCATTTTGAAATCAAAATATATGAACGGATGAAAGTATATACTAGATAAATGGAAAATATATGATGATTCATTTAACACTAGGGAACCAATTGAAAACATTATGACATTAAAACTAAGTCTGAGAAGTGGGCAGCATAGGAACTGAGGAAAACACAGTACTCACATAGAAATATTCAAAGATAACGAGATTCTAGAATGTGACGAATGGAGAAAATTATCCCTTTAGAAACTGAAGGAGTGAGAACGTTCACAGCATGCAAATATGTGTTGATCACAAAACTGGAAGGATAATTTAAACTACCCTCGAATTTGACAAAGTATACAAACGTGCCAATTACACCATCAACAATGCGTTTGTTTATGGATACAAATATTTATCATGTACAATTTTAACACGTCTATAAAACCTGTTACAAAAATTGCCACAAAATTACTCAAAATCAGTTGATTTGTGAAGAGCTTTTACGCTACATGGATCCCCCAGCCTGAGATTCAATTGGGGGTCACGGGCAGCGAGTGATACATGGAGGACGACTAAGCTTTTACCTCCTTTTCCTTGCATTTTTCCCGCTGGCTTGCCCCGATTTTTTGCGAGTGTAGCATGGAGGAGTCACCGTCTTCTGGTTTTTAAATTTTTGCGAGTGGTCCATAGGGAGTGTTGGAGCTACTAGTTTCCGTATTTTGTATAAGTGTAATTTTCATTTAAATAAATTTTCATAATTTATTACAATGCCTGGAGATTATAAATTCAGACATAGTGTTTCACGGCAAAAACAAGTTTGCTTGGCTTAAACTAGTGAATAAAGAGGAGTGTGGGAAAAACTGCCTAAATGAAGTTCCATTCAGCTTAAGACTACGCTCAATGTTAGAAAAGGAGACAAGAAGAGGCCTTGGGCTCAAATGTTGTGAAGAAATGGAGTGGTTCTTACTAAAAAGGAAGTAAAATAATTTAGCAGATATATGCGTAAACCAGCCCAAGCATCTTAAAGGTTGTTTCTAAGCTATTTACTAAAATGCAAGAGTTAGTATGGCTGGATATATGTGATCCTCTAGAACCTGAAATTCGTGTCATCTTCATACGCGAATAAAAACATGAGCTGCCTCTTGATTGACCAAAAAGAATCTACGCGATGGTGGCATAGACCAGCTCTCTTTCGCACACGCCGCTCTAGAATATCCAGAACTTTCAGCCAAATCGTTGCTTGCCCAGTGCATGTCTTGGCTGTTGCAAGAAGGATCTTGAAAAGCGCTGCCTAATAGCCAATCCAGATCTTGCATACGAAGATTTATGGAAACAAGCCCGTCCGGACAAATCTTTTCCTACTGGCGACGAACCTTGGAAAACGTGCTGGGCACACGCCTAGGTTTGGATCTGCAAGTGACGTCTGCGTGGTATTTCTATTGACATTCATGGCAAAGTGGTCTGTCGGTTTGAGCCAGAGAGGTCTAACACACACGTCAAAACACACTTTGCTTTCCTCCTGCATAACAGTCATGTTTGGTTTGTAAAGAAGGACGTCAAGTCTTTCGGGTAGAGCCTCGACCACCAAAGCGAACAGTTGCCCTGTAACATCAACACCAAGGAGACGGTTATACCTGTAGACTCTGCCGACGACATTGTAAAAGATCTTCACCTTGCTGCTGCTGCTGCTGCTCAAGAGCGAGAGCGAAAGCGAGAGAGAGGGCGAGTTTAAAAAAACGAAACGCCATCCCGTACAAGAAACATCAAGGTTAAGCAGCACTTCTCGGATTTTCTCCTATTCCGAATCGCCATATTAAAACACATCGCCTACACTGTAATTGCATTTCGCGTCGCTTTTAGAGCGATGTACTTGTGGCCATGCCATTTCATATATTAATGATCGCACAAATGCAAACAATGAATGTTGTATTGATCAATCCTCTAGTTGTACTGGTAGCTCTAGAACAGGTGATCCGCCCTAGTACAAGTACACACGTAGCACTTCGATAATATCCGTTCATCCCAGGATGGTACAACGTTTCGGCTGCGCTTGGTAACAACATATTTGTGTGAGATCGACCCAAACCAACCGGCCGAAAGCCGTTGACGTTCCTGATGGATGTTATAGCATTGATATGCTCAATAAAGTAATATAGGCTGCCATTCCTGGAATGAATGCGAACTACGCGGCGACCATGCGGGTAAGCATCCCGCTCACTGATCCAAACTATCAGCTCTTTTTGGAGGCGCTAGCCTCCCTCGTTGGATTTAAATACAACTTATTTGAGTCCTAAGGAGCCGGGACGCACACGGCACTCAATACCCCAGGGTTTGTCAACGTCCCGCGGCTTTATGTTCACCTCGAACAAATACATTCAACTGGAAATATTGTTTATGAGAAAAACAGCACTCTGCTACAAATTATTCGTGTTGGTGGTGAGTGCTATGGGGAGTCGCGTACTGTCTCCTATGGATGCGTTACTACGGCATCCAGGAGCTCTCGATACACATCTTAAATGAAAGACATTAGCCGGTTAATATGCTGGAGTGCACCATCACCCTTTATCTTAAAGAAAAGTGCGAATAAAAGTACTAACACTATTTATCTACCCGGTCCTGGCTCTTTAGTAGAAGCGCTGCAAGCACGTTCGGACCATCGCCTCCGTTTAATGTTGCCCCAGATGTTGTAACTCTCGGCTATGAGGCGGGTAGTGCTAGCCCGTCGCTGGTGCCGTCTTTCAATCCGTGTAAACGGAGTCGTAAGGGCACATAATGACAGCAATAATCAGTCTGGTGTGAGAGCCTCAACGTATAGGCACAAGAGTATGGATTTTCATCAACTCGAACCATCTTCAGCTTCCGCAATTAGAACTCGCACTGTACTTAGCTTAAAGGCGAAACAACAAAGTCATGGGGGTTCGATCAGACACAGGCAATGAACACAAATCATTTGTGCGGCCTGACAATCCTGAAATCGACTACAAAGACGGAATATTGGTGCAGCTAGTACAAAAAGTGCACGACATCGACAAGGAATACAAACAACTGGTGCGAGTGTATCTACGCTCCTTGGGGTTGACTCGTATCGGTTCAGATTGGGATGGAACTAGGACGCAAAGCAGATGAACATCGAGCAATGTGGTTGCTCAAAACGTCCTAATCCAAGCCTAGGGTTAATTGCGATTTCTTTGTCGGAATAACAGCCAAAAGTACTATTCCCTCCCAGGGACTCTCGGGCGCGATTGTTACTACAATAACAACTTGGTATTTAACTAAACGTACTCGGCGATAACCTTTCCTTCGGGGTATGTTGGGCCCGGTATCACTAGTTTCACCGACAGAAAAAAACAGAGTTATACTCGAAAAAGACGTGCTCTGCAACATCACAGTAATTGGCCAGAATAACAAGCAGTCGGTGAACCTGCGAACAGAGGACATGGTATTTGTGATTCGTGGTGTGCGTGTTGGCGGGCTTGTTGAAGATCGTGTTATTTCCAGAACTAGTGATATCAAGCAAACTGACGCCTTCACTGACATCACATCCATCTTACCAGTAAGCCAAGGTGACATGTTATAGGTGCGTGCCCGCAGAGAAGCTAACCCCTCATCACGCCAGATCAATAAAACTTTCATATCACGCTACTTAAAGAGGAATTATAATGTCGCTATACTTATAAATCCGAGATATACAAGATTTTCGCCGAAAAAGATATGCAAGGCTAAAATCTCCTTACGTGCAGAGGCTCAACAGCAACGCACTCCGTTCAAAAAGTACAAGTGGTCAGTAAACGCAGTAGATGGTGTTGACAACACACTAACAGCTATGTCTCTGGGCACCGGTGTGGTGAGGATTGGAATATTGTCAACAATCATTCCTGTCCTCATTGTCATTACATTTGCAATCACAGCTTCAAGCTGTAGTCTGATTTCTGTAGCTGGGAAATTTTATTACCAGGTTACTATCCATAAAAGTAAAAAAACACGATGAGATCCGCGTCTCAGCCGAACAAAGGTCAACAGTATCGCAGACCACATATCCAAGGCGCTACGCGACAACGCTATCTCCAAGGAAGAGTTCAAGCCTATCCTCGACGAAGTCAACAAATACACAACCATGAAAAATGAAATATGGGCGGTGTCGAGCAAGGCATTCACTTCTGTAGTAATCGACTAAGTGGCAACAAAACAAAAACTAATAGACCGCGAAAGAGCCGAAGATCGCGAGAAGATTATACAAAATCTCACTGGAAATTCATCATAAGCTATTTGTTGTTAGCGGAAACGTCAGAATCGCCAGAACAACAGCTTGCTTACTCTTCAAGGTCAATTCCCAGCACACCTCCATCATACGATGTAGTTTTTCAATAACAGGTGGACACAAACATGTTGCCAAAGTGACCTATTTAAGTGTTTTCGCCTGTTTGTTTTTTTTGTTTTTTTTTGTAAATGTAAAAGATTGGTAGCCGCCTCACGCGTTGGCGCCCTCATCCGATATGGCCTGCTGATCCAAAGCTGAAAGTCGTGAACTACCAATACCACTGTCATCATCTGTTGGAAGAACTGCCTGCTTTGATGCGTAAATTCCAAACGCAACTGCAAGTAAGGCTGCCACTATCAGAGTCGCCAGAGGCATAAAGGCATCAAAAAGAAAGCATCTGGACCACATTTTAACCAGAATTCTACGACATTTCTCAATAAAACATTAATATAAGCATTTTATGCTGCACCTATATACTTAACACAATGGGACTAAAGGAGGAAGCTCGCAGAGTGCGCTGGATAGATAATTAAGACGAGCATAGTAATACAAACTATATGCAGAGCTGAGTCAGCAAAGGTTTACAGTTGAATAAAGTCCAAACAAAAAGCAGCACTAAATCGAAGGCAACAACATAAGTTTAGGTTTGCTAACAGATGATGGAAGGACATTGACACGCTCATCGAAAAAGATTAACTTGATGACCTTATTACTCTTTATGATGCATTACTTGACAGCGCCATCTTTGAAAAAAAAGTTTGCATGTGTCTTAAATGGACACAGAAAGATTGTTATGTTGCTGTCTGAACAAAAAGTCAATGACCCGCTCTTCAAACAAGCCAGCTAATTATCTAGTCTCTCTGCAGTTTGCACTGGGCATTGTTTGCAAGTCAATAATTTTCATTATCCCATAGATGAAAAATAACTGCAAAACTGCTCTAGTGTCTTCATTTCTATTTGCTTCAGTTTCCGCTTCATATTTGTATCGCTGCAACGCGAGTATATCCTGTAATCTGTCCCTGTTGCAGTTCCACACTTCTAGCATTGGTAGACCCTACATCCTCTTCTAAACTGTTCCGCATGTACACCTCAATAATCACTTAAGCAGTGTTTCCGACTCACATCTTTGCTCCCTAGTTTAAGCCAAGCACACTTGTTTTCGCCGTGAAATACTATGTCTGAACTTGCAATCTCCAAGCGTTATAATCAGTTATGCATATTTATTTAAATGCAAATTACACCCATACAAAATACGGAAACCAGAAGCTCCAACACTCCTCGTGGATCAATCTCAAAAATCGAAAAACTAGAAGCTGACGATCCTTCCATGCTACATTCGCAAATAATAGAGGCAAGTCAGCGAGAAACATGTAGGGAAGAGGAGGCAAAAGCCTTGTTGTCCTCCATGTATCACTCGCAGCCCGTGACCCCCAACTGGATCTCAGGTCGGGAGAAGACGGTTACTCTAACAGGTTTATTAAACGGTTCATTTGTATTATTACTTGAATTTCTATGTCAGCCGGAAATTATATTGTTTGTCTATGTTGAGATGTTGGTACAACTGGATTAAGAACTTGATGCGCTGCTCTCTTAATTTTTTTTTTGTATCCCTTTATTTCCTTCTCTAGTCCAATCTAAAGAACTTAGAAATTCACTGCTACCTTTATACGCAGCTATAACGTTAGATAACATTTTATTTGAACTACCTTTTTCCAGAAATGTACATTAGGTGTTTAAAAAATTAAATTATACACCAATGTTTTACTCTCAATTTTGTTTTCAAAATGGCTTAATCATATTATAACCAGGATCATCTATTCCCAAACCACGTTAATAAATTCTAAATATTCATCAACCACATTACTCGTAGCTACCCTTCAGTAGTTAGAAATACCCGATTAAATAAATTATGAATATAAAGCTCATTAATTACTCCATCTCTCATTTGATCCTCATAAAGATCATCATAATGTTTTACATAAAAAAAGGATTATCAAATAACACCAGTTTTTTGCAATTGTCTTTCTATTCAAATGGATCAAAACACGTTTTAAAAGAATTGTTTTAGGGTTGTTTTTTTCATTTTCTCTCTAAATAACAGAGATAGAGAACAGGGAGAGACAGAGTTTTAGAACAACAAGAAGAAGACAAATTAGAAATGAAAACTAGATATAGCAACATAAAAGAAAGGAATATGCAACGAAATAACTGTTAAACATTTAACAAAAAAAATGAATTTAGAAAATAATGGATTGAAAACAAATATAAAACAAACATAGAAAACATTTATAAATACTAGATTCGCAAAAATATCAAAATCATTGTCAGATGTAATAATACTTGGAGAAACTTCGCTGATTAGTAAATTTCTTCCAATTGATAATTTTACCAATTTACACAGAATATTACGTAACATCCAATGGAATAAAATATTTTACTGGGATGTTATCATTTACATCAGGATTGCCTCTATCTGCATTAAGTGCAAGTTGATTATCATATATACATATTAACGAAGCAAGAGAGCGAGTTATTGAAATAAATACTAAGATGTCTACTTGATATTTTATAATAGATGTTGTAAATTTTACAGTAGTTCCTTTATACCATATAGTTAAATAATGTGTTGAAGAAGATATTAAACATAAAGCAAACATAAACAACTATAGAAAATTAGTAAGCGAACAAGTTCTCAAACAAATTAGTAAGCCAGTGAGCATTGAAAGAAGGCAAAATTCTAGTTCATGAGTTAGCGAAAGATAGCAAAGATAGTTCTTAAGATGACTTCAAGATGAATTAAAAGTTAGTTAGAGTTCTTGTTTAATAATGTACAAATAGTTTGTACTTGTTTTCAACTAACCTTAAAAAATATTTATTTTAAATCACTGATGTGTTGGAAATTAAATGGAAGGAAGTGAAAGCTAAACTGAAGAAAATGCTAAGATAACATTAGAGAGGTATTAGAAGAAAGTATGAAAAAGCTTTTCAAAATTGTTTTTATTTTTTAATTTACTTTATATTTCTTTTTTAACTTGGTATTGCAACAGCTTCCAATAGTATGGGTGTAGTAGCTGCTAGTTTAGGATTTACAGGTATAGCAACAGAATTTATTACTCCTATAGCATGTACTGGGTTTGGTGGCACTTTCTATGGGTTTGTTACTAAAGTTTATTAAGAAAAGATGGTATACAGAAAAGTTTTAAAACACATTTAGATGGTAACCTAATATATAATGAAGTTAAACAGTATTCTTGACATGGGTAGCAATGCAATAAGCGATAATGATATAGCTCATGTGGAATTTGATTTAATACAATTTCATACAGAGTACACAAATACAAGAAGATGAAAATGTCATTAGGAAGAAAGTAAGTAATATAGATATCCCAAATATTGATGAATTGAGAAAAGTCTTTTTAGATATTATAGAAAAGATTACAACACAACAGGAGCTCTCATATTAATGGATTAGTAGTGAGAGAACTTGTTCTCTTTTTAATCTTTTTTAAATGGTTACCTATATAACAGTAGAAGGTTAATCTGATAGCGAAATCTACTTTACAAATCAAATTGATAATAAAAATTGTAAATTATCAATTTCATTGCTGAGAATGATCTCGTTGTCGGCTATTACAATGTTTCAAATAACAAAAAACAGCATATATTACATTAATGGCAGGAATGAAACAAAAACCTTTTTTTATTCTAGATGGAATCTATAATCTTGATATCTAGATGAAAAAGTCAAAGAGAGATTTACTGGTAATAAATAGAGTGAAGAACGTTTTCATATTGAGTGTTGAAAACGTAATTCACAACAGTGAGTAATAATTACACAGCGTATATAACAAACTACAAATTACTACGAGTTAATAGTCAGAGATTTATACAGACAACTACTTAATGTGATGCTGTTTGTGGATTTTTAAAACCTAAAAATGTAAACAGCATCCAAGATCAGATTATATTATTAACACCAAACATTACTCTAACGGCTATTATCCATTGCTACGAGACTCTTTACCTGTTAAAAATTGTTTTTCATGGTGATTTTGTTTTATACGATGTTGATTGGAAACTACGAGCAATTACAAAGAGGAACAATAAACAGATTAAATATCACCTTTAAAAATGAAAACTTGAAAGTAATATATTTTCATAGAAAAAGAGAGATCCTCAACTAGATCAATCAATAAATAGTCAACTATACTTAAACAACAACCATATTGCTAATTTATATGACCCTGTAAATTTAACTAATGCGGCTATTCCAATGTTTGCACAAAATGCGTTGATGCTCAAATTCGTGAGGCTTTAGAGGATAAAACTTTAACAAAGATAAATGCACGGA
Source organism: Margaritifera margaritifera (assembly GCA_029931535.1). Taxonomy (NCBI): domain Eukaryota; kingdom Metazoa; phylum Mollusca; class Bivalvia; order Unionida; family Margaritiferidae; genus Margaritifera; species Margaritifera margaritifera. The sequence goes on along the minus strand of JAQPZY010001486.1, from coordinate 2,978,782 downwards.
GAGATTAGGTAGACAGTGAATTACAACTGTTGATCTGACTATGAAAGAAAAATATATACTAAAATTGATGAGTTAGAAAATCAGATTGATGAGAACAAGAAAAATAGTATAGATGCACAAGAGTTCATTTAAAAAGGGAATACTATCCTGTATAATTCTACAAGAACATTGGAGGCCGCAAAAGAAAGCGCTGAAACACAGCAAATAAGACATTGCAACAATACTTACAGCCAATTGAACAATTTGAAGCTGATATAGAAGGAATTGTTTAAAAAATATTATAGAAAACGTTTCTTTTTTACGTACACATTTAAATAATGCCAGGATATAATTCATTGCTGAAAATAGAAAAAAAAAAAAAAAACAATCATGAGAATAACAACTTAATTTATGATTTTAAAAGTGTTGTAGTAATACAATAGATGACAACAAAAACAAAATAAGTGGGAGAAGAAATATAATTAAAATCATGAGAACTACGAGTTATCTATTACTGTCTTATGTGATCAAAAAAAATTGAGAAATGATCAATCTTTACCAATTAACTTACTGCTGGAATATAAAAAACACAAACGAATATTAAATAATGCATTGATCCATACATTCTGAATAACATAGGTTTTGTACCAAGAAGTATTGACGAATTAGATAAAATTGTGAAACGATTTAAAAAAGTCTTAATGATACTGAACAAAACTTAACAACAGAAACAGAAAAAAATAATGCTCAATTAGATAAAAACATTAAATGAAAGATTGAATACAGTAAAATCAGAAATAGACGGAGACATAGTGACAGTTAAGACTGAATTAAACACAGAAACTGGAATTATGATTTTTGATATATATTACGTAAAACGAAAGAACTTCAAAACAGGTTAATGAATGTATAATATGTGCATATGAAAAAAGGAAGAAAAATAAACTAGTTTAAACTAGTTTAACAGGTTAATTAACATACTTAAAATGCAGAAGTGTTCAAGGGAAACACCTTAATCAAATTTCGCATAACTTATTTGCTAACTTTATACATATAAGATATAACAAACCTAAATCTATAAACTATTTTTTTTTTTTTTTTTTTTTTTTTTTTTTTTTGCAAAATGCTCTCACTTTATTGTCTATGAGCATTTCGAGTTAAAATATAAAAAGAATCAAAAATTAAATCATTACATATATATTTGGGATCCTTTTCCTTATTGTTAAAATTGAAAACACTAGGATTAAATCTGATTTGTCAAGCATAGATTCTCCAGATGTTTTCAATTAAAAGATAGAGGTTTAAAATGGCATATGAGAGCAGTCGCCTCGCTCCCTTTCTTCTGTCTCTGATCATAAATAAATAATGCCCTTTAAATAATAATAATAATAATAATAATAATAATAATAATAATAATAATAATAATAATAATAATGAGGTCTTTGTACAATTCTAAGCGCTTTACAATATTGGATAACACATAAATCATATATAAAGATATGATTACAAAAACAAACATCATGAAACTAGAAAACAAAAGCATGCTGAAAATAATTAGAGTAAGGAAATATTATTAAGTCTTTAAGTCTGTTCTTGCAGTCGAAATTGGTGAGTTTTAAGAGCACTCTTGAATGAGATCACAGCGTCTTTGTGTCTAAGTTTATTGGGCAATTCGTTCCACGTAGCTGGGCCCTGGTATGCAAATGAACGTTGTCCGTATGGCTTAGTTTTGATAGTGGGAATAAAGAGAATACGAGTGTCGGAAGAAGAACGTAAGTATCTTGCTGGGGTGTACACATTGGTGAGGTCAGATAGGTATTTTGGACTGGAGCCAGTCAACTAAATGTACCATAGAGAACAAATTTTGTGTTTGATTCTGAATCGAATTGAGCAGGGGGAAGGTGTGCTCAGTTCTTGGTATTCTGAGCATGATCCGAGAAGATGTGTTTTGAACTTTTTTAAGTTTCTGTAGTATATACTGAGACGAACCAGATAGAAGTTAATTACAATAATCCAGTCTTGAAAGTACTAAGGAACACACAAGTGTTTCTGTGACATCAACTGAAAGAAAATTGCGAATTGAGCTTATGCGTCTCAGCTCCAGATATGCAGCCTTGCATATGTTCATGACATGTTGGTGTAATGAGAGAGTACTGTCGAGAGTAACACCTAGGTTTCGTACTGACTGTGTGAATTTAATGTTGGTGTTGCTGATACTTATTGTTTGAGGTAAAGGATGTGAATGAGAAAGTCTTTGCGTTGTGATCCGAATGACTTCAGTTTTATTATCATTCATCTGCAGCTTGCTACATGTCATCAATGACTACACATCAGAAGTGCACTTATCTACGTCTCGGATGGTAGCATCGACTTTAGATGGGTGACTAGATGTGTATAGTTGGGTGTCGAATAATCAATGAAACACATTCAACAGGATATCAGTAATATGTTCATCCTTTATTCCTTCAAGTGCTTTCGCATCTTCGTTATGGATGCTCTTCAGGTAGATACCTTATAAAATTAAATGATCATGACTGGGTATTTATCGAAGTGTACATTTTTACCTAATCACTCTCAAAGTAAATTAAGTCCGAATTACTTTAAGTTAATTTTATGAGTGATTAGGTAACAATTTACACTTTGATAAATACCAAACCATGATCATTTAATCCTTATGCTTCCAATTTACCTCCTTTGTGTCATGAAATTAGCGGATTTCATCAACAAAGCATTCGATTTTAGGTAGCTCCTAGTTTGTTTGTTTTTTGTGTTTTTTTGTTGTTTTTTTTATTTGCCTATTCACACTGCACCAGAATACCTAGCTTCAGAATGGCTTCAGTTTATTATCATTCATCTGCAGCTTGTTACATGTCATCCATGACTTCACATCTGTAAAATGTATATAAAAAAAGATAAAGGTCAAACATATAAAGTTCTTACAATATATGGTCAGAATTTTGTAATGAATGGTCAGAATTGTTTTTAGTCAGCTATATTTCCTTAAAAAGTACAAATTTGTCTCTGGTGGTACATTGGTACATTATCATACAATTCCTTAATTGAGTTCGCAAAAACAAAAATCAAAACGATATACTCGAAACGAATGTGTTCCGCTGTCAGTTGACTTTGGTAGGTTATTGACGCTGGTCAAAGTTTACCATTCAGGAGGTATCCAAGGGTCAAGTATGTGTGTACTATACGCGATCGGCAAAACACAACCTCATCTTTGTGATTTGTTCTATATGAGAAATGATGGGTTTGCTATTAAGATGCTTTTTGTGGAGTTGTCATTCAAAATATTTGGCCAAGTAAGATGTTTTTTGTGGAGTTGTCATTCAGCATATTTGGCCAAGTAAGTTGCTTTTTATGGAGTTGTCATTCAATCTGGCCAAGTAAGATGCTTTTTGTGGAGTTGTCATTCAACATATTTGGCCAAGTAAGATGCATTTTGTGGAGTTGTCATTCAACATATTTGGCCAAATAAGATGCTTTTTGTGGAGTTGTCATTCAACATATTTGACCAAGTATACAGAAAATGCAGATTTATATACAATTTGAAGCAAGTACACGGAATCTTCTATTCAGAAAATTGTTACTGCAGCACACCTTTAACTGCTTTGTCTGTCCCATGATGCAGAAGTAGAATGATATAACAGAGATAACCCAAAAGATAGAGGAAAGCAAAAAGAAAATAATTGGTAATGAAAGTATGATAAAAGCGAGGAAAACAACTTACGATTTATTTATAGCAAATTTAGTGACTACATAGGATTTGAAAGAAAACAATGTTTTTATGACTGGTTCGAAACCCAAAGAAGAAAACACTTAGGCAAGTATGTTGTAAAATAATACTGCCAGCTGTATTATTTGTTTTTAGTTCTAACTATGACAAAATAGCTGCGTATCTATGTGGTGTGTTTCAGGCACATCTCTTTTCAAATATATTGATCTAGATGGATCTGGAAAGGAAATAAAAGAACATAACAAGATCATAAAGGAATTACGGAGAACAAACGGTTAATAGTAGTATAGAGATGGCAATTTCTGCAGCAGTCGCTATAATTTCTGACTGACTGTTCAAATTTATAATGTGCTCTAAAAAACTGATTAAAATGCTAAATGTGCAAGCTCTTGTAGCAGCTTAGTTTCACTCCGGTGCTGACGCTGAAAAAAAAAAAAAAAAAAAAACGAAAGCAACAACAACATAGAATAAAATTTTAATGATCCAGTTGCTATCAAAATGAAAATGTATAGACTGCGCCAGTGAATTTCTCGTACGCCTACACGAGTGTAGTGTACATTTTTGTAAATACATTAGTGATACAGAACTGTAAAAGCATATAATACTGCGTTTTCATTACCAAACATACAGACTGCGACAGTTCTCATACCACTGTATGAGTGCATGCTATGAAACATACATATGTGTTCCATAACTTTTATAAGATATACTATTATGTCTAACATTTCAAAGAAAGTACTGTAGATGCAAAAGTACCCTCCTAAGCCTTGTGAGTGGATCGGTGTAACTTACAAATATCGGAATAGTAGTACAATGTAAAATTGCCAACAAAAATTGCTTAATCTGTTTTATATGATGGCTGGGCCATAATAAACTCTGCACTCATTGTTGTTGATTTGTATATTAAAAGATAAACATCTTTTGATACTGAATATTTGCTTTTGCAGTAATTATATATTTTCTTGTACGTATTGCGTGGTGTACCGTAACAACCTTCTTTGATATCTCTAGTCGAATCCTTAACTTTTTCTGGTGGGATGAAAGCTTAATCGACTTTTTCAACAATGTTTGGATCAAACAACATCAGATATTCAATTTATTGTTGTTATGATCTAACGTATCGAGTTTGTCGATATCCTCAACCTAACCTAAGATTTCACATCTACTAGTATAAAAAGAGCCTTGGTACGACATCACTAGGTGCGTTTTTAGTTGTATCCCAGAATAAGATGAAATGTATTCCTTTGATTTTGTTTTACTTTATCTCTGAGGATATGGAACAATTTATTGTCACTCAAATATTTAACTAACTCTGACATTTATTGAGAGAATTTCATCTGTCTGCATTATTTAGATTGTTTAAATATATATGGTTTAAGTGAATCCCTCCAATGTTTTAAAATGGTTGCTCAGCTACAATTACTATATTAGTAGAAGTCCTTTTCTATTTAAATATTGAAGTCCTCCAGTACGTAGAACTCCCACAGGACACGAAACTCATTAAGAAACTCCTTCGGTACGTAGAACGTCTTCAGCTTCTGGAACTACTTCAGTTGGTGAATAGGATGTATTGTAACTTCTTTAATTTCGAAATGTTTAAGTTTTTCATATCTGAACTTTTGATGGAATACCTTACATTCTCAAAATTTGATCGTAAGTGTTTCGAGAAACATCTGCATTTTTACATCTACATATGTTTCTATATTTTTGAAGCTCCAAAAATACCTTTAACAACAGGTGGACCTAGTATGTGTGATTTCTGTATATTAAATTAATTTTAAATATTTGATTCGTTTATATTATGCTTGCTGACATTGCCTTTGATGGTGAGACGGATTTAAATCTCTTAATTCTGAATAACTAAAGGTTTTGAATCTTAGAGTACAGATAAACTCAACCCGCTCTGCCAGTTACCCGCGACACTGTAGGTGTAGTCAAACCTCAGTAGGATCAGAGACACTAGTATAGCACTGACGGAAGAGATCAAGGACACGAAATCAACACTACGACAGTTGGTTCTCTGCTGAGAACCACCGGTTTTTTTTATTCGGCCTTGAATGCCACCAGTATCAATCAAGACTAAATAATCTTAGCCGGTGTATCTTTGTAGAGACTACAACAGGATATAAACACATTTGTTAGAATTTCCTTACAATCAACTAATTTAGAAATAACTTCAGACTTTAGACTGATTGTCAGACTGATGCCAATATGCACTGAGAGTGAGAGAAAGAGGGAGAGAGAGAGAGAGAGAGAGAGAGAGAGAGAGAGAGAGAGAGAGAGAGAGAGATCTACGCTAAATAATCAAGGGCAATGATGAAAAATACATCCGTTTTCATATCATTTTATACAATAACTTAATAACAACATTTCATTTTACTTTCCGCATCGATTTGAAAAATAACAATCTACGAATTTGAAAAGAATGAATATAAAATTTCTACTATGTTGTCTATCCAAAACATTTATTCATAAATAATATTTGACAGCGCGTTCAAAATTTAGATAAAAAATATTGAATAATTCGATTACAAAGATTTCTATAACATTTAGTTTCAACTAATTCAACTGATATTAAGTATTCTGTACCTACGTGCACCAGAAAAACAAAAAATATAATTAAAACTCCTTGCACAAATAAAATCGCACAATAAAGTTCCAACTGTCCTCAACACATAAATGGGAAACAAATACTTAGAAAGATATATCCATATGACCAATACTCCAGAACATTTGGGCAGCGAAAGAAAGTTCCTTATTCTTTGTTCAAGGCAAACCAATTGTCAACATCTAAGATGAAAATTAAGTAAATGTAGCAAGAATACGTCCTCACGAAGTGTGGCTGAATCTCACAGTGCGAGAGAACAGTACAGTTTGAAAAAGTTTAATTTCAGTATCTCAGACTTCGCGCCACAACATCAGCTGATCGGTATTAGATTGAATGATGACATTGTTGAGCGACAGGTTTGTTGAATCAAAATGCTGTTAGTCTTCTTCTGTAAAGACCATAGGTTTTGCAGTTTTGGCTCATAAATAGTAGTATGTAATTTTTGCTGTCCTATCCAACTAGTTGTAAATTAGTTGAACATAACCCATACATCTTTTTTTTTTTAACCCATTCTGGCAACCATGTATAAGTCCTACTGCTTAATGGGCCATACTTGTCTACATTCCTATAAAGAGCCTCAATTTTATTTTTAAAAATCTTCATGTTATTGGTGATCTTTTGCTGGAACTGAATCATGAGATCAACGAATACATTATCTGGTTCAAGATTAGTCATTATAGATTGAAAATTAGTTATATAGTAACATTTTTGGCATCTTCTACGTCTATTTCCTCTACTAGCATCCTTCATTTATTTAGGACTTTTAGTTAAGTTTCACAAAAACAGAATGAAATATTTTTAGCTCAGATTTAACGGTTTAATGGTTTCCTTAGCGTCTTTTTCAACCAAAGAAACATATAGATGTATTGGTCCTTACCGTCTGTGAATCTATACGTGGTAAGTGACTTATTTAGAGATTTTTCAATTTGTGATCTGTAGCGGTTTCCTTTGTTGCGTGCGTTATGCAACACGTTTAAGCTTCTTCATTTACTCCTTATCTTCAACGTCTTGCTATATTAAAATTTGTGTCCACTTTTCGAGTTTAGTTTTAGAACTTCTCATCTCTTGAGCATTTTTGCTCCGCTCAAGCTTCTGTTGCATTTATAAATGTTTACATTGTGCTCTGCTTACCATTCTATCACTTTTATGCATCGCTTGTCTCTAAGAATTTTTCGATATTGTTTTCAGGGTAATTAAATAGTTTTTGCTACATTTGGTTTTGTACCCTTGTAATCATCAATATATTTATTCTACAAGGTAGATACATTATTTTTGTATGGGATTAGTCTCTCTGCCGCTATTGGATATTCCTTTAAATGGACGTTTAGATGCAAAGGAATCTCCAATTTCACTTCTATATTTTACATATTTAGCGTGGGTTGTCACTCATGCACAAGAAACAAAATAAAATAACCATAACTTTTAAGTTCAAAATTCCAGAACTCTCATCTACTTTTTATTTTGTATCATTATCTCGTGTAGGAGCTCGGAAACATTACTGGGTCACTTTCGTACTACTGCAAGAAAGGAGACACAATCTTGAGTCCCAAGGTCATAATGATATTTTAGTGCTTGGCCACTTGTAGCCCAATGAATGACAAATCATTATGCCACTGAATCTGCGAAGCCTGATGACCTTCTCCATGCAAGGCATGATGACACAGTCAATGCAAAAGATGATAATAACACAAAATAATTTGAAATGTTTGCACAACGTAATAATAGCACAAAGCTACAGCCTGATAAAATCAACAGTTTTCAGAGAGGTGATAGAAATATTTCGTGAATTTAACATAAAAATAACAATTTCGATGTAAAGAGATAATGCGTTTTTGTTTACATATTTGAATAGTAGAAAAGTATTGTCAAAGCTGTTGTGATCAAAACAACTTTCAACACAAACATAACAACGGTGTACTGTAATGTTTCAAATAAGATGGAGATTTACAGATTTGATTCAATGATCATAGAGTCGAGATAAGCATCATTAACATTGGTAAGTATATGATATAGATAAATAATCAGCTTTGCATTCGGCTAAATGTACAGCACAATACGAAGATCTCATCACTTTTACAAGGTTAATCTACAATCAGCAAAAGCAGAGATTAAATTTATGGAGAAGAAAAGGTTAGATTTAAAATAGCAAGCATGATCACTCAATGTATGAAGTAGCTGTTTTTTAATCAAAATTTGAAAACAATCTTAAATCTTTCATATGTTTGAAATGATTAGAAAGAATGTTGCAAATTACTGGATATAAAAGTTCAAGTTTTAGATAATTGTTTTGTTGGCTTGTTGATAACGCCTAAGTACAATTTGCCAAGCGTCAAGCATTATCTGAATGCTTTTATACCCTTTTAAATGGCCAAGGAATATCTATCGCATCTTTAGTACGATCCTGAAAGTACAGTTGCGTACACAAATATCAATCAATTGTGGGAACATATTAAACGGGACAAAAAAAAAAAAAAAAAAAAAGATATGCTGAATTGAAAGGATGGTTAATTGGACAATCTCTCCTCACATTTAGCAGGGAATCGAGAAATAGATTTCACCGCAGAAGGGTCCATGTTACTCACGTGGATGCCCAGTGTCAAGCAGACATTGTTGACATACAGCGATGGTTAAAAATACGTCTTGACATATATATATATATATATATATATATATATATATATATATATATATATATATATATATATTAAATACACATTGACTCTGAAAAGATACAGTTTAATAAGGGGAGAGAGTTTTCCAACATAGAGATCAAGGATCTGTTGGACAAGGAAAACACTGAGTACGTTTCAATTTATACTGACAAAAAAGCAAATGTATTGGAAAGGTTTAACAGAGCACTAAAGACTCGAATGTGGAAGTATTTTACAGGAAACAAAACTAGATAGCGGGTTGAGAGTTTTCCAAAGCTAATTCATGGTTATAACGACACTCATCACACATCAATAGACACGACCCCTTCGAAGCAAGCAAGAATAAAAATAGATCAAAATTATGGATCGACTCAAGTATTGGACAACGGATATATTTGAAACACCAACATTTAAAATTGGTGAAACAGTCTGAATTTCAAAATACAAAACAATATTTGCAAAGTGCTGCCTTCCTAACTTTAACGAGAAAATATTCAAAATCAGACAACTGATACTAAGTGATCCCATTGTTTACAAACAGGACGACTTGAGGGGACAGTATACTGGGAGCATGTTTTACGAGCAAGAGCTATCTCTTTACGTCAAACATGATGACATGTACAAGGTTGAAAACATCTTGAAACTCATGAGAATGAAAGGCAGAATGTATTTATTTAATAAATGGAGAAGATACGATGAATCGTTTGACAGTTAGTAGCCAGCAGAAAACATTATTCATTTAAAATGAATGGTAAAATCAGAATATATAGATAGCATTATGCAAGAGGTAAAAAAGTGGATTATATCAGTTTGATTGGTGTTTCATGGCACAGAAACACAAGTAGGTTATTTAGTACCAATGAACTACAGTAGCCGACCAGGGCTGATCCGATGATAAGATTTGAACCCGCACCCTTTCGGTCGCGAGTCTGGGACTGTACATTAGAAAATAAAGTGTTAACACATGCGCGTCATGCGGATTCCATTGGGCACAAAACCACTTGGGAAGGGAGGGGAAGAGGGAAGAAATTACCTTCATAAAGATCACAGTTACACAGCAAAAATGGTACACATGAAAAGAGTGATAATGCGACTTTAGTGTGGACAATGTGTTAACACGGTAATAAATGCTATAACAGAAGTAATGAAAAGAGACAACATTTGAAAAATTATGTTAATACAAACTACACCACTAACAAGATGAAAATCAAATACAATGTAAAAGACTACAAGCTGGTCTGAGAGATTGCAAAAAGGATAAAGATAATGAAAATTATATTGACGTTGGTACAGTCAACAGGACATTTAAATTGCTTTCGAACATCATTCAAAGAAGGTAAGATAGAGACTCACGCAACTACTCAATGAACTATCCAATTATCCATAAAACATTCAATCACCAAGAATTACCAAAAATTACACAAAATCAGTTGATTGTGGAAGAATTGATCTGTGTGAAATAAAAACCAGTACACCATTTATAGTGTGCGTATATACAGACTTTAAAAATCTAGTCTTTACAGATATCCAGCAGTAATTGAAATCGAGCTACTGAAATAAATTGTACAAACATTTGAACATTTGCTGTCACATGAGTTTACGCTGTCGTTTGACAACCACAACAACGATGAAACAACAGCAGCAACATGTTACAAGTGCCACAGAAGAGAGAAACTGGTGCAGGAATTGGAAAAAGAATATATCAAATACCGTGTATAAATACATTTGAAAGATCGCTATAACATGATAATTTGTGGAGTGACTAATTGTGATAAACAAATTTGTTTGTACTAAAACTGATAGATACTAAATACCAAGACCATTTTGATTATATTGTTATCATCTGTCCAACCTTTCTGTGGAACAAGATATACGTCATTAGGTGGTTATTCAAAGACGAAAATATGACCGTGTTAGATCAAAAAAATAAATTAGATAAGTGGTTAGAGTTACTAGCTGATATGTATCATGAAACCAATATTTTGTATTTAATTGATGATTGTACGAAAATTCGTGATGTGCAAAAGAAAGCAACTCATTTAACAAAGCTATCTTTTAGTGGAAGACATTTTGAAATATATGCTTGGTAATGGTTCAGAGGTACAACTGTGTGATCAAAGATTTCATGGAAAAGTAAACATTTTGTGGTAGTCTTCTATAGTAAGGACAAAAAGAAAATGGTAACTATCTTCACTGAAAATAATCTCATCCCAAATGATGTACAAAGATAGGTACTATATACTTTGAAATAGAATGAAAAAAAAACCCAAACTTGTAATAAGACTCGAGTTTTCTTTCAGTACAAGGTCCTTGTACATTAGGTATGCATTACCTTCGTCACTGGAGGCTTGATGCACATTCAGTACAACGGTATGCTGACGTGTCCGTAAGGTAAAGTATTTACGTTGTCAATTAGGAAAACTGTTTCGTCGTACATAGACAAAGCTGCTTGATTCATTTTGATGCTATACAGCTTGCATTTGTATGACCAGATTACATTCATTTCCTATTTATTTTCTCTTTGATCCAAAAGACAGTTTCGATATATTTTGAATTTAAATTCATTTTGATCAAGCAATTCTATTGCTTTTGCAGACTTTCTTTTCATCGTAGTCATCAATCCTAATGAAGGACATTTTGCCTTAATCCAACAAACTCTCTGATTGATGTATCATTTTGTTCTTCCTTCAATAGTCCAACAGCATTTATGTTCTCTTTAGGAATGTCATTTATGTTTTCCTTGGGATGGTCATTAGTGTCATATAACTTGATATCATTCTTCGTGTCTCTGTAAAAGTTTTCTGCTTCAACATGAAAACAAAATTATTCTGTATCGGTACATGTTTTCACCGTATCTGTTTTTTAGCATACTGTTGTAAAACTCGTACATCAACCACTTAGATAGCTAGCACTGTAAAACTACCATAGATCGGTTTGGTAAGTTTTATCTTTTTGTTTTAATACTGACTAGCTCCAAGTCATTGTCAATAACTTTTCTTCTGTCAATTGATATATCTTTTTGGCATTTGAAAAATTATTGTTAGTCTCTACATTTTTTTTAATTGTTGTTCTTTTCATGAGATTTTTTAGTTGTTTCCAAAAGTGTTCATTAAATGTCAGTGATCCGTTATAAAATGCTGTTAAACAAGAAACAAGACAACACTGTGTATCGTTTCAGTTTCAAACCTAATTGCACGTAAAGATTGAAATTTCTCTAGGCCATGATATACTTGTTTTTGCTTTTCAACGTACGCAGTAGCTTTGGTACAGTTGGTTGTGTACCCTTGTAATCATTTATCACATTTTAGGGCAATCATCGTCCCAACGGACGAATCTTCATGCTTCGCAACAACGTCAGGTATTTCTAATTTGTTCATCATTTGCTCATGTAAAGTTTGTAAAGGCATGTATTGCATCATAGCATATTCATCTCAATTGTAGTACTCGTTCATAATCAAGGAATTCGGTATTGACTCATTATACTCTCCATCAAATTTTATCAAGTGAGCTATGTCTGCAGATAATTTGTTATTTGTTTTTGTGTATCTGTGCGGTATCATACTAATTCCACCCTCGATCATCAGAAACATGTAGGGTCTGTAGGATGAAATGTGACATTACATCAGGTACATAATGGTAATCGTCACTGGTTATGTGTGAATCTGTTAGATTTGAATATAATTTTTCTTTGGATGGTACAGCTGTTTTATTAAACGTATGAAAGTTATCCATGTATTGGTATGGGTAGATGTTTTTTCTCAGAAACATTAGGATTCATTGCACCAAAATGTTTCGTTGTTTCAACAAACTTGTCATCGTTTAAATTAGTAACAAACTGCTCGTGTTACTGAACAATAATCTAAAGCTATCTACAGATCTAATAGTTGTTTTTGTAAGATTTTTTCACTATCTTATCCTGTTCAATCAACCACAAAGTCCTTGCTGAACGAAATATATTTCTTGTCGATCTTTGGTATGAGTTTTACTTTATTTCTTGGACCTTATGCTTGTCATATACAGACAAGTTGTGAATAAATAGAGGTATGATGTTTATATATTTTAAATTTAAATCGCACTTGTTATGTGCAGGACCTCCATATAGCCCGGTCAAGTGGTCATAATTGCGAAATTTGTTTCGAAAATCTTTTCTTGCAAATGTGACAAACGTTTGTTGAATCGAAATGCTTTTTGTCTTCCTCAGTGAACCTCATAGGTTTTGCATCTTCTGACCATAATTAGATATACACAATGTTTTTATATTCTACCTATCCAATTGCTAAACACCTAAATGCAACCAGTACCCTTATAAGCAATTGTTTTCTTGCATTTGTAAATTGACTTGCGTAGCATGCAGTTGATTTTTGTGAAATTCTGTTTAGTTGTTTGCAATGTCCAGTTTTTGGTTGTTCATCCAGAATGGCACACTTTTCATCTGCACGATGATGCATTCAAAATTACAGTAAACACTGTACGGAACTTGTAACAGATGCTGAGAGGTTCTAAATTTGACAACTGTTCCCTCTTCAGGCACTATATCTATTGAGTTGTCTACACTATATAATAATATATTGAGTTGTCTACAAGTATAATAGTCCTTTTTGCTCTGGTCAGTTTTCTACTGTTTTGAAACAATTGACCTAATGTATATGTGATGACACCAGTCTGGACAGATCTTTATTCCAACATAATGGTAGCTTCCATCTTTGTAGTTATTAGGATCACTTAAATCGAATATGATCCAGATGTCAACGTGTGGATCATTTTTGTTTTCTGTTACTCCATCAAGTTTACTGTATTTTTTATTTATTAATTTTGCCTATACTATGGGTTACTTGTTGCTATGCTTTCTCTGGAATACCCACCTTAGTTACCGTCGTCCGGAAGGGGCAAGTCGTGTTGCTTTGCAACAACGTCACTTCCAATAGTTCATACGCATTGACTGATATATCAAATTCTCTTTCAGAGATACTACGTAATTCATTTTCAAATTTGTTTCATATCTTCACTTTTTATGTGACATCTATTGAACCATCTACTATACTTGTAAATTATGTTCTTTGACGGTCAGTATCTATGATAACTGTTCTGTTCACTCAGTGTATATGAACGTGTGAGTATATGCTGAACTAAAATTAGAAAGCTATGCTATGAACTTAATAGACATGAACTTGTGGAATTATACTGTTCACAAACACAGATATGAACATATGCAAATACCGTTCAATAACTGACATAAAGTTATGAGACCACGTTGTTCATGAAATGAACATGAAATTATGAGAATATACCGTTCGATAACACCCATAACATGAAATTATGATACCACGTCGTTGATATAACGAATGTGAAATTATGATACCAAGTCGTTCATGCAACGAACATGAAGTGCTCTGTTGCAATGTAATCGGCCCTAACACAAGGAATGATTGTATATATGGTATTCCATCCAGTCTGCCCAAGAATCCGCCGGAACCTCACTTTCGCGCAGATACAGGCCGGATAGATACTTTAACCCTCAGACGCCGGCAGGTTATGACCACTGGCTCCAACCAATATTACCAGAAATCAGCTGGAAGTATACACATCCGAACCGTATAATACATAGTCATTAATTTGTGTTGTGGTATAAACACCACTAAACATGGTATATATGCGTACATAAGCAAAGACCTGGTTAAACATTGAAGCTGTTTTACTATTAGAACGACTATGTGGAACCACATGATAACCAAGTTCATACATGAATATATCTACAACAAGAATGATCATATGGGATTATAAAAAGCTAGAAACCTTCTCATCGTTTACTACATACAACGTGCATAATTCAACCCATATTGCAAATTCAGATAAAAATATGACTGTAACCTGAAACAGACTATATTAAATCTCATAGCATTTAAGTTATGTGAAACTTGTCTAACCTAACAGAAAAATTTTGAAAAAATTCGGAATTATCTAACGTAACAACCCACTCTATCTATGGAAGAAAGAAGATAGAGAGAAAAGAAGAACGTATACAATTATTTCATACTTCTACAGCTGAATGATTGCTATTGTAAAGGAGACTGCGTCCTGACAAGGCATCCATTCAATGCAATTATACTGGAAAATTAGAACTCTATATACAGGTACGTGACGGATACCACGGACAGAAAACATGAGGTAAGCGAGTTCATTCAGCCAAAATTTTGCATGTGCCACAGTAAGTCGATCAACCAAGTGAGGAAGCTAAACATGTTGCAATCATCTGACAGAACCAAAACATGCACAATGTGTAATGCTGTACGCGGCAACAGGACCCATATTATATTTACATTAAAACACAATACAAATGCAACTTTCTGCACACAATTCCGTGAAAGACACAGATCACGTCAAAAAGATCTTTGTATTTTGCATTTAGCAAGTGACCCAGAATCGTTGTTCAAGCCGTTTGTAATTTTTGCTTTAGCATATATAGTCGATACCGTGCTAATTCCAGTTCAACGTACCCTCTCATTTATCAAGAACATGTTGTAGTGTCAACAGTTCTAATTCTACACATGATACATTTCAACCTGCATCAGGTACTAAACCAGGAACGTTGTATTAAAAAGCAGGGTTTAGTTTCCAATTTTTTTCACATTTGTTTCTGGGTTGTGGAGTTACTGTATTGAATCTGTCAAATTTATCACTGGATTCAATTGGGTAAATGTCTTTCATGAAATATTAAGGTGTCATGTCTCTGGAAATGTTTCATCACTTAACAGTTTTTAGCGACCTGTTCAATAGATTGTCCCTAGAATCTAAAGCTGTATAAAAACCTGCCTGTTTTTTTTTATTGTTATGTCTTTTCCAGCTTTCATGAAGCAATAAAATATTAAATCCTTGCTAACTGAAATATATTTTTTCATCATTGTTTGGCATAATGTTAACGTCTTTATGTAGATTCATTTTAAGCAATGTTTCGATTATTCAATGACTGTCATCATCAGAGTAGTTTTGGATGAACAATGGTATGTAATTTGGGTAATTTTTGTTATGCGCTGGACCTCTAAATTGACCTCTTAAGTGTTCGTGGTCACGGATTTCGTCTCTAAATTTTTATTTTTCAGCGATAGGGCATGTATTTGTTAAGTTGCACGTTTTCATCTTCCTCTGTGAACACGATAGGTTTTGTTTTATTTGTCTTATTACTTACTGCACTACTTTTTCAATTCTACTCAAGACATGGTAAAATCCTTCAATACAATTTGTTTCCCTGTAAATTATTATTTTGTATCTAGTGTAGATTAATTCAGCTTGGAAACAAAACCCTGATATAATGAATTCGGCTGTTTTGATTGTCCAGGATATGTAGGATTATACAGTACATTTTACGTCCTTGGCTCGCACCTCCAGTACGAGGATTTTTTCGAAATCACATGAAATAGCAAATAAAATCTGTAATTGGTGTTGACAGCTTTTATTTTTACAAATGAGCCTTCGTTAGGTATTATATTTATCCAGTTATATACATTGTAACATAGTCTTTTGTGTTCTGACAATATTTCTGGAATGTAGAAAAAGAAACTCAAGCATTTGTTTAGAGATATATTTCTGTCCGAGATGTCTGTTTATCTGGGATGATTATTACCTTCAATTTGTTTTCAAATAATTCCAACACAGTGAAACCCTCCATCTTTATAGTCATTAGGATCACTAAACTGAAATATAATCAACATCTGGGATGTCTTTTTCTCACAGCAATTCAGTTGTTCGAAGAAATTGTTTGTGATTTATTTCAGTAGCTCTGGCACGGTTCTGCTGTCTCCCCTTTCGAATATTTGATGTACATTTATATCTTCTGATTTTACTTGACATCTATGAAACCAACAACTGTATTTAAATTGTATGTTGATGGTATCTGCAGACATTTTATTAAAGTATTTAAAATTGATTCAACCGGATAATAAAAATATCTTTATCAGTATGTTATATGTTGTCACGGATTTTTTTTTATTTTTCACCAATTCTAGGAAAATCAATCTATAATTTTCCTAGACTGGTTGATACCTATCTACATTCAGTGCTAAATATTAAAAACTGTCGAACATTCATCTTCTACTTTCACTCATTTTCTGTCCGAAATTTGGCATGTAAAATATCAAATAAATTTTCAATGACATTATCCATTTCGTCTTTTTATTATTGAATATCTAGAGGTTTTGTTCTGTTGTAAAAAGTTATATACTCAACTTGTTCTCCCTTCTGAGTTGGTCGTTTCATAAGTCTGATTGTTAAGTCTAGTTGTACATTTGCAAAATGTCCAGAATGATGATCTTATTAAAATGTGGTTAAATGTCGTTGACAAATTGACATGTATATTATTATCACAGTAACGCGATCTTGATTGCAAGATCACGTCGAGTTGTCAGCATTAGAAAATCCGGATCATTACGAGACGCGAAGCGTCGAGTTATGATCCGGATTTTGATGCTGACAACGAGACGTGATCTATAAATCAAAATCGCATTACTGTGATAATAATATTTTTGTTATATACCTATCAATTTTCAGATAATTTCATAAAATCACTATATGTAGCTGAAAAACACAAGAAATTGCTAAACATTTCAACCTCTTTAATACGAACTTCATCTTAAAGCATAAACCGAATTACTTTTTGAAAAGCTGACATGCACATAAATATTAGTTTTATGAATGAAGCTTGTGAAACATCGCTCACTCAGTTTGACTACCAATACTGTCAATAACACTAATGCTTTGATGATTGGGGCAGCAGACTCATATATGTGATTTACAGTTATTGTGCAGTTCTCAAATTTTGCATCACGGAAAATTTCACCACCTGAATGACTCTGGAAGTTTCTTTCGGAGGCCAGGTTGATAGCGGTTGAACTGTATTTCTGGCGATACATTGTGAGAGGCTCCGATGGGGACTTGACATGGGAATGACAACATTATTTTGACAGTTATTTACAGCAGGATTGGACAAATTGTAGGAACTTGATGATACAGATTTGTTGCAGAGAATGTTACTCATTTATAATTTCAAATTCATCCATTATGCGGGAAACTCACTAACGTTACCAATTATGAACTTCGTAAATAGGTTGTACTGTACAACTATAATGTTTTGGTACGCGATTTCCGAATGTGATTTTGTTTCAGACGAACATTTCGGCTATATTTACTACTTCAAAATAAAAGAATAAATGGTTTTTTTTTATTGTTGTTGTGACGAAAACATGGTTTAGACCTTTCAGATATTTTACGTATAACGCAAGGTTTCTTAACTAACGCCGCTGTGAGAGCTTTGTTTACTGATAGTGTTGGCTTTCCGTCGCTAGGGGTGCTGCTATTGTCACCTTGCAACCTCAAGGATAAAGTAGTTTTAGCCTCTTTTGAGAGTATAGTAATACGGAATTATAAAACAATAGTATCGTTTTCCTGCTGGTAGAAAATGACAGTACAATATCTGGCTCTGTCTCGGGTAGAAAATTGGTAGGTATATAATAAAAATCTTTATTGTTGCTATTGTAAAATCTCTACTAATTTACATATGTCTTAAATGACTTTTTAAGTCTTTTCCTTATGATTCTGGTTACTTTTTTTTGGTATTTATCCTCCTTATTGCTTTTATAGTTGCAAGAAGTATTAAATGTGGTTGTGGGGGGTTTTTATGCACATGTTTTGGTGTTGGCGCATCAAGTATCAAAGTGATAATTTGTTCCATTTTTATTTGAAAATTTCAATATAAATTTGAATACTAATGTTTTTTAGGGATATGTAAAAACATGTAATTTTTAGCATAAATTGTATCAAAAGCAGAGCCTAATGACCAGGTGCTAGCCTTTTTATATATTTTGTTTCCCAACCAAGCAAGGAACATAAACGGTATCGCATCCACCAGTTTCAAACACAGTCACCAATGTGAACGGCTTCGGAGACGGGCTCACACGAGACCTTTTAAACTCCATGTGAACACTGAGATCATGTCCTAAACGGAGGTTAATCCGTACCCGCTAACTACTTGCCGATTCGCGGCAGTCAGAAGTCCTGCGATCTGACTGGTGTCCAACCCACCAGACCATTAGACAACCCCACAATAATTTATAAATATATCTACCACTTACATATAAACCATTACCTGTGATGTAGATTATGTTGGTTGTGTAGGTCAATTTCATATTTTGTATTTATGTATGCGTAGGGTTTAACGGCACATCAGCTCAATAAAGACTATATTTGTGAAGATAAGATAAAAAATTAACTTCTAAAAATGTAAACATAAAAATTGCAAAAAATAATTAGGAAGATAAATTCCTTCCTAAAAACGTAATCTTGAAGTCCAAAAGATACAAGATCAAAGTTAGGTTGTTACAATTATTTTAAATGTATATAAAATAAAAGATAAAGGCAAAAACATAAAATCCTACAAATATTGCAACAAAATTATATATATAAACCCCGATGTTTTAAAAAGTCTAAGATCTTCTCTGGTAGTACATCATCAGAAAGCTTTTTGACTGAGTTGACATAAAAAAAATTATAACAGGGTTGATTCTTATGTTGTACTGTTGCTATAGTGGTCTGTAGCTGTAATCATATGCCTTACTCCTATATCAAGCGGGCTTGGTTATTAACACTGTAAAAAACATTATGCTTGTATCAGGGTACTGAACTTTATTGTATCACCATAACGGCAAAATCACTAATGTATCTTTTTTATTTTCTAACTGTACGTTCAAGCATACTTTCACCTTGTATGATACCGTAGTAAGGTTCGCTTGTGCAAAACGTGTAGAACCTATTATAGTGTAACGTAAAGCTGCACTTTCCCTTGATTTTATTTACTTTTTTTCAAAACACTGAATAATTCCATGGCCCTCCATATCAAATAGAGTCGTAAGAGAAAGGTCAGTTATTTGATGACATAATACCAAGGATCTGCCTGAAAATTCAGTATACAAATGTGATGACAACATACAACGCTACAAATGCTATCCAAAGAAGACTACACAATGTTCACAGACGAGTTTTGTCAGGAAGCTGTCCACTTTACAGGTGGCTTCCTGATGGATGATTCTCGTCTGGAAGTCACTCAGAGTTCTTGATATATGAGTCCATCTCAGTAAATAGGTGGACTCATAATATTAGGGATTCTGGGGAAAACAAACTTCAGAACTTACATCGGGCTCTGCCCAACCAAAACAAGGTTTTCTGACCGTGTATCTGAAAAGATGCACACAAATAACCACAGATGACAATGAGACTGTAAATCCGAGCGAAATATCGTCCATGTAATTCAAGTTGCGTGTTCCCCAGATATTATTTGTGAAAAATAGTATGTCGCACAGACTACATGTATGACAAATATTGACAG
Source organism: Margaritifera margaritifera (assembly GCA_029931535.1). Taxonomy (NCBI): domain Eukaryota; kingdom Metazoa; phylum Mollusca; class Bivalvia; order Unionida; family Margaritiferidae; genus Margaritifera; species Margaritifera margaritifera. The sequence goes on along the minus strand of JAQPZY010001486.1, from coordinate 2,958,431 downwards.
GGTAGCTATGAAAAACATACATGAAGGACGATTCTCAATTAATGGAAAACAGCAATAGGACTTCCGTTTCTCGTTTCGAAGGCTGTACCCAAATCACGCACTGCATGGAATTCTCGCACATGAAAAGCGAACTTTACTCAACAATCCAGGTGAGTTTCCAAAGTAAGATAATCAGAAGAAGTTGTGACAAACCTGTAAGAATGTGGTCATCATACCAGTTAAATATTGCTTTTCGGAGGAAATGACATTTTAAATTCATCGTCTGACCATTCGCAGCTATTGCAATACTGGGACACTTTTGGTTTTCTTTTTCTTTTCCAGGACAAGAAATACTTGGTCAGTATATTAATCCCCGTGGGCTTGGGTATACTCGGTGCTCTGATGGTTGTAGTTCTCACATACTCTGTTCGCAGGTGCGCAAGGAACAACCCATCTGTCGAGGCCGCTGCCCAGCAAATCACCGCTAGCATCTCACAGGTTGGTTGGTTGGTTGATTTTTAACTGTACTTTAAACACGTTGTTGGCTATATCATGCCGAGGAAATGGGAACCAAGTTCCGTTCCCAAGAACATACCTAGGCAGCCAGCACAGACTGGAAATGGTGGGTCTCAAACCTGAACCCTTAGATTGCGACGCTCTACCAAGTGAGATAGCGTAGCTTGCTTCCATATCTCACATGTAAATTGCTCTCGAGTGCTCTCAAGAGGGAATTGCAATTTAACGACTCATTTGAACTTAGTTCCGCTGCTCGCTTGACCCGATATGTATCATTGTGCTAAGGATTATAAAAATGTAGCTTACAGTGCTTCGCGAATCGACGATATATACTGCATTATAAACACTATTATTGTTTAGTTATTTTTTATATAATGCACCAACTCTAACAAAAGGATTATATTTTCATCTACATGGGGGATAAATTCTATTTTCTTAAAAATTGCAAATTAGAATTATAAAAATTAGATGGGATGATGTAATTAATGGTATCATTTCACGCTAGCTTTTGGAATAATTACTAGGTCTCGGTAAAATGTAATATGCGTACCTTATACGTACTAGCTTCATAGCATATTAAAAATCATTTTAAAAAATTACAAAATTTTTCACGTTTGAATCTTTATATTTTTTTCATGAATCTTCTTCAGGATTTCGATAGACGAAGCGATCAGATCAATTTGCTGGGAGATGCCACTGATGAAGATATCTAGAGGGTCGCATGACAACTTTGGGAAGCCTTCCTTCACGCTCTAACCATTGTGGAGTTCAATTGTTTTTGTCTTTTTTATCAGTTACGTAATCAGTGTTTATTTCACTCACTCTCTAACGCGCATAATACCACAAATGTGTATTTTGATGACTCTTCTATCATCTGCGCCAACGTAATTTCATCTGGACCATCTGTTCATATCATCACCATTCTCTGTAAAAATTCATCTAATTAAATATTTTGCCCCCACCTCACCACCGCCCCCTTTATTCAATGTTCTAATTGTGTATGTCGTGATGCCATATGGCACACTATTAAGCCATAGGTAGATTTTGACTCGTCTCCCTAATATATCTTCATGTGGAAAATTCATATCTCGGAGGTTAACTATTATCAGCTTGATTTCAAAAGTGTGTACTATAACAATGCTTCAGAAACACTTTCGTTTCCACTATGTCCATTTTGAACTTACTCTTTGTAAATTATTGACTTGCAATATACGTTGGTGGTTCATGGCTATGATGTGTACATTATATTTATGCCTGAAGGCACTTGCTGGTGAGAAGTAATCTTTCTGGCAAAAAACGTGTGTGGTGATTGTGTCATGTCATTTACTGACCTTCAAGGTCCTCAAAGGGGGACAGTCTGCATCATTCTGCACCCAAATCACGATTTGTGTGTGTGTCTGTGTGTGTGTGTGTGTGTGTGTGTGTGTGTGTGTGTGTGTGTGTGTGTGTGTGTGTACACGTATATGGGTGTGGTTATGTCGATTTCGACATAGCAAATGAAAATCTTTATTGGTTCATATTATCCACACGGACTTGGATAATACGTTCTCAATAAAACGCAAATATGCAGTGTGTTAAAATTGTAAAAGTGCTTTATTTATTGTTGGCACTATAAAAGTAATGTGACCTGATTAAGCTAATCTTGACATAGTACGCTGGATTTCAAATTCAACCCAAATGCAATTATTAGACAACGCTAGTCTTCTTCATCAGATTAGGTTTTTTTTACATACAGGTATTATGCATGCATAGTTGGGAGGGGGAGGGAGTCCATACGGGGGGAGGGAGAGGGCGGAAACGTAGAAAGCAAGTTTTAAAGCAAAATGCATGCTCTTAAAGGAAACTAACAATAATTTGCTTTTTTTCATGACTTGCTCTCCGCCCACCCCCTTCCCGGGCTAGAAGTTCATGCTTAGCTGGATACACCCTAATATTACCTATTACATTTTGTACACTGATTTGTTATAGAATAAAACTAAACGTGCATTCAAATATATTATGGAACTGCTATACTTTCAGAGATACCAATAAATTTTAACATCCTCCAAAAAGATTAAATAACCTTGATAAAGTACTCAGTTAGAAGAAATAAGTTGTTTTTTTTTTTGTTTTCTTTTTTTTTTTGTTTTTTTTTTTGTTTTAACCTCAAATTATATTATTTTAAATACGTAAGGAGCTGAGCAATTTTATTTGAATTATTTGCTCCTGGGGAAATTTTTATTTTATTCACATACTAGAAATATCTAAACACAAATTTTACTTTGCAAGGAAATATGTTCAGGCCTGTATAAAAGACTGATTTGTTGACAAATGAAATGCGTTGGTAAAAATATGGTGAAAATAAATTAAAATAAATAAATTCAGATGTTTGCAATTCATGCCTGCATTTAGATTTTATTGTACATATAACTGTTGTTATTTGCCATTGATTTAACTTTGCTAAGGTCTTTGTTTACAAATTCTCGATTTAAAAAAATAGAAAAGGTACAATACACCTGTCCTCTCTTAAAAATGTATCTGCATTCTCATAAATGATCCAGACAGCATTGCGAATCAATAAACTGTATGCCTCCCCCTTCATCGTCTCCTCCTTCTTCATTTTCTTCTTCATCATCGTGTTGCGAGTAGAAAAGCTTCACTCGCATCATTATTTGAATATCCATATCTACACGTATATTTTTCCATTTGTAAAGAATGACTTTGATTTTCTACTTTTATTTATTATAAAACTGTCTTCCTTAATACATTTTTTACATTGCCTAAATTTCAAGATCAGTGCATCAATAACAGTGCAGTGTCCTGACCTTGAGTTTGAAAGTTTTTTTATAGTTGATTCCAATGCCACTCTTTTGAAAATTATATCCATGCATGAATTTTAGTAAATCCAATCGAAAATATAGTCATGCATGAATGTTATTAAAACCTTTCAAATTTATAGCCATGCATGAACGTTATTAAATCCTATCGAAAATTATAGCCATGCATGAATGTTATTAAATCCTATCAAAATTATAGCCACGCAAGAACGTTATTAAATCCAATCCAAAATAAAGCCATGCATGAACGTTATTAAATCCTATCAAAAATGTAGCCGTGTATGAATGTTATTAAATCCTATCGAAATTATTGCCATGCATGAATGTTATTAAATCCTATCGAAAAGACTTAAACTTTTTCAATGAAGCTGTAGTGTAAAATGTGAAATACCGTACATACTATCTTATAAGTGTAGCCCGACTGCAAACTGTACAGACCCAGATTTGCCGTAGCATAATGGGCCGGCAGATCTGGGTCTCTGCAGTTTGTTAGGAGTAATCAGCAGAATAAACAACATAGACTCTGAACTGCCGGCTCATTATACGACGGCAAATATGGGTCTATGTTGTTTGCAGTTAGAATTGCCTTAAACAAATATAGGCGGTTCTTTCAGCTCTCAAAATATTTAGGTTTAGTTTTGGAAATAGTTTTTAAAAAAGTATTGCGCTTGATCATCAAATTTTTGTTTATATTTACGTTAACTGAATTTGAAATGTTTATGTTTGGTTTGATTTGGTTTGTTATTTTATGACACAGCAACACAAGTAGGTTATTTCATGCCGAGGCAATTGGAGCCTTGCCCAAGGACACATCAAGGCAGCTGATCCAGACTATTCCGAAGGTAGGATTCGAACCCGGACCCTTAAGTTGCCATTGACGATATGCAGGAGGACCCATAGGGTATATTCTGCCTGCCTGAGCAAGCAGGGCGATTTAAATGTTTATATTCACATTGGAAGATTTTTTCATTTTTGAATCACAGGCCTTTGCAATCATATCACTGTAGTAAGAAAATGTCAGAATATATGAGAAAAAACGCAAGAAAACAACAACAACAAAATTCATATATATATATATATATATATATATATATATATATATATATATATATATATATATATATATATATATATATATATAAAATTCACACACACACATATTATATATATATATATATATATATATATATATATATATATATATATATATATATATATATATATATATATATATATATATATATATAAAGTACGGAAAGGTTGGCAACCAATTTTTTATGGCTGCAGGTACAGAATAAATATATTCTTTGTTTATGACATTCAAAATATTTTTTAAAAATCCTACCTTGCCTAAAAAGAATGAGTGCTAATCGCCCGTCCGACATGGTAACATGTAGTGTAAAGACTGTAGTTCCGAAGCAATCCAGAAAAATCACTGTTGACGAAAATTCGGTGTGACTCCATTTCCAATGTCAAGGTCGTGTGTGGAAGCTGCGGAATAGTTTACTTAGTAATATTTTCTGAAAATTAATCAATAGTGCAATCTTTCTTTAGTTACAAATCTATATATTCATTACTCAAAATATAATGAAAACTGGGTTTTTTTTTGTTTTGCTATATTGTTGTGAATGTGGTCATATGTTACAAGCAAAGGGATATAATTTGGGTGTATACATTACTTTGCGGGAATTTTGAATTTTGCTTGGGAAGATGAGAACCGAATGTGAGTAATGAATTTATAGGTTTGTAAACATAGATAGATTTCACTGTTTATAATTATTTTAAAAAATTAGATCAAACATTTCCGAATTAAATACTAAGCGACCATTCCGTAGCGTAAACACGCGACCCTGACCTTGGAAATGGAGTCACTCTTAATTTTCTCATGTTGTTTCAACAGTGGATTATTTTTGAACTACAATCCTTACAGGACATGCTACCATGGCAGATGAATGAGTAGTACTCATTTTTTTAGGCAAGTCCGGATTTTTAAAAATATTTTGAATGAGATCGAACAAAAATGACGAATTTTCATTCTGCACTATCACCCACTTAGAAAATTGATTTTTTTTTAGTTTTTTCTCAGAGATTCTGACATTTTCTTCTTACTACATTGATCATTGATAAAGTTTCAAAGGCCTGTGCCTGAATGTTGTATTTACAATTTCTTGAACTAATAATTTTGAAATTTTAAATTAATGTTGTCTTTATTATTCAGTGACTGTTCTTTATTTGGTCGTATATAATATTACAGTCTTAATGAATAAAGAGAGTGAAATATGTACGTTTTTGTGTTTTTGTTTCATCTTTAACAAACCAGAGGAAATGACTCAGGGTTTCTTTTATTATTGTTACATGAACTCAGTTGCAGGCAACATCACTATGCGTTGTTACTAGTTATGTGATCAAACTACGTACACATGTGTCGTAGTAAAACTCTACTGCTAATCAAAAAGTTCACCTACTCCATAATTTCATTACAACACCGTATTTTAAACTGCAAAAAACTGTTCTGTACGAAAGACCTCTATTCACAAGTCTGTCAATAATTGTGGGTTCATGTCCTTTTTCAAACAATTTAACGTATATTGGTCAGTTAAGACAAAAGCTTTATAATGTTCAAGTGAGCAAAGATAAGTTTTCGCATAACGATATTGGTAAATTCTTTGTAAGGTTCCGGTGTGGAAAGACACCGTCACACTGGTCTCGTACTTTCTCTTTTGTAGAGAAGTTATGGTGCATGTACCGTGCAGTATGGACAAGGAAACAAATCATCAAAGTTGACATAGAAGTTTCGTAGAATACACTAGTATATGGAAACCTCATGTAGCCCGAACATCTTTTCGTTCCGATGATTGCTGTGTATCTTCAATTTCAAAAATAAGAAAGACAGCATTCACTCGCTGTAATTTGACCCATTTTACGTTAAAGTAAATATTTTTAAGAATGCAAGTTTCTAGCGCTTTGCGAGACAGGAACATTGAAAGTTATGTGTATCTTCCAGCACTTAAAAGGGCACTGAAAGTAAATACACACAGTCGACTATTAGATTAACTGGCCCAACATCTTGCAGATGGATCTTCTTAAACTGGCAAAGCTGGAAACAACGTGGGGCATGGTATCCATCTTTACCAATGCAGTGTATTCGAGTTACTAGGTCCCACTTAATACTTAATAAGTGCAGTGTACTCGAGTTACTAGGTTTTACTTAATAAATGCAGTGTACTCGAATTACTAGGTCCCACTTAATAAATGAAGTGTACTCGAGTTACTAGGACCCACTCTATATCGACCGAAAGTACATACCATCGAAATAACCAAGTCTGCCAGATACCTCGGGGTTGAAATGTCATCAAATCATACCTGGAATTTCCATACCGACAAAAGTTTTAAAAATGGCTTGGTTTCTTGACGACAAGAGATATCCCGGGTAAGATTCAATCTCAGGGGCTGCTTAGATCGCGGGATTTGTTAAGTTTGAAGATAGAGCAGTAACTGGAAACAACGTTTTTTTTTTTCTTCTGACTTTGAGCTAAAACGTTTCACTCATTAATTCCTTTTTTGTATATTCTTTTCTATAATATCACGTTGCGCACGTTAGATACTGACAATCATGATAGTTTAACGTACGAAGTCGAAATATACTCAACTTATATTGAAATCTCATGTCACAATATTTCATTCTTATTTAGATTTAGGTCTCCATCAAATGTTCTTTTTCGGTACAATTTTACCACAGCATGGGACAAATTCTTCTGAAAGAAATCGCCGCATGTTTAGAAGCCATGTTCGAGACAATGTCAATGATACAGTATATACAATCATCTAATTTTACTTTAATTTTGTTTGTCGACAAACGAGAGAGAGAGAGAGAGAGATACGATCTGTTTCACATAAGCTTGTACAACACGACGGAAGGCGCACTCCTAATTATCTTGGTGGCAATTAACGAGGAAGGCAACTGAACAGAACCCCTCTAAACGCAACGAATCACACCACGTAATCGCTAGAAACGTACAACACCTATTACCGTCCAGTATCTTGTACACTCAAATTACAACTTCGCTCTTGCTACAAGAAAAACAAAATCTTATTCTATTTGTGGAGGATACATTTGGATACAGGCATACACGTACATTCGGCATTTAACGTAAGTTCATACGATCGATAAGTGTTGAGTAATGTACATTTTTATTGGGTTTTCAAATGGATATTTCGAGAATCTCGTTGTAAACTGATGAAAAATATTTTGAAGAAGTAACATTTAGAATAGTAAAGCGCCACCAATGAGAAAAAAAATCGCTTTTAGTTCTATGTGTTTTGTTATACACTGTATTTGTCCCCACATCCGGGCCCTAACCTTGGTCCACACAAGCACATAGATTGTGTTTAAACTGCTTGAAATTTTAGCTACGGTTATCTAGACGTTCGCCGTTTCAAACTACTGTAGGTTCGCCATCTTTGTCTGCTCTTACGGGTGCTGTAAAAACAAGGTAGTGAACCAGCTATTCCCTGCACAAAAGGGCAGTGTTTCATTACGGAACTCGAGAGTCGAGTCAAGTATGTGTTGCATCAACAGTGAATACGAATAACACCATGAAATCAAACCCCGAGAACACATTAACACCTGATTTTTTCAAATCCTAGGTACCATTTACTTTTAGGATGAATAATGGACTTTGAAAATGGGCCATCTGAGATGATTTTGGTCAAATAAAGGAGAGCTTTATTGTAATCCACTTACATCCTGATTTTACAAACATTTGTGGGTCAATCCCAGTCTCATTAATGCTAATGGCATATGTTTTTGTTTATCTGAGAAAGAGGCTCAGCACTATGCTTTCTTACTAGTAACTGATATGGATAATCCTGATCTGAGACATTTTAAAATAAAACCTCATATACACTAAAAATACAGTGCACTAACACAATTAGTGACAGTGACTCCTTATGCTAATTTTAATTACTGTTATGGGAATTATTCTTTGTATTTAGGTATAACTATCTTCCAGATAATTTTCTTACACGTATGAAGGCTTTTTACTTTTCTACAACTTTTATATTAGTAGTATTTCAGGGTACAATCAAGAAAAGAATGCTAAAAATAGCGTGGTCTCTTTTAATTGAATTCCTTAAGGGGGGGGGGGGCTTATGTGTGGTGACCTACACAAACCTTCTCCATGGGTATGACAAATATTGGTGTCTGATATTATCATGAGCCCGTTAACACTTTCAGGTATTAATTTAACTCTTACAACATTTTTCACATGCCTAAGCAGGTGTCAGTACAAGGCCTTATCTGTGACCGTCACTTTCATCGTTACTATTTATATTGAATACCCTGAAGTATGGATTATATTACATGATACATTCCGCCCACACTAAGAATGACTACGACAGCCACCGCTATAAAATAAATTCTGATCTTTGTTTAACCCCGAATGTATTCAGTCTGCTTGACATTAGCAAGGTCAGTTGCACCTACTGGAATCTTGTTTAACCCGCAGACAATCCGAAATAAAAAAAAAGATGTGATGATCAGTGAATACGTCACGTATACTTTTCATGACCTTGTTTGACACCATTTAAAAAGCGCGAATCGACCGCTCCTCGGCCAGTTTCTCCGCTCATCCGCCAAGATGGCGGACTGCTCCGGTGGTAGTTTAAACCTACTCTCAACACTCAGATGAATAATTCTGTATGCCAGTGCGAACATGTTCGAGATTAAGTAGTGGTAGGGGACTTGCATCTGGGTTATAACTTGGAAACTGTTAAGATTCCAATCCTATAATCATGTATCCATTTAATGAGCATGAGGAAATAAATTCAAATGTGCATCCAAAATACAAGCGGTGGGAGTGCGGTTGGTGTGGTCTAATAATTGCATTTTAATTTTAGGATTTATAATAAAGGATTTGCTGAGTTGCTGACATGGTTATCATATGGTGCCGGAATTAGATTGTGACCAATAAATTAAGTTTCGAACTCTAGAGATCTGCTGAGTACCGTACAGTACATATGAAATAATCATATAGAATAACAATAAAGAAAGAGTTTATTCTGAGTTTTGATTTAAATTTATATTATCCAGGCTGTAGCGTACTAAAGGGGTAAAGGGGGGGGGGGCGGACGGGGCGGTTGCCCCGGGCGCCAAAGGACTTGGGGCGCCAAAACAGCTGATAAAAATTTAGGCCTCGTATTCAGGCCCTTTGGGCCATCATCGTCTCCCCGGGCGCCATTTATCTTAGTACGCCACTGCATCCAGGCACCAAGGATTACAAGTTTTACATTGTTTTACTAATTAAACAAACTGCAAATAAATCAAGATGAATTGTTTTTAAAATTGTACATATTTATTAACGGACTAAATAATTTCACGTAAAAGAAATCTGACTGACAATATATAATCATCTCTCTGTTATATCCTTTCATATATAAATTTTAAGATTTTGCTAACGAAATTCTGTGCACACTTCAAATTTGGTGTCCAGGGGTCACTATTTTGAAAGAATAGATTGAAAGCAATGATGAATAGAACTTTTCTTGATGTATGTATTCCATATTAATCTTTTAATTTTTTAACAATTCTGAATTTCAAATTTTGGCAACATTTTATATACTTGAAGAAAAAAAGATGAAATAAAAGGATACAAAGGAAACCGATAATACAAAACTTCGCTAAAGAATGGATTGTTTCCGCTCAAGCCTCACTGATCAGATGTGTGTGTGTGTGTGTGTGTGTGTGTGTGTGTGTGTGTGTGTGTGTGTGTGTGTGTGTGTGTGTGTGTGTGTAAGGGGGCGTGGTATATGAAATTCCCGAGGTACATACTACAAAAATAACTCTTATAGAACCTAAGCGATGAAAGTTAAATTGATGAGTTATATTTTCTGTTATCAAAAGCTATTGAACAAAATTATTTCAGGCAAGTGAACTTTAATGCTATCTAATGCATCTTATTGAACGGTTCTTATACATGTACACTGCAAAAGCCACCGACCAAATTTCATACTTGATTGCAATTTCATTTCCGTGTTAACATTTTCTCAAATATTACAAATATTTTTAAAAATATATTAAGTAAGACATGCATTACATGATTACTGACTCCGAGGTTGAACCATGCTAGCATTGAAAATCGGTTCGTCTTGATATTGACAGTTCCGGTGTAAGTTTTGGAAATTCTATAGTCATCTCTCTCTCTCTCTCTCTCTCTCTCTCTCTCTCTCTCTCTCTCTCTCTCTCTCTCTCTTCTGTTTGGCGACATAAATTTTAAACAGAACTTTTATCAGTATATAGCAGTAAATGAGGATACATAGTTTGTGGCATACCAAACTAATTTTATTCGTCATGATGTTGCAAACGTCGAATGTGCATTTATTCTTTCAAATGGGAGAATATATTTTGAAGCGACTAAATTTTCTATCATTTAATTTTTTTATTAGGATTTTAAAGTTACGAAGCTATTTCATTCTTGATATAAATAGTAGTAAAGTATGCTTCCAAAGGCACCTTGTAAATCCGAGCAGGAACTTTAAGTTTTACAAATTATGAGAAAGTGGTAGATTGACAACTGTCGGGTTTGACGTACCATATAATTTACATTGTTTCAAATTTAACACGTCAGGGATTTCAGGCTGAACTCTTACCTTATTCTAATGAACTATTTTGCGTCTTTTGGCAGATCTTTTCAAATCAAATAAACTTTTTTTATTATAGAAAAGGAGGATAGCCACACATGTATAAACTGCATCGAATAAGGAGCATACTGGAGTGTGTTTTGGCGTGGTGACCAAAATATTGGTTCACCCTTTAATTGTTCTTCGGGTGTGTTAGTAACCTAATTATTTTGAAAATTAAAATGAGTCATGTTTAGAATCCAGTTGAACCATGATCACCAACATATCTGAGTGGTGATTTGGACCTAATTGCATTTCTGATTATAGCGTCAAAACACACCCCTGGATCAGTGTGGCCTGCTTCTAACTAAAAGCCATATTGTCATAATGTGCATTGCATTGTTGTCTTGTACTGGTACCCATAGCAACACAACACGTACAATAATCACAAGGTTTTCCATTATTAAAGCTAGACAATCTCTCGCAGTACTTTTTTGCAGCCAAACTAGTGGTCACAGGTGCATCGACAAACAACCGACAACGAACAAAATGTTTACACTAAAAATTAACAAAAATGTTAATAACATATTTCTGAACTCATTCCTTGGTTGCAACCGACACATATTGTACATTCCTAGATTGATTCAGGTATTTTCATGCAATTTTAGTTTTACGGCTTGCGGAGGGGCAACAAGCAGATTATGTAGGTATTCAAATTTGTGGGAGGCACCATTGGAGACACTTTTAAATATGCAGACTCTACTTTGATGTTTGGGTTACTAGCCTTTCGATTACTTTTGACTGCCTTTGATATGAGCGAGTGTCGCAATAGGTTCCCAATGAAAGGCCGAGAACACGAGACTCTGGTCGCATACAGTGGTATACTAATGGTAAATGGCGCTCGGGGTGATGATGATGGCCCAAAGGGCCAGAATAAGAGGCCCGAATTTTTATCAGCTGTTTTGGCGCCCCAAGACCACCCCCACCCCGTTAGTACGCAACAGGTCGCATATTTAGGCTAGGAACAAACTCTTCATTTTCTGAAGACAAACCAACAAAATGACGTTACAAACAAAAACACAATTTTAAAAAATGCGAACAGTGCAAAAGCCCAAAATATAATGACCTTTTAAGTCAGGTACAAGAGTCCTCCGGTTGTGACAAGACGAAGTATGGAATATAGCTGGGAGTAGTAATATTGAGGTGGTTGAAACTTTAAATTACCTTGGTCTTGTTTTCTCAAACAATGGAAAATTCTCTAAAGCTCAACACACATTGGTTGATAAAGCAATAAAGGCAATGAATATGCTTATTTCTAATTTGAAAAAAATGTCATTTAAATTATAATGAATATTTGAAACTTTTTGATATTTATGTTGTTCCAGTTCTGAATTATATATCAGAGGTATGGGGTTGTCACCAGGCTGACAGAGGTATGGGGTTTTCACCAGGCTGACAGAGGTATGGGGTTTTCACCAGGCTGACGCCATTGAACGTGTACGCCGAAGGTTTTTAAAATATTTGTTAAATATAAAAATATCGACTTCTGACGTCGGTGTATACGGTGAACTTGGAAGAATCCCATTTAGATATTTAAGGCTGGTTAAGTTAGTTAAATATTGGTTTAGAATTAAACTTCTGCAAATATTATACTGAGTACTGAATATAGGCAGGTATATATTGAAAATGAATCAAATAACAGTATCAATTGGGTTACACTCCTAAAAGATACTTTAAGCAGATTTGGTTTCCTGATTCTGTAAATTGCTCCAAGCTTATTCCAATTTTTAAACAATGAGTTACAGATACTTTCCTATCAGACTGGAATAATAAATTACAAAATTCGGACAAACTGTCTTTATATAAACAGTTTGAAACTGACTTCGGCCTCGAAGCTTATTTCAAATTCTTGTGTAACCATAAACATCGATCAGCTTTGACAAAACTCTGAGTGTCTTCCTATAATCCGAGAATTGAAACTGGGAGATATGGAAGCAATAGAATCGATAGAAGTGAAAGATATTGTATTCGATGTGACAACCATGATATTGAAGACGAATATCATTTTCTTTTAGTATGTCATGTGTATACTCATGTGCGTGTAAACTTAATCCAAAAGTACTTCTGAAATAAAGCATTCATGCACAAGTACATTGAACTATTAACTTCAAGTAATAAGAAAATAATATATTCACTAGCTAAATTTGTTTATGAAGCGTTTAAAAAACAGATCAATTATTATTTTTACAGTAATTTATTATAACGATTGTGTTTATGTGTCCATCCTCTCCTTTCTAGCTCTTGACTATTGCCTTTTTCGAGTTAATGTTTAAATGTTTAACGTTGTATATATATATATATATATATATATATATATATATATATATATATATATATATATATATATATCATTTGATAACCACGCAATATATGTAATATATAATCTATAAGCATGTAAATGCTTCTGATAATAAAAAATTGAACTAAATTGAATTGTATACTTTGTGGGGTTTACCTGTCCATTTCGCCCCGTTTGTATAGATGAGATCTTACAGTATCTTAGGCTGAATAATGAGATTATAAGACAGCTCGCCTGTGTCAAGTTTAGGTGACACATTTTCAAAGTATGTGGTTCCATTAAAAGCATATTCCAGGCGATCATGTAAAGCACATTTTACATATGCTGCAAGATGTTTAACTTATAGAAATGAAAAAATATTTATTAGACTTACATATGAAATATATTTTATCCTTAAATCATATTCCTATACAATGAAATAAAAAATTAAATGAAAACAAAGTTTGTATGAATATAAAATCTTATATTAACACGAGATGAGGTGTCTATGTTTGAACAAATGGCAGAGGAGCGGTCGATTCGCGCGCTTTTTAAATGGAATCAAACGACGTCATGTTAAGTTTATGTAGCCTTGAAAGGATTGTCTCACTTTATTGGCTGATTGGTGGATTGGTCATCGTTTTGAAAGATTGTAGCCATGTCCACTGATTATCAAGGCAAAGTATTTGTATAGGCTTATTGTCATCCAACTGTCAATTAGGTTTGATGCATGATGGGGTGCAGTTTGCAATGATTAGCCGTATGATACCTTACGTGTAATAAAAAATATAATCGTTCAAAGACAGCTCAATTTCAAGTAGATGTTTTTAATTGTAATTTAGAAAATGGTGAGGGAGTAATCAATTTACATTGGTCACCAGATAGAAGGAAAATTTCTTGCAATCTAAACGAGAAGTATTTGTTTCTTGTTTTAAAAAAAATGGAAAAATAATATTGTCGATGTCATTCAAGAGGGACGCAAATCTATAAAACTATCACTAGACATATTTGAAACAGAGTGTAGTCTGAACACGAGTGTGCAACTGTTGAAGTAATTTTTAGAGGGAAATCTAAAGAGTTCGATATGGATCTGGAGGTTGATTCTGCCGATGATACTATCCGCTGTATGGAATGTTCCATGTTGATGTGTTATTTTGGGAATATGGACTTGCTAGCTTTATGAACTGGCCTTAACAACTTGCACCAGACATTTATTCCTTGTTGTTCTTGGCAAAGGCTGGATTTTACTGCACAGGGCAAGGAGGTTGTTTGTATGCAACGTAAAACTTCATCATTGGGAGAAATTCGATGACCCATGAACAGAACATAGATATTGGTCACCTAATCGTGTTTACTTGAAAATGATTGGTCATTGAGAATTGAAGAGCAACAATAAACCAGACTTAAAAAAGAAAGATAACACTCAACGTGTGTCAGAGCAGCTTAAGGCAAATTCTAAATCTGACTTTAGTTTTCATTGTGGAAATTTCTCTGATCGAATTTAAGAATGAAAAGTTCCAACGCCACTGCTGTTGATGACATGAAGGCAGAATTTAACTACATGTTTGGACTACACTTGTTAGATCATCTTCAGTGTTACAATGGCAAAATGTAATGCATGTAAGTCAAGCGAGTTAATGTTTTACAACATTAATGCAAGACTCTCACCCAACATGAATGCAAGACTCTCACCCCTAGAGGTAGAATGAGGAAATATTTTCGCCAGATTTTGGAAGCAGTGGATGTAAAAACAAAAAACAAAAAGTACTTAAATAATGGGAGTAATATGCCACTAACCCTGATATTCCTCTCAGCTACCAACCCTGATATTCCTCACAGCCACCAACCCTGATATTCCTCACAGCCACCAACCCTGATATTCCTCTCAGCCATTAAATACTACAAAGAGAAACTGAGGAATAAAATATTGCCAAGTCAAGAATGGGAGGGGTATATTCTTGAACTAGTGCTTCAAATGATTCGATTTGAAAGTTTATATGGGAAAGTTATGATATAGGATTATCGAAGCTGATGAAGACCATTATGAGCGGAGCAAAAGCCATTGTCGTATCATGTGGAGTTGTATAGTTTGATTTGGCTAGTATTCCTTTCAGTAATACAAGAAAAACTGAGCGATAACAAGAAACTAAGTTTTCATTATTGAAAGCGCTTTTGATCTAACAGACCTTGTTTTGAGAAACTATTTACAAGCATCAAGGAAAATACTTCCGCGCAATTTGCAACTCATGTGGATAATACAAGCAGTGGAATATTAGAAGATGAATTCAATCTTCGATATGCTCTCACTATGTTGAGTATTGTTGAAAAAGTAGTAAGAGAAAATTATGGATGCAAGGTGAATCATCCACCTCAAGTTTGCCACGAATGTATCACGTATTCTACTGGTGAAAGGGGGATATCCTTTTTCCCACACATTTTGGAAGTTATGGATGATGAAAACGTTATTAAACAATGCGAGGAGGCCAGTGCTAAGTTGATATGCTACAAGAACAAATAACTGCATATGCCGACTGTACTCGCGTATAAGTCGGGTCCAAATGCAAACAACATAGACCCTGATCTGCCGTCGCATAGTGCGCCAGCAGATCAGGGTCCATGTTGTTTTTTTCTTCTTATTAGTCCTTACAAACTGCATAGACCCAGATCTGCTGGCGCATTATGCGACGGAAGATCTGGGTCTATACAGTTTGCAGTTTATATCGTGTTATACGTGAGTACAAGCGGTACATGCAGTTATTTGTTCTTGTAGCATATCAACTTAGCAACTTAAACGGTAAAGAGAAACTTTCTTCCGATCGATGGAGCAGGAATGAACTTAAAACTGGAGTATTAGAAAAGAAACTATTTGATATAGTTTTTAAAATGATTTACCTGGAAGAAAAATTCAGAGTGATACTATCCACATGAAATAGTGGAGGAAAAATGACTTTTAATTAAAACGATTAATTGAAACTTTCTTTTAAAACAGTATCAACCCATCAAATATATTCACCCATAATAATGTAAAAATATTACGTAAATTTTGAAATATGTTTGATGTAAACATCCATCTGGTATTAAATCATTGTTTCTTTTTTTACACGTGTGTTTGTTATCTACTTTTTATTATTTTTTTTCTCTTATGAAAAATGTCTCTCTACTGTCCTCTATCTATTCCATCCTGTTAAAAGCAATGTAATTTCATACCCATCTTTTTGTTACTTTCAACCTCTTTCTCCCTATCTTTTATTCAATCAATTTATAAGTAAAGCATACATACATTCAAATTTTTATAAAGGTATTTACACGACAGAGAGAGAGAGAGAGGAAGATCTGTATGTACGTGCAACATTTTGTTTTATTTTATGTAAAATAAAATACATTTCATTTACATTTTTATTAAAAGAAACATATATAAAATGAGACTCAGTACTATTATGTAAAGTTTTTATTAGAATCTCACGACCACAATGGATAACATATAAAAAGAAGAAACACTCCAGAAATATTACTTTAAGGTCTCTAATCCAGTTGCATTTACTGGTCCCTTGAAACTATACACAATTTTTGGAAAAAAAATACATGGGACAGTTCAGCATACATTTCCTCAAACGGTGGCTACAGAATCAAGATGCGTATTCTCTCCAGAGACAGGTTCGACATAGATTCTCTACAGCTAATGTGCGAGTCTCTTCAATTAATGAGCAGTTTGATGCAGATCTGATGTCGATGAATAACTTGTCAAAAGAAAATGATGGTGTTCAGTATTTACTGTTTGTGATTCATATTTTTCTCCAGGTACTGGTGGGTCGAACCTTTAAAAAATTAAACTGCGAAATCTATATTAAGCGCAATGAAAGACATCTTTCGAGATTGTAAGCCAGTCAAACTACGCTCAGACAAAGGTTCTGAGTTTGTTAACCAGTGGTTCAAGAAATTTTTGAAGGACAATGGCATATATATTTTTACATCTCAGAATCCATCAAAAGCTAATTACGTCGAACGAAGGCAAAGAACCATAAAAACAGCTCTTTACAGATTCATGAGACACAACCGTAATTATCGTTATATTGATGAATGAAATAAATTAGTTGATAACTATAATTCTACAACACAACGAAGTTTAAGTGAACTCACACTCAAAGGAGTCAATAAGTAAAAAGAAGCAGATGTACGGGCATTTAGGTATTTTTGAAGGAAAAAAAAAAACACCCTAAACAAGTTAGAAAGCATAAACCGTCACTTAAATTTGAAAAAGATGACTTAGTGAGAATAACGTTTACTAAACATCCCTTATCAGCACCAGTATATATCAGAGGTGTTTAAACTTGCTATTTGTCTTAAAACAAAGTATCCCCATGTATAGAATTAAAGATCTCAAAGATGAGGATATAAAAGAATTATTTTATAATTCAGAACTGCAAAAAGCTGAGAACGATGAAGATTGTCTCTGATTCATGGAAAAAATACTGAAAAAAAGAAAACGAAGGGAAAAGCTTCAATATTTTATTCAGTGGGAAGGTTTTCCAAAGCCATTTAATAGCTGGATAGACTCTGACCAAGGAAAAGATACTGCTCTCCACACTCCATAAAAGGTGATCATTATCTGTACGTAGAAAGTGATGTAAGCAATAATTATTTCCCAGAAAATCAAGTGGATACATTCACAGTACACTTAATATCTCCTCTTGTGCTGGATGGGTTTTGGAAAATTGCATTACTTGAATTTCATGGCGCATTAAAAATATTTGTAAAGATTAGTGATGCTTGGAGTTATATCATTGGTTCACCCATATATTTACAAGTAAAGAGAAAAGAATTAGCTGAATTTGAATTTTATATAAAATTGGAGGTTGGCTCATTTGCTTCATTTTAGAGTCATCACTGACACTAACACTTCACTTTAAGATGTAGCCTTTTCTGTTTAGATTATGAATCCCTCTAATAGTATACGTGCCTGATTCAGCAAAAGTAAAGTGGGTTGGTTTCTTCCAAAACGTTGCAGATGGTAAAGTAAAAATAAAACCAATGAATCAAACAGGAGATGCCAACTACACTCGCTTCTTTTCACTCCCATTGACAAAACGCCAATCCATCGGGCCTGTGAAATTGGTAGCTTCTGCATAACAAATTGTAGAACTGGCAAAACGTGAATTAAAACATGATGAGAATGCTGTAAAAACAATGATCCCATCTAACAAGAATAATAAGAGAAAAAGGCATAAAAGAGATCAGACCTCCGATAAATCGATGAAGGCAAACATTATGAAGAAGAGGAATGGAGAAAAAGGTAGCCAAACGAATTATAAAGGTGGAAGAAAAAAGAATAGTAAAGGTGGAAGAAAAAAAAGGAATAAAAGGCGATCTTTTAAAGTTACAAAAAACATTTTATGAATTTTAACAATGTCCGTCTTCAGCATGGAAAATGTTTACGAAGGCAAGCCTGGAAAACTAGCTCTCGTTGATCTCCCCCCCCCCCCCCATACACACACACACACTCACACACTCAAGGGGTTTTGGCTTATATTTATTATCAGGACAGTAGGTTCGTTCTTTGTCCCAACTTTCTGGATATATTATGATTGAATTTCGCATAAGTGGCCAAACTTCTATTGTCTCGTTGGATTTAAAGGGATCACATCTTTATGTGAAATTAAAGATTAAAAAAAAACAGATGGAACAAGTTTAGCTGCTGGTGAAAAGGTCGGACCGATGAATTTATTTTTACAAGCTCTGTTTTCTTTCACAGAAGTAACCCTGCAAAATAAAGCAACTATTACATGCAACAAAAATCTTTATAGAGCCATGATTCAATTTCTATTAAATTATGGACAAGATGCTAAATCTACTCAGTTAACCACACGACTGTTGCTTAAAGATGACAGCGATCCCCCAGAAGACACAGATCCAAGCGGAAGTAATTAGGGTCTTTTCCTGCAATCGAAATATATAAAAAGCTCCATGAATTTAGATCTTTTGGGACCAATCTTTCATGATAAATTTTCGTTGCTTAGATATATGTTGTATCAAGTGGATGTAAAATTGAAGCTCTACAGAAGTTCTCTATCCTTTTGTCTTTGTTTTCGAGAAGCTAGCCCTGATTATCGAATTGACATTAGTGACATCTATTTGTTAGCAAGAAAAGTTGGAGTCAATCCTGTAGTCATCTATGAACATTCTGAAATTTTAAGAAGCACCAATGCTAAATATCCTTTTACTAGAGAAGAGTATCGAACGCAGAGTATTGCAACAGACAACATTTCATTTCATTGGAAAAATTTATTTCAAGGCCAAAAACCTGGTCGAGTCGTGATCGGCTTTGTAAAATCCAAGGCAGTTTATGGAGATAACAAATCAAATCCGTTCGACTTTTCAAATTGCTGTATTCAATACATATGACTATATGCCGATGGGTTACCAGCTGGATGTAGTCCCCTTAATTTAGAGTTCAGTACAACAAATGGCCCCATTGTTATGCGTGCATACTGAACTCTCTCAAGCTACTGGAGAGTGGAATCGTGATTTAGGGAATGAAATTACCAGAGAAGTTTTTGTGACGGGAACTGCTTTGTTAACATTTCAACTGAAGCCCTACTTCTTCCCACATGGTGAATCCTGGCCTTGATGAAAACTGGGAATATAGGACTAGATGTACAGTTCAAGACTGCACTCACTGGTGAGTATTTTGTTAAAAAATTTTGTTTCAAAAAACAAGGCTTTATACATTTTTTTGAAATAATTTTTTTTTCTCTTTTCAGAAAAAACAAAACAAACTGTATGTCTTTTTTACAGTAACAATCAGCTGTATCGTTTACAGTGAGTCTCTATGATATTTTGAAATTAACCAGGAGAGAGACATCATAACAGAATGGACACGTCTCAACTCATGTGCTGTATTCACTGTGACCCTGTTTTAGGAAAATACGTGGAAGGTGTTTATGCAACAGATCGATTACCTAAAACTCTATCAAAGTTTCCTTGTGGATTTATTGATAACACAGATAATTATTCCGAAGAAGGAAAGCATTGGTATGCTCTTTATTTAAAATGGAAAAGCAGAATTCTTGGACTGTTATAGGAAATTCCAGCTTATTACAATATCAACTTTATGACCTATTGGTCAGGGCAGGCTATGTCTGCTACCGTAAGTAACAGTAGACGGCATTACCTGTGACTGTTGACCCAGGGTGGACAGCTACACCTGGCTCTCTTTGGAAAGTCCCATCGGGTGTATCAGGTTGCTAAGCAGATAAGCTCATCCCCAGGCTGTGTAGGCAGATGGCAAGAGCTGAGTGGACAGCACAGGGCATCAGCTCAGGTGCAGTAGGACCTGACGGCCATCCGCTGCATCCAGACTCGTCTCCAGACGTCTCGACAATGTCATGTCAGTGGATTCCGACAGGCCTGGACGAGAAAGTGAGGATGACTTTGCGCAACATTCCCTCACTTAAATCCAACTCACGTGCAAGTCATGACATTATTCATCTCCCCCCACCAGATACCTTAAAGTCCTGTAGGGATGGGCGAACGGCAAAGCAGCAGGTGTGGATACACTGGGAGCTGTAGCTGCCGACCTGCATACAGGCGGCTCAGAGCATAGGGTCGCTTTTCACTCAACCGAAGCAGCAGTGGAACTCGGCAGATCCCTGGGCCACTGATCAGCCCGATTTAGGATCACACTGCCCTCGTCAGTAGCATGCGGAAGAGGCTAGAAAAGGTGTCCTAAACATTGCCTGCTTCACCTTAACCCTGGTCAGCATACCCCGGCTGACGGGGATCCCATCTTAGAGGTCGAAAATCTAACAAGACGACAACGGTGACGCCACTTACTATCAGTTCCTGGAATGTGCGCACACTAATAGACAGTACATCAGCAGAAAAACCAGAGACCAAAACAGCTCTAGTTGGTTGAGAACTTACCCGATTCAACAATAAGATAGCGGCCCTGAGTGAAGATTGCTTAGCTGAAGAATGACAACTCACCGAAGTAGGAGCCGGCTACACCGTCTTCTGGAGTGGCCTAAGTACAGAAGTGCGACAAGAAGCTGGTGTTGGGTTTGCTATCAAATAACAACTAGTCAGCAAGCTCATAAGTCTCCCAAAGGGCGTAAATGACAGATTAATGCAAATGAGACTCCCACTATCTGGAAAAAGACGTCCAACTATCATCAGCGCCTATGCACCCACCATGACCAACCCAGATGAGATCAAGGACAACTTTTATGCAGACATGGAGTCTCTTATCGCAGAAGTACCAAAGGCAGACAATCTCATCATTCTTGGTCACTGCAATGCTAGAATTGGCGCAGATCACTAGACATGTCCAAGCGTCATCGGCAAATATGGCTTTGGCAAATGCAACAACAACGGACTCCTCCTACTGAGAAAATGCGCTGAACACGACCTCCTAATCACCAACACAGTCTTCCGCCTGCCAAACCGCAGCAAGGCGTCTTGGATGCACCCATGCTCTTTAACACTGGCATCTCACTGACTACGTCATCGTCAGGAAACGATACAGACAGGACGTGAAGTGCAGAATGCTGGACTGACCCCAGACTCATAGTCTCGAAGTTCAATATCCGGATTCAGCCTAGCAGACGATCACAAGCCAAAAAAGTGCACCCAAAGCTCAATGTCTCCAAACTGAAACAGGAGAATGCGAAACAAGCGTTTGTTGAAGAACTGTGCAGCCAGCTCGAAAAAATTTATGCGAACCCCGACAACGTCGAGGAAAAATGGGCATCCTTCAGAAACACTGTGTACTTATCTATATTAAAAACTCTCGGTCACACCACACGAAAACATCAAGATTGGTTTGATGAGATGCTTTGAAGACAATCCACGGGCTTCAGTCATCAGGAACATATCCAGTACTGAGAGCTGACGGCACCACACTGCTCATTGACAAAGAAAAGATAAGTCAAAGATTGGTTGAACAATTCAACAACATCCCCAATCAACAATCATCTAGCAGTGAGGAGGTAATTGATCGACTGCCCCAAGTAGATATCAACCTGTCCCTTGCTGATCCTCCAACGCTGACTGAAACTGTGAAAGCAATTGACCTGCTGTCAAATGGCAAAGCACCTGGAGATGATGCTATACCAGCAGGAGTCTACAAAGTTGGAGGCCCGTACATGGCACAGAAACTGACTGAATTCTTCCAGTCGATGTGGTCTCAAGGAACTATATCCCAGGAGTATCCATCGTCCACTTGTACAAGTGGAAAGGCAACAGACAATCCTGCAACAACCATCGGGGCATCTCCTTGCTGTCAATAACCGGAAAAAAACTTGCTGAATCGCCTTGTGCATCACATTGATCACGGGCTCTTGCCTGAGAGTCAATGTGGCTTTAGGAAAGGACGAGGGATCACAAACGTGGCATTTACAGCTCGTGAGCTCCAGGAGAAATGCCAGGAACAGAATCCCAATCTATTCACGACATTCGTCGACCTGACAAAAGCCTTTGGCACAGTCGTGGGGCCTCGGGAAGATCATGGCAAAATCTGGTTGCCCAGAGAAATTCATCGTAATTCCATAAGGGCGTGCTCGCTCGCGTCGTGGACGATTGTGAGTCATCTGAACTATTCCCAGTCACCAATGGAGTCAAGCAAGGCTGCGTGTTGGCTCCAACCCTTTTCAGAAAGATATGATCTACCATGCTAACAGATATTGTCCGTGACTATGATAATGGGATCGACATCAGATACCAAACTGACGGCAAGCTCTTCAATCTAAGGAGAAAACGGGCGAAGACGAAGTTACAGAAAGTGACTGCTCGTTATCTCCTATTTGCTGACGACTGTTCCCTGAATGCCAAATCAGAGTCTGACATGCAACCGAGTATGGACCATTTCTCTTCAGCTTGTGACAATTTCGGTCTCACAATCAGTATCATGAAGACATACCAACCTGCACCAGGAAAGCCTTACGTAGAGCCTACCATCACAGTGAATGATTAAACCCTCCAGGCAGCGGACAAATTCACCTACCTCGGCAATACACTGTCGCGTGCAGTCCACATTGATGACGAAACCATCGCCATAATTGCCAAAGTAAGTGTGGCCTTTGGCACACTACACGCGAATGTGTGGGGGCGCAGATGCATCAGTCTGCTAACGAAGCTGAAGGTCTACATAGCAATTGTGTTGCCGACCCTGTTGTGTGAATGCGAAACCTGGACGGTTTACAGACACCATGCCAAGAAGCTGAACTATTCTCACATGGGTTGCCTGATGAAACGGATCCGGATAAGATGGCAGGACAGGGTCATAGACACTAAGGTTCTCACACGGGCAGGCATTCCAAGCATCCACACTCAGCTGATGAAATCACAGATGAGATGGGCAAGCCACGTCACCAGGATGTTACACTCGCGACTACTAAAGATCTTCTACGGCGCGGAGGGAAAGCGATCTGAGGGAGGTCAGAAGAAGTGCTTCAAAGACTCCCTTAAGTCATCCTTGAAACACATTAACATTTACCCTGAATCTTGGGAAGATCTCCCACTGGATCGTTCCACCTGGTGCAGTCTCTTCCATACTGGAGCTACAGACAATGAGCTGATTAGAATTGCAGAGGCAGTTCAGAAGCGCGAGCAGCGTAAATCTAGGAACTGCAGCACGTTCTCTATGGATCAAACAACCCCATCTCCAGTCCAGTGTGCCACATACAGTTCAGGGCACAAATCGTCCTGATCAGCCACTCACTCAATTTAACAGCAGACCTTGACATGCCCACTACCAGTATTAATTCTGCAATAACAACACAAACACAAATAGTGTATTAATCTGGCCACATCTCATGGAAACCCAATAGGTCAATACCGTAGATCCCGGGAGACGAACTGACACGCCGGCACTAAGCTAACCGGGCATGTCAGTGTCCCTTTGGTGACAAAGGTGACCAGTCTGCCTAGGTTCCAAAGGTCGGACAGGATCTGATATAGGTTCTGCAACTGATTGCTCATGCCCGCCCAAACACCTGCTTCCTCGGTTACTCTTTCTTGAGACTTACATAGGTAGGCAAACTCCTGTCTGGTACCAGAGGTAGAGTGGGCCCTTCTGGTGACACAAAGTAGACCCGTTTTTCCACACCATTCCTTCCCTCCTAATGCACACTAGGGAGGGTTATATGCAGGCACAAGCCAGATGAGTTCCAAGATCCATGGTCGTCTCCCTGGATCAAACCACTCCTGTGGGTTTACGCACTTCACCATCCTAACATCTTTTGAGCCGCGACAAATTATTTATTAACACAAGTAATAACAGAAACTTTGGAATCAAACCGATGTCTTGAGGCCAGACTGCACTGTAACGTTCTGCAGCTCCAAGCTGCTATCTCCTCCTTGACTTGCATGAAAGGTGGCTGAAATAGTAAATAGAAACAAGCAGCAGACAAGGTTTCACAAAAGCATAGAAAGTGTTAACTTATACTGTTATGGGTGGATAGATGGGTGAGAACTTTGTGCATGCCGTTCACAGCGTCCATCCTGGAAATGGTTCAAACCAGTCGGAAGCGCTAACTCGACACGACTACAGCCTCAGAGGACTACTTTGTACATTGCACACTGGGTTACCTGCCTTATAACTAAAACTCAGCAATATACCAATGTTTTCCATCTAAGCCAATATGTGCTCCTCAGAACACACAACACTATCTTGTCTATGCTGCCTTAAATCTAATTATCATATTAATCTAATAAATGTTATTAACAGCAGACCTAGACAAGCCCACTACCATTAACAAGTGTTTGAAATAACAACACAAACATAAAAAGTGTATTAATCTGACCACATTTCAAGGAAAACCATTTGTTCAATACCGCAGATCCCGGGAGACGAACTGACACGCCTGCACTAAGCTAACCGGGCATGTCTGTGTCCCTTTGGTGACAAAGGTGACCAGTCTGCCTAGATCCCAAAGGTCGGACAGGATATGATATAGGTTCTGCAACTGAGTGCTCATGCCCGCCCAAACAGCTGCCTCCTTGGTTACTCTTTCTTGAGACTTACATAGGTAGGCAAACTCCCGTCTGGTACCAGAGGTAGAGTGGGCCCTTCTGGTGACACAATGTAGACCCGTTTTTCCACACCATTCCTTCCCTCCTAATGCACACTAGGGAGGGTTATATGCAGGCACAAGCCAGTTGAGTTCCAAGATCCATGGTCGTCTCCCTGGATCAAACCAATCCAGTGGGTTTACACCCTTCACCATCTGCGAAATGAGTGGGTATATAACCCACTCACCGCCAAATAACATTGAAAGGGTTGTGCTTCAACTCTTATTTGTACATTGTCAATCACTGAATAAACCAATGTAAAAGTTACACCTGGAAACTATTAAATTGCAATGATTATTACAGAGCAACCATTGCGATAATGCATATACATGCAGACATATGTATCTGGAATATGACCCAGGAGTTAAGCCATAGAGATTGACTTGGACTGGTGTATACTGCATTCTGGTATATTTATTCCATGTTCTAATAATAGCACATTTATCTATTTCCGCATCAAACGTTGTTGATTTTAAATCATTTTAAAATATGTATATCCTCTAATAATTGCTCATCTCTATTTATGAGTCAGCTCTGATAATCTGAAAAACAGCTGTAAAGTAAATGAATGTCATATCTCTTCACAATTAAATTGATGGCCAAACAAACAAAAAAAAACAAAAAAACAACAACAAGTAAAGTAATTTACAAAGCAATATTGTATCGAATACATACATATAGCCCTAAATGACTGCCTAGTATGCACTAAAACCATGTTACCCTTTAAACTGGCAAGATTTGGCTGCAGTACCACGGGTAGCATCAGCTACACACTGGGCTGTAGCTACTACAAATGGATTTCCACTGAACGTTAGCTTAGGCACTGTACAAATCAGCCGTAAGGCATATTAACAAATCAAGAACAAATCTTGCATATGAATAACTTTCCCAAACAATAACAATCTCATGATAAACCAATTATCAAAAGTCTTTTTTCCATCTATTTGGAGCTATATTACTGCATAAATTATGCAACAAGCCTGGTGATGTCTTATAAAGTTAGGAAACTTGACAGTTTTATCGCATAAATTGGATATTGTATACTGGATATTCTTCTTACATTTTTGCAGCCTTTTATTATTTTGTTTATTTTTTAGTTGAATATTTACAATTCAAAATAATACTTCTGAAAACATCTTTAACAGCTACAGAACATTCATGAACCAAATAGATACCTTTCTAAAATTAGTACGGTCACATTTTTACTAAAATAAGTCCTTTTGCAGTGCTTCAATACATTTGATGGAGCACCAAACTAATCAAGATCAAGATAATTACAAATTTGTTTATTTATTTATTTTTTTTTTTGAACCACAACTATTGGTTCCTACTGCTGAATCTTCAGATACTAAATGAACCACAATGGCAGAACCAAATTTGCTTGATAATCATGTCAACTGTTTACTTTTAATCTGGTTACCGTATGAGTTAACAAAATAATATAGAATACAGCTATAAATGAACATTATACATGAGTGTTCGGAAGATACATATTTTTGCTATTATAAATCTTTAGAATATTATGAAAGTACTAAGCGACCATAAACTTCTTTCCCCTTTTTTTTTTTTTTTTTTTTTTTTTTTTTTTTGCGGGGATGTAGTTAAATGACAAACACTGAATTTCCTTGCTTACTGTGTGCGTGTGTGTTAGCAAAGGACATCATGTTAAATTTCAACATGTATCACTATCCCAGAATAAAGTATATTCACAAGTGGATATCCAGACTAATGAATCCTGCCTTATTTCACTAGAAAGTAATGTTTTTCGCAAGCCAGTCAAAAGGCTCAGAGAGGATAACGTTAATTTATCTTGTCACTAAAAAACAACAACAAGGACAAAAATAAGACATAAATTTGCAAGAATTATAGCACAAATCGTACAGGTCATGTAGGCACTCGGTACAAATCGTATAGATCTTGTATGCATTCGGTACAGATTATTTCAGCAATGGGTGTCACTTTAAGAATTCGATCACACATACGAGTAAATAACGATTATTCAGTTTATTTCGCTCCTCCTCGATTAATATTCCTTTTGAAGAACATAATATAAACTCGCTGAGAAATACATCCGACAAAAGTTTAAGGTACGTGGACATTTTTGGGCAAGGTCAAGCAAGAGGCATGTATCAGTATAAACCAGATTGAATGTCGCGCTATGATGTCACAATGAAAACGCTGCATGTTGATAAAATTCCTGCTACCCTGCATTGGCAATGTTTAGACCTGATGTCCTCTGTTCTTGACACAGTTAAGTACATGGCCGCCAGTGTAGAAGTCCATAGCAATCAATCATTTCCGGCTGGAAGTTTTGTGATGACAACTAAGGTGCGGAGCATTCAACATCCATGAATGAATAGACTTTGGTTAAAATATATTATTAAAAAATAAATAAATAGCACAATTTAATATTTAATTTAAGATCTCTAAATGCACGTATATGACCACGTTGATGTATGCCATAATCAAAGCAAAACAAAACTTCCAAGTTACGCCACCCAGAGACAACACAACAAACCGGAATTAGTATAGTGTGAATTTTGTGTTCGTGCTACAAACGCAAACCACCAGTTTTTAATTATAAGGGCATTTTAAAATTGCTATTAGGGCCTCTATTGACGCTACAATTTAAATTATTCTACTGTCAGATTGTGTGTTGGTGTGTGTGTGAACACGTATAAAAAGGAAAACGAAATATATATGGATACACATATAGACCTAATGTAACAGTATATACAAACACAATATATGTATTGACACACCACTAGCAATGTAGCCTTTTATGAATTGAAGAGCTCCAAAGGTCTGTGTTCATTCGGAGTAAAACTGTCTCCGTTTAGAAGGAATTATGAGTTAAATGTGTAAATAACGCAGATTTTTTATACAAGTTTTATGTACTGTAAATTGGGATGTAATAAATTCTTGCCCCCAACCTTTAAGGCCTTCTTTGTACATTGTACACTGGGTTACCTGCCTTATAACTAAAAGTCAGCAATATACCAATGTTTTCCATGTAAGCCAACACGTGCTCCCCAGAACTCACAACACTGTCTTGTCTATTCTGCCTTAAACCCAATTATCCTTAATCTGATAATTGTTATTGTTGATATGATGTGAAACAAGAATTATTTTCAGACGTGAATCGATCTATTCCAAGCAATGAGTTCGTTGATGGTTTACCATCCAGACAAGAGTTAAACATGTGGACTGTGGATTCAAGACATAAACTATTGATTATTGATGATTTACTTCAAAAGGAATCCCAAAACATGGATGTGGTTGACCTGTTTTGCCAGTATAGTCATCATCTTTTAATTTTTCTACCTTTTTGTTGCTAAAAATGTGTTTGCAGGAGGAAAACATTTACAATCAGTTTAAATTCCCATTGTTTTATTCTGTTTACAAACCAACGTGATCAACATCAAGTTCAAACATTGGAAAACGGATCTGTCCAGGTCAATTAAAATACTTTATGGATGCTTATAGAAAGGCAACTAAAAAATATGGTTACCTATTGATGGATTTATCACCTCATTCCAACCCAGAGTATACACTTTGTACACATATTTTACCTGGTCAGTTGACTATTGTATTCCTACCCGAAAACAGTAGAATAAAATGGGCGCCTTACTTAATAAAGGGCGAGAAATGTCACTTTTGTATTACGGCTACAGATCAGCAAAGGAAAGTACTCCTCTAAACAATAGCACAATATCAGTTGAAAGCCGTTGTACAAATTGTATTTAATGTACTGCATGGAAATTGAAAAACATCTGAAATAAATATAAGGGATTTTAAAAGGTATACGTGAGTCATTAGCCGTTTTATTAACAGGAGGCTATCCCATAAAAAGAGAAGCAAAACTTTGTTACTATATGAGCAACAACCTCTGCTGTTCTTGAAATATGTCGAAAAAGAATTGCAATTATGGCCGAAGAGTTAGTACTCATTACAAACACAAAATATAATATAAGCGCCATGAACAATTCAGTTTCACATATGTGCTCTTGAAGATGGAGCGTCTTATGGAGGAATTAGCTTTAAATTTTCCAAATGGATCCAATCGTTTAGAAGGAGAAATTCTGTCTTTGAAATCCAAGTTTCAAATCTTATAACCTAAATTTAGTGATACAGGCAAAGAGGAATTAGTAAGAGTTGCGTATGAAATAGAAAATACACTTGCAAAACGATTGGGATCAGAAGAAACTAACAAATACATATGTGATACTTGTGGAAAAATCTATAACTGAAAAGACAATTTAGTACGGCATTCCTTCTCGGAATAATCTAATCTGAAATGTACTTTGTGTGGAAACCAATTTAGAACACGGGACTATTTACTTCGCCATGCGCACAGAATGCATTAAAATCGCTTACCTTGTGCAAAACTGTGGAAATGCAGACATTGTGAAAAATTGTTTGCGGAGTATCCGTTGTTTTTTTTTTTTTTTTTGGGGGGGGGGGGGGGGCAGCATGTTGTAGCACGACAACAAAGTGCTTTAGACGCGGAAATTCAACATCGAATCATTTATCCTAATAATTATGAAAAATAAATTTGTTGGCCCTTATGCTATTTTGCAATCACAGAACATGGATTACTTACAATTACGTGTACGAAATCATGGCATCAAGTGGCATTTATCTACATAAGTTGACATGTACAAAGAAACACAAAATGGTGAAACTAAAACAAAAAAGACCACATTTTTGTAGTAAGACATAGCCCTATCTTTCAGAGGAAACTTTAAGAGAGCACGAATTCAATAAAGCTTTGCAAAATATGTCAGAGAGTCTAGAGAACGTCTTAAGAAATGCTTCTAGATGTAATGTAAAAAAGTATTCGCTTGGAGATCTATATCGTCGTTTATACACCCTTACCAGGTTCTAGTTACATTGACTTACCCGAAACGTTGAAAAATCTCAAAGCATTCTAAATATAAGAAACACGGATCAAAAATGCTTTACCTGGAATATTATTGCATCACTTCATCCCATACAGTCTTCTCCTGAATCGGTAGAGCATAACAGGACTTTTGAAGCCGAACTCTGCATGGATGGTATCAATTATCCGGTATCACCTACAAAACTTAACAAATTTCAAAGGCAAAATCCAGATATTTCTGTTAATGTATTTACATTTGAAGACAATGATATACTTCCCTTAAAGATAACTAAAAGCGCAGGAATAATTGATCAGGTGAATTTACAGATTCTGAAAAGTAAGGAAATTTCTCATTATTGCTACATAAAAGATTTGAATAAATTTTTATACATGGTGAAAGCTGACGGTCATAGAAACTAATTTTGTTCCTACTGTTTACATGGATTTACACAGGAGAGGTTATTAGATCGTCATGTACCTTATTGTTCAGTGCATGGTGCCCAGAAAGTGGAATTACCCGAGACTGGTAAAAACCTTTTGTTAGAATTTAAAAAGTTTGAAAAACAATTAAGAGTACCATGTGTGATTTATGCAGATTTTTAAACTCTAAACAAGAAACTTGATACATGTGTTACAAAATCTACAAGAATCGAGTACATCTCCAACAACTCTGTAGTTTTGGTTACAAAGTTGCTTGCGTTGATTCAAGGTATATAAACCTACAATTATTTACATGGAAAAGATGCTTCTAAAAAGCTGATCGAGTGTTTGATGAAAGAAAAAGGCGAGATATAGAGGATTTTAGAGAAACGTGGAAACAATGAAAATAACTAAAGAGGATGACATGAATTTCAAATTAGCAACAAGGTGTTGTATCTGTCATAAACTATTTAACAATGATGATCAAACAGGTAGACTAGACATTATTGTCATGTAAGTTTTAAAGCTTTTGGACTATCACATCAACACTGTAACTTACAGTGCCAGCAAGCCAAATTCATCCCCGTCATTTTTGTCAGAGAATAAAAAATGTTGATGCTCATATTCTCTGCCAAAGTATTGGACAATTCAAAGATATAGGTACTTTGTGTATTCCACAACATTTTGAGCGTTACATCAGTTTTCATTAGGGTCTCTTCGTTTTATTGATAGTTTCCAGTTTTTGAATTCAACCATAGAAAGGGTGGTAGAAAATTTGATATTTGATTGCAAAGTTGCATTTCAACATTTTCAAAAAGAATTCCCATTAGCAGTACATGCCGAGTTTGTATTGCGTAAAGGTGTCTATCTATACGACTACATGGATGATGACTGTAAATTTCAGGAAACAAAACTACCCCCTAAAAATGCTTTTTATTCTGACATAAAGAATGATTCGATCTCTGATATAGACTATCAACATACTTGTAATGCATTTCAAACTTGTAAACTCAAAAATTTTGGTGATTGTCATGATTTGTACCTGAAAACAGATGTGGTTCTTTTTTGAGATGTTTTTATACAGTTTCGAAATGTGTGTTTAAATCAATATGAATTAAAGCCTTGTCATTTCTACAGTTCCCCTGGACTGTCTTGGTCAGCTTGTTTCATAATGGCAGGTGTTTTTTCTCGAATTAATGACTGATATCGATCAAATTTTATTCATAGAATAAAGGATTAAAAGACGGATTTTCTCAGTATGCAAATGCGGTAACAATCCTCTCCTTCTAAATTACAATTCATCTAAACCGGAATCTTATTTACAATATTTAGAGATTAACAATTTATATGACAAGGCCATGACTGAAACACTACAATCGGGCTCCTTTGGATTGTTTGATGGTGATGAAATAAAACAAATTGATGTTCAATCGATAGCAAAGGATAGCTATACCGGTTACATTTTAGAGGTTTCTCTGAGATACCCGGAACATTTGCATGCTGAACATAATTGTTTGCCATTGTGCCCTGAAAGAAAACACATTAAAGATAATCCATTATCCCCCTCCGCTCAAAGGATATTGAAAAAGTTACATGGTATACAAGAAGATGATCAAAACTTTCCTCCAGGATCTAAAGTTGAAAAATTGGCAGCAACATTGGAAGACAAGAATCATTATGTGGTGCATTCGAGAACCTTCAACTTTATTTGCAATTGGTAATGGAAATAAGCAAATACGTCGAGTTCTGGAATTGTTCCTAGACTATTGGATGAAACCTTACATAGATTTCAACACCGAGTTAAGACAAAATACAAGAACTACCTTTGAGAAAAATGCATACAAGCTGATGAACTCCTCGGTTTATGGCAAGTATTCTTTCAATCAGTCGTAGATTTATGCTAGTACAATTAATGATAATTGATAAATAGCAACTGATAAATGATATACTATAACTGATAGATGTTGGTCTCATTACCATAAGTCAAGAAAAATAGCATATGTATATCACAAAAGTTACGTTCTTATTCCCATTTTGATATTATACAAATCATTATTTTTATTGTAGGTAAAGTAAGAAAGCTCTAGGACGTCACGCTGATCCAGACGAAGAAGAAACTACTGAAACTCACTCGGAAATCTACTTTCAAAATGTGCAAAATATTAAGTGGAATTAAGCCGTGTGAAAGTAAAAGCTATTCAAACCTAGCTACTTAGGAATGTGCATTATAGATCTCTCCAAGAATACTGTGTACGACTTTTACAATAATTACCTCAAGAAAATACGCAAAGAAAAACGTCAGTTACAAATGACAGATACGGATAGCTTTCTTTTTCATTGTGAAACTCAGAATATATATATCAGGATATTATGGAACATTTTGATTTGTTTGATACTTCAGATTATCCTAAAGATTATTTTCTTCATAACAGCAAAAAGGTGGTGGGTAAAATGAAAGACGAAACAAATGGAACTCCCATTCAATCTGTATGTGCGCTGAGGCCTAAACTGTATGCATTTGTTTACAATGGACTAGAAGAGAAGA
Organism: Margaritifera margaritifera; assembly: GCA_029931535.1. NCBI lineage: Eukaryota > Metazoa > Mollusca > Bivalvia > Unionida > Margaritiferidae > Margaritifera > Margaritifera margaritifera. The sequence continues at coordinate 2,925,252 of JAQPZY010001486.1, read as the reverse complement.
AAGTGTTATGTATATTAAATTTATAATATGTGTCCATGATTGTAAGTTGTACTTTAGTCAGATTGTGGTCATTTTGTAAACAACATAAATTTACACAGCATTTGAGTTCAAGGCCGGTTTTGTTAGCAGCTGGACTGTTATTTCTATATCTTGTTGTGACAAAAGTTAGGTACACAAAGTATTTTTCAACTAGAATTACTCATATTGTAGTGTGACATAGGCCATGTATGCATGTGTATTTATATACAAATTTTGGTAAACAAACTCATTCCTATTCTAGAATTTAGGTTCTAAAAGATCAGTCAGTAAGGAATCTATTTTAGTTGTGTTGTTGAAATCAGATGTTACAGATGTGAAAACCAGATATAATTTTGAGAGAGGAATTATTTATTTAAAATATTCATGGGAAATACTAAAGTGCACATAGATTTTAGAACTTTTGGGGATTTATGTGAATTCAATCAAAACATTCCGGAAGTAGTAATAGTATCTACCGATCCTGGGCCATTATATGATTTTCAATTTCAATTTTTATAAAACTCCACTTCGCTAAGGTCCTCGCTTATTGCTCGCTCTCGCTCGCAAACGCTCAGACATCGCTACGATCCGTTTTATAAAAATTGAAATTGAAAATCATATAATGGCCTAGGATGCGATATATACTATTACTACTGCAATTATCAAACAATTAAACAAACATATTTATTATAATAATGGCCTATTACGAATCACCTCCTCGTGAAGTAATTGGTTTTGACAACAATAGTCTCTGGTCAAAGAGATTTGGTTCTATAAAAGAAGCAGCTTCTTATTGCTGTGTCTCCTCAACAACAATAACAAACAGCTGCAAAGATCTGAACAATACATTTCGTTCAAAAAGCTTTACCGGAGATCTAAACTTCTGTTATATTGACGACCAAAATATCAACAACTGGAAACGCACAGGTAATCAATTAACTTATTTTATAATGTTACACAAAATTTAACTTATACATTATCTTTAGACAAAATTTATTCGTCATCATCTGCGTTTATGACAACAGCTTTAGCAATAAGATAGTTAGTCTCATCATATTCGAAAAGATAAAACTTAACTACTCCTGATATCGATTGTCCAGGTTTTATAAATTTACTAAACTCCGATAACTTAACGCGCTTTTTATTTACGTAACAACTACTTTCATTGTCTATTGTTATTTTTGTATCTTTATCCTTTGAAATTGGATTATATAACGTGTCAATTTAATTGTCTATTATTCCAGACAATTCCTCTACAAAATCAAAATAAGCTGATTCTTCATCTTTAACTAAAGATAATTTAAGTTTATCTCCGCTACTAAAACATGTACCAGACTTTTCATTAACCAACTCCTCAGTTAAGTATTCATCATCGTACAACATTTGTTTTCATTTTTGTATTTGTATTATCATTGTTCATCTTATACATATACGTCACAGAAAATTAATCCGGTATGTCTTTATACTCATGGTACTCCCTTACATATTCTTTTTCGTAGAGACTCATTCTTACTGGTAATAGATCGCTTAACATGTCATCTTTTACACGAAATTCTTGTATTAAATCTAACGCAATGTATCGTTCGCCACGTAAGTATGTTATTAATTAATTCAAAATCTTGTTATACGTTATCATAGCAAACTTACACGCTGACTTTTTGTTTTCAAATTTAGGTTCAATTTTCTTGCTGCTAGCATTTAACGCAATACCAACACCAGATATTATTAACATAAAAGGATTAGCCTTACCACTTGCAGACGAAACTCCTGCTGCTGTTAACGCCATTGGAACATATGCGATTAACTTTAATATTCGTCCATAAATAAATACCTGTAAGCTTTCTTTGCACAATACGATTTTTTTATGATAACAATTGTAATACGCGATTAACTCACGTGTCTCTCCTTCTGGAATGTTATACGAAATATGGTTAAAGTCGATAACATTTTTTTTATCACTTATTCATTATTGTATACAAAATCTTTGAAATAAGTTCCATCTTTGTAAGAATCTAATTCTTCAAAGGTAAATATGTGTGGTATCATTTCTCTAACAAAAACATTAGTCACCAGTCCTATTGTTGCAGCTGCATCCCTCAAGTTTTTATCATAAGAATAAGTTTTGTGACTTGTACAACAATATTTTTCAAAAATTAGGACTATTCTTTAATATCTCACTGACTCTTTTATAAATTTCAGCATTTCTAAGTCTTAAATCATCTTCCTGGTCGTTTGTATAAGCCAGTTTATACGTATAATAAAATTCTTTTGGAAATGTTACCATTTCAAAATCTGTGTTGTAGTCATTCACCTGTTCATGATACATGTCAATGTACTCTGCAGCTGATTTAAGTAATCCTAAATCTATACTATAGTTTATTTGCTGAAACATGATCAAATACGCTGCCAAAAGTTTTGGCTTAAACTTTTCGAGAAAGTCAATGGTTGTACCTACAGCCTTTATTGTATCCGAGAATTTTTTATTTTTTAAAAATTCGTAAAATTTATTAACATCATAAATATCTGTGCTTTCTGGATTATTAAACTTTATTGGTACATGATGAACTTCAACAGTATTTACCGCATTTTTCAAGAATTCCTGATTTTTAATAATGTAATCTGCAGCCCTTTGATAAATTCGTTGTCTAAGATAGTTAACATGACCTATTCTTGCCTGATATATTATATTATATGCAGCTGCAAAATCTGCCAGTTTATTATTTATATTAGAAAACAATTCTGTTAATGAAATTCCTAATTTTAGCGAAATAAGGTCAACTAGCTTTGTATATTCTGATTTACCCTTCATGTCATTAATCTCCGGATAATAATCACCATTCTTAACCTTAGTGAGTTTGTCAGGTGCAAATTTTGTCTCCATTTCCCATGTAATTTTTGTGTTAATATCAGTTAACTTGTTAATTTCATCATAAAACTCTTTTTTATGGCTGCATCCCTTATCTTACTGGCTGTATCTTCAATCATGTTCACAGCTTCTAGTGCTGTATAAATTTCTTGTTCAGTATATGGTTCTCCTTTATTTAAAAAAGACGATGCTAATATAAAATAGCTTGTTGCTAAAACATGTACATCATCAGGCTGATCATGTACATCTAATATCGTTTTAACATCGTTATAATCTATTCCCATAGTTTTAAACAACCGCCTTTTTGCAAAGTGTTCTCTAAGCTCTGGTTTCGTAAAAAGAGACAATTTTTTATTTGTTGCATTATCGTCCAAGCAATCAAAGTTAAATTTGTGTCTTTTTTTCGTCCGTTTTTTTACTAAAATTTCGTTTATTTATAATTTTTGAATCGGAGATCAAATGAACATTTTGCATGCTTAGTTCTAAAATAATATCTTGAAGTAAATCCCCAACAATTTTGTCCTGTTTTATTATTGCACTATCTGAACAATACTTGACCATAACATCATACTTTTTTATTTCATCTCGTAGTTGATCACCACGCATAGATGTCACGGACAACAAATTGTCCTTTTGTTCTTGACTATCTACATTTAAACCCTTAACTGTTAAACTTAACTTGTCCCTGCTTAATTTTCTTGCCGGTTCATTGGGTTTCCTTCCACCATCTTCATATGTATAACCTAAAATATCGTATTCTGGATCAAACACATATTTATAAAATTCACGACAAACTTTCAACTATTTCTGAAGTACTTATTTCATCTTGTTCAGCCATTGTTTATTAAACATTGTTCGACAAAATTTACACAAGTTCATCCAACGCAAATATCTGAAAAAACGATAATCCAGGATTTACAGCTTCTGCTGCCACACAAAAAAGTCTAAAATATTTATATTTTACATTTGTATCAGCTGCGGCCAAAACATACTATTTCATCGTTGAACCAATATAATCTGCTGCTCTAAGGTTACTATGTAATGTTGTAAATGTTGCGTTATCATTTGACCCTTCTAAACGCTAATTGTATATCCTTTCTGTACCAGATGCCCTACCACGTAGTTGATACTTCCATATTGCGACAACACTCGGACACTCAATTTTAATCCAAAATCCTCCTGACTGTCCATTAGTCGCCCATTCATTTACATTTACACTTGTCGCCAAATGATACGCAAAAGCGTTAAACGGATTAAATCCTGTATAAAATGACGATGCGCTTGCAATAAAGCCGCTGTGATTGGCGCTGTCGCTTGTTAGCGTTGGAATAAAACCAACATTGTTTCTGGCACGTTTCATATTGCCACCACCACCTCCACCACCACCACCAACAACACTATCGACATAAGTTTTATTTGTCAAATCATCGCTAGATATTGGAACAGCACTTGGCGTGACTTTATTAGCGCCCATACTTAAGTTGCCTGTCATTGTGTCACCAACCTTTTTAACAACAGCGCTCAGCACATTTGTTAAACTTGACAAAGGAACAGCGTCGCCTGGTTGTGATGGTGCTGGCAGATTTATAATTTTAAAACCATTGTTCATGTTCAAATCTCCAGCCATAATGTCACCAAATTTATTAACCAAATAATGCTTTAAAACCTTATAACAAACTGCATAATCATCTGCAGCAGGTGTAATTGTTTGCAAACCGTAAAGAACCTTATTGCCCATACTTAATGAACCTTTCATTGTTGTGCCAACACGCCGAACATACAACAGCGCCTCTTCTTTGACTTGCAAATAACTTACAGCATCTGTGTCACCAGGTGGATATGTTGTTGGTAATCCTGTAATTTTTCCTGTATTTGTAAAACTTAATACACCTGTCATTGTATCTCCAGTTTTTGACACCTTTGTATTATTTACGTAATTAAGTTGCGTTAAACATACGGCTTGGCTTGGATTTCCACCAGCAAATGGATATGTGATTTCCAAGTTTGTTATCTTTTTGCCTGCCATGTTAATGTTACCTGTCGTTGTACCACCTGACAAATTAAACTTTTTGTCGTCTACATTTTTTAGTTGTGCATAACTTACAGCTTCCGATTCAGCTGGATTGACTGGCGGGTAAACTATTTCTAAACCAACTACACGTCTACTGTTTATATCCAAGTTACCAGTCATTATATCACCAGACTTTTTAACATAATTTGTCAGATCAACACTACCATTTGTTGTTGTTGTTTCTGATCCTTAACACCAATATAATTTCCAAATTTTGTATAATATGACATCTTTTATTTTATTATTGTAGATTAAATTATGGCCACGACGTGGACCAGCCACAATTTAGTCTAAACAAAAATAAATAACATGAGCGTGATAAACTTTGACACAGAAAATGTATTGACTCAACAACACAACAATAATTTACCAAATTGCCATTACCTTATTGTTGGCAGAACCGGTTCAGGTAAAACAAATTTGTTGATGAACCTACTCTTAAAAGATAATTTAAACTGCGATAGGGTACACATCTACACAGTTAACCCACAACAGGACAAGTACCAGCTGTTAACCGAGATTAATGATACATTAAAAGATAAACTAAACGCACCAGAAGACATTTTTATAATACATCAACCTGATGATGTTATATCAGTAAAAGAACTAGATGCAACAGAACACAAAATAATCGTATTTGATGACATACCTTTGGAGCATAAGGAAATAGATAAGATCAAATCATACTTTTCATTATCGCGTAGCAAAAGATGCAACGCTATATTTTTAGCACAGGGTTACTACAATGTTGACCGCTTTTAAGACGAAATACAGGCTGTTTCATATTATTTTCAGGTATGGACAATACGGACGTCAAAAACATTGCACGAGAACAATGTGAAGATGTTACAAAGGACAAATTTGTGGAATACTATCATAAGGCAACAAAAAAACAAGCATGATTTCTTATTGTTCGACAGATTTGCACCAACAAAGGACAAGATGTTCAGGTGTTGTATCGACAAGTACATTTCAGACGCGCATGTTTGACCGTAGAATTCTGTCTAAACAACAACAATAATGGACCGCAGAGAAATACTAAAACAGCTCATCAATGCTAAACTACGAAATAAGGCTATATTTGATCAAGCACATTACGGTGAACAAGAGTTAACTGAATCGCGAGCTGAGGCCTTTTTACCAATAACCCAATCACTTTCCGCAGTTAAGGAGACAATAGATAAAACACAAGATGAGGCCATAAAAGCACTAAAGGGCACACCAAAAGAGATTTTAGATGAACAGAGAAGACGTAATGTAATTTTAAACAACATGCAACAACAACAAATACTACCACTGCAAGCTATAATGCCAGGAACTGTTGATGAACCAGATGAAGAGTTTATTCGTAGAACAGGTGAAGAAGAACATGGCGAAGCAACTGGCGGTGAAACTGTAGAGGAAATTCAAAAAAGAAAAAAGGAGTATACAGATTTTGAAGACGATCTTTTAAGAATTGTTGAAAAATCTGAAAAAGAACCCGTTTTTGATGAACTACCAGGTTACATTTACAACTTTGATTTAACTAAATTAAAAATTCTCTGATTAAGGCTGACCATGAAAAGTTGAAGGAATTAGGAAAAAAATTAAGAATTTAATAAAATACAGAATAAATCCACCTGATGCAAGTGCATTTGTTAGCAGAAGCAAATACGGAACAGGTATAAAGATCTTTAGTTCAACAAAAGAGATGATAGACCATCTGCTGCTGCTAATATCAGCAAAAGAGGCAGGCAACACTGGTGCTGAAATAGACAACGAAATTGTTGATATTCTTGATCAACTGCACAAAACTGGTATGATAACTGCAGATGAGTACACGATCTTGCATACAGATCTTGTTGGTCAATGAAGTAGTCTCACTTTTGTGTAAAACATTTGTATAAAAAGATGCAAACAACATTGTTTCTTGATTCATCAGAAACGAAAAATAACAGCGCTAACTTTAGCGTAACATACAATCCACCAATAGTACTAGATCCAAAAGGAAAATACGAAATTGGTCTTATATCAGCAACAATGTGGAAACTTAATGTTAATGATGATTTTACATTTAAGAGTGGCCTTCTTTGGGAAAGCGTTGGAATGCCATCTGGCGCGTACAATGTTCCAGAGCTTAACACCGCGATAAAATCTTTAATAACAGAAAACGGAGAAAATGCAGAGAATTTTTTGTTAGAACCGAATTACAATACGTTGTGTTCAAGAATTGCATTAACCAACAACATGTTGATCGATCTAAGTACACCAACAAGTATAGGGTCACTGTTAGGCTTTAATAAACAACAATACGGTTCAACAACTTTGCCAACCATAAAGTACGAAGGCAAAAATCCTGTAAAAATAGCTATGCTGATGTCATAATGATCAATTGTTCAATAGCTGATGGATCTTACACGTCAGGTTATAAAGGATCTGTAATCTATACTTTTCCACCAGATGTTCCACCAGGATCTATACTACAGATTATTCCAAGAGAAAGAATTTATTATCCGTTAAATGTTGAAGAACAAATATCGACAATAAGGATGAATCTTACAGACCAATCAGGAAATCAGCTAGACTTAAACAACGAAATTGTTACGTATTATCTTGACTTGCGACAAGTACGATAAGCAGATATCTTGTTACGTACTATAAGCAGATATGTTGTTAAATATGATAACCTTTTGGCGTCGTTGCCGGTCCACTTCGTGGCCTAAATTCTGTCTAATCATCAACAATAATGAACCGAAGAAAAGTCTATCGCAAAAAAGTTATAGGAGGAAACATATTCGGTAGCATTTTTTCAAAAATAGTTCAACATGGACCTGCTATAGCGACTAAACTAGCACCAGTAACTACTGATGCAACAAAGGCCTTTGCAACAGGTGTATATCTGCTGCTGGTTACTGCAGTAGGACAAAAGATTGCTGATAAAATTAAAGGCGTGGCCGCGCCAACAAACGAACAAATAAAGGAGGCCATAAACGAAATAGCACCAACAAAAACAACAGCAAATGCAATTATAAAAGCCACAACAAAGTTGTTATCACCAAGAGGTTAAGATATTGTCAGAAGGTTAGCTGCTCGCGTATAATCGTGGCCTAAATTTTGTCTAAACAATGATAATAAACATGACATCAGTAAGGACTTATCTTGACATTAGCGAACCACAGGAAATTGAGTACTTGCCAGATAAGACAAACATGAATGACAGCCTACAAACGATAAACACAAAAGATGAAGACATTTACCTGTTACCGCATAAAGCCTTTGTAGAGGTCAGAGGCCAAATAATGACAGTAACAGCACCTGGTGTCGCACCTGCTGTATGTGGTGTTAATACACAAATTGCTCTGCAAAACAATGGATGGGGCTTGTTTAGAAGTGCAACTTACCAACTTGGTAACCAAACAGTGGAGGATATTCAAGAACATCTACCAGTAGCTAGGACGATAATGAACTTGATATCTTTTTCAGAAGATTATTCAAGATCAACAGCAACAAACATGTTGTGGTTTAAGGACACGTCTAGCGGTATTGTATCGCGAGAACAAGTACAACAGGTAGCGACAATTGTTGCTGGCGCTGACGCTGCTGCAACAACTACCAACGTTAGAGATTTTGTAATAGCAATTGCACCTTTGCTAGGCATAACACCACCAGCAGCTGGTGCTAATCTTGCAGATACGGTTGGTGTCATGATAAATATCTGCACTGCAATTGATATTACATCACCAGCAGCTGGTGCAGACGCAGATGCAGCTCTTGCAAAAGCTAATGAAATTAATCTTACATACAAAAAATCACCGTTCTACAACGAAGGTTATGCAAAACGTAAAGCCATTTCAAACAACGGTGGACAAATAACAATGCTTTTACCATTAAGTTCATTATTTGGTTTTTGCAAGGACGTCAACAAGGTTTTTACATACAATAATCTTAAAAAGGTCTGACGACAACAATACAATTTTAAAGGCGGCAGCAGTTCCCGACAGTCAATTTATCATAAGCCATCTGGCACTATGGATGCCAAAGATTGTACCATCAATATCTGCTCAATTTTTCTTAGAAAACGCGCTTGAAGCATACACACGACAGGTATATTTTGAGCAAAATAAGGTCTACAGACAAACAGTACCAGCAGCTGCAAGCTTCACATGGCGTGAAACATCATCATCTTTAGAATTATCAAATCATCTCTTCAGCTGCACGAGCTGATGGTAATCAAACAGTAAACAAACGAATATTTGATAACATGAACGTTAATCGTATACATGCAAGAATAATCTCTAAACAATATCCCAAACGAGAATTTATTTGTAGTTTTGCTGATGGTGCTAATCTAAATGTGTCAAGGCCGTATTTTGCCTTAAAGGAAGCCATGGAAAAGTACCAAGACCAGACACTGGTAGCCAATTGTCTGTTGAAGAATTTAGAAATCTTTATCCTATATTACATTTTGACTTGAGTAAACATGCAGAGCGGCTTAAGCATTCGCAAGCTGATATTGAAGTCACATGGACGTTAGATAATCCACCTGCAGCACAATATGTTACCTATGCTTTTATAACATCAGACAGAGTTATTAAACTTGACGCGATGAAAGGTAGGATGTACATTCAGGTTTAACCATACATTTTATATAACAAATATTTATAAACATGTACACGCAACAAGATGTAAACTTGTCTAAAGGACAAATAAAAAAATTGTCAGATGCTGTAAAAAATCGTAGAGCAGTGTCCATAAAAATTGACTACAAGGGCGCAGAACAAGTTAAACTTATGTTAACAAATACGCAGCTAACTAAGCTTGGTAAGGGCAGACCATTTGTTATAAATTTATCAAAAGCACAAATTACCACAATGGCTAGACATGGTGGATTTATAGGGCCTGCACTTGCAACTATTGCATCAACTGTATTGTCAAACATTTTACCAATACTTGGTACACTTGGTATTGCGGCCGCATCCGGTGCCATATCTGGTGCAACAAATAGAGCTGTGTAAGGACGCGGAGTCCAAGGACTCGGTATAAAGGTTACGAAATAATTTAGTCTAAACAACAATAATAAATATGCCACCAAAACGAGCAAGACAAAGGAGAACTGTAACAGGCGGTTTTATTCCACAATTGGTTGAAAAGTGTTAAGTCTAATGGGCGTCATGTCCTACGTACAAAAAAAGGTGGCTTTATTGACCCGTTTGGTCCAGGAACAACTATAAGAACATACAGACAACAAGCTCCTGCAGGAGCTCTTCGTGTTTTAAGATTAATGCAACAATTACGGTAGACAAATATGAGTGGCCACAACAACAATTTTGTCTACCAATAAGAAATAAACATGCCACCAAAACGTAGACGTACTACAGTAAGGCGAAGAGCACCAGCAAGACGAAGAAGAGTAGGTGGTCTGTACATACCATTGATATCAGATGCTTTAAGACTTTTTGGTATACAAACATGAGCCACTTTGTGGCCTAAATTTTGTCTAACAAATAATAATAAACAATGCCAGCACGTAAAAAAAGAACAATGACAAGGTCAACAACAACGAGAAGGAGACGTGTACAAGGCGGATTCATTGCACCACTGTTAGCAGGCCTAGCAGGGAGTTTCCTAATACTAAAGCTTTTAGGACAAGGATTGATGTTACCAGGAACCAGACGGTACTAGAGCCTCTGTCTAATTTTGACATACAATATAAGCTTAAAAATGTAACAGATTTTATTGGTGTCTTTTCTAAGGACCAGTTACCAGGAAAAATGCAACCAAATACGTCATGTGTAGTAAACATACAGAACTTTAGAGACGGCACTGGACTGCACTTTATAACAACAATTATTTTCACTCGTTCGGTCTTCCACCATCAGACGCTGTTAAGAAGTTTGTGAACAAACAAATAAACTACAGTTCATCTCAGATTCAACCAACAGGAACAGCAGCATGGGGTTATTATTGTATTATGTTTATTAAACATATGGCAAGATTTGCTGGCAAATCCAAAAATTCCTTTATTAACTTTATAACAAAATTTGATACGCCAGCAAGTACAAAAAGTGATGAAATGGCAGTCAAATTTGTATGAAATATATGTAGAAACATGACCACTACATATTGTCTGAAGTGCAAAACGCGAACAGGTAACATTAACAAAGAAATCGTTACAGCAAAAAATAATCGTTTGATGATGAAAAGTATCTGTCACGTTTGCAGTAAACGAAAAAGCGTATTCATTAGGAAACAAGATGTTCCTGTTGTTGGTGATGATATAAATCTGGTGGTAAGACCAGACTCGCCTGAACTATGTCTGCCGCCACAAATTTTCTTACCTGAGCCTGTTCTGACCACTTAACAAAAATTATAAATATGCACATTGTAACTGCTCATCAGACCACGACCTTTGTATAGAGCACAATAAAATTATATCGTACTGTAAAAAATGTAATAACTGTAGAATAATTGGTGGCACTGTTGACATACATAAAATCATCGGTAAACTACCGCGACCAAAAGGGGGCTGGACACTGCCAGGACACAAATACACTGGACCATGGAACCCACTTCATGAACAACTGGACGAAAATGATAATCCATTACCTGGACAAGAACCATACAACCAGTTTGATGCTATTGCGATGCGACACGACATTTATTATCGTGATAATGAAACTGACAAACATGGATGTGACAAGATAATGTTAAATGAATTGAGCAATATGAAACAACAAAATGTACGAGAACTAATAGACAGAAGATTTGTACAAGGTGTTATTGGTACAAAATATAAACTTGGTGTTGGTGTGCCTCCATTTGTTGGTCTTGAAACAGAGCTGCACAAACCTAACAAAAAAACATTTATGAGAAGACGTGTAGTTGCAAATGCTGTAGACGACATATGGTCCGTAGATCTGGCGGATATGTCATCACTTGCTGAACACAATTACGGTCATACATATCTGTTGAACATAGTTGACGTGCAGAGCAGGTTTGCTTTTAGTATATCAATAAAGAATAAGGGGCAACACGATAACAACAGCATTTCAACAAATAATTGCTGATACTAACCGCAAACCAAATAAGATCTGGACTGATCATGGTGAAGAGTTTTATAATAAACAATTTGAACAGTGGTTAAAGGACCATGACATCACCAAATACACAACAGGCAACGAGGGCAAGAGTGTCATCGTTGAACGATATAATCGTACAATAAAAGACAAAATGTATAAACATATTACCGCAAATAATACAAACAATTATGTTGACAAATTACCCGAAATTGTAGATGAATACAATAACACCAAACATAGGACACTAAAGATGACAGCAAAAGATGCTATAAGATTTCCTGTATTAGCAAACGAAAACTTGTATCGTAGACACAAGTTTGTTGTTGGTGATAAAGTTAGGATTTCTTTGGTAAAAAAAATATTTGAAAAATCTGCGCCACCAAATTGGTCTGAAGAGGTGTTTGTTGTCCATAAAATTCTGAGAACAATACCTGTAACTTACAAACTACGCGACCTTAACGATGAAGATATTACAGGTAGTTTCTATGAACAGGAACTACAAAAGACCGATCAGGATGTATTTGTTATTGAAAAAATAATACGAACAAAAGGCGGACCACATGGTGGTCGAAGTTTGGTTAAATGGAGAGGGTATAGTGACGTGTTTAACAGTTGGATTCCAACATCTAGTATACAACCGTACGTAAAGGGCAGTCTGGTTTTGACGTCAAGCTGCGGCCAGCATTATCAACAGCAGATATTGCCTGGTGTTGTTACGAGACCACACCTTAAGTCAACCTAATATTGTATCTTGTTGATTATCGTTTTATAAATAAATTCGTAGTTAACCAGTACACTTTTACATTTGACAGGTTTGCATAACGAGATTAAATAAGTTTTCCGACCTTCAGTTAACTCTGACATTAACGAAAATATCTTTGAAAAGATAAAATCAAATTTAATATTTTTTTGCCTACCAGGGATTTTTATGTTCATGAAATGTATTAGACGAGCATAAAAACTTTTAAGTTCATTATCTGTAAGGTTAAACTTTTTTTTATCTTTTTTGTTATGTGGTATTTTACGTTATACCGTCCTGTAGTTGATGTGTTGCCTAAGATTATACATGATGAATAATATATGAACAATAAGTATAAAGATGAATAAAGAATTATGTTATAAGAATAACAAAAAATTTGTTGATCAAGTTTTAACAAATAAGATCAAACAGCGCACGGAAAATTGGTATAAAATTATGACGTCAACTGTTGGTGGATCGGAGCTCTTTACAATATTAAGCGTAAATCCATACAAAACTTTAGCCAAACTTGCTAATGAAAAGTTGTTGATGCGACAAGGAAAGTTTGTTAAGTTTGAAGAATCTTTGGTTATTTATTGGGGCAAGATGTTTGAACCGATTATATTAAAATTTGTTGAACACGATTTTGGTGAACGAATACTTGGTAACAATATATGTGTAACAACAGATTTTGTTATAAGATTTTCACCAGATGGATATGTTGTTTGTAGATTTGATGATGATGAATTACTCAATACAAAACATAAGGAAAATGAAAATGACGTGTTCAAGATAATGTTAGTAGAGTTTAAATGTCCAATGTTACGTAAAATAAAAGAGGATGTACCAGAACATTATTTACCACAAGTTTTGTGCGGTCTAGAAGTGTCACCAATAGCTGAACAAGGATTGTTCGTAGAAGCGTGTTTCAGAAGATGCTCAATTGTAGATTTTGATTTTACAAGCGATTACAATAAAGCGCTACATTTTGACAACAATAACTACGATAATAAAGTACCAGTTGCCATTGGTGTTATTGGCATGTACGGCAACAAAAAAAAAAAAAATATCGTAGACTACGGCAACGTTGATGAAGAAGAGTTTAGTTTATTTATGCAACAGGTTGATGAGAAAAAGTTTACGATAAACTGCGATTATATCGTGTTTAGTGATTGTAGAGGTGATAAATATCTTGACAAATACGAAGATATTATAGTTTTGTTACAAAAAAAAAGTAAAAAAAATTGTTAGGATTTCTTTGTTACAAATTGTTTGAGGTTAATTATCACGTTGTTGACAAAGAGGACGATTATCGTAATGTTTTGGTTAATGCTGTTCAGACGTTAGAAGAACATATAAAGATATTGGAAGATGTAAAAGATAAATAAAGTTTATGTCCTGTTTGTATTTTTTAGAATATGCTGAATTATAAATATTATCAGCAACCATTTTAACTGACTTTGAATCAATATTGAAATATTTTCCAGCTGCGTATAATGAACAAAATTCTATTTCCTCACCATTCACAAGATTAATAGAGAGAACTGGTCGCGGTGGTACTTTTTTACCAACAGCATTACCTCTTAATGTATTTTCTTGCAATGTAACTACTTCTAGGTTTTCAAGGCGGTTATCAGTTTTTATGTTGTTCTTGTGGTCAATAACTAAACCACCAGGGATAAGTCCGTTGAAAACTTTATACACAAATCTATGGGAATAATAATGAACTTGTTTAGTATTAAATCCGAGAACCATAACTTGTAGATAACACGCGTTTGTTTGGTATCCGATCAATGTTTTAGTTTTTATACTCCTAATATGCCCTTGGTCGCAGGCTTCGTACATGTCGTAGATCGAGTGACGTTGCCATTCAACTTGAAGATCAAGATTAAATAAATTGTTGTCGATAACACACTTGTTTTTGTGGTACACACATTTTTCTTGTGGTATTGCATCATGAAATAGTGTCCATACAAATTCGTGGGTAAACATGTCAGCAAATTCCGTATCATCTTCTCCTTTGACCTTTATCTTAAGGCCTGCTGGTGTTATTTGGCCTATTGTCTTTTCGGTTGCAACATTTTTTACGACACCAAGAACACTTGCAGCTTAAAGATTGTAGCGCTGATGAACATAATAGTCATCAAAATCACCTGTATATCTTATAGAAATCATTGGTATCATCGTAGTGTTTATTTCCATTGCTAATATACATAATATGTTTTCTCTAAATTAGTTGTTTTTCTCATGTGATTTTTGCGATGACGATTTTTTTCTTATTTAAAGAAATATCTGCTATAATAAATAGACAATGTTATCATTAGTTAACCTTTCGAGAAATGTTCTTCTACAAGCCAAACAAAATGCAACAGCGTTTTACGGTTTTTATAAAACTTTTAAAGTTGAAAACGAACTTGCCCTAAAAGGTCTGACACTAGAAGATTTATTTCATATTCTAAATCCTGTTATAAGGAATGAACTTAATGTCCATAATTCAATTAAGATTATTGTACAATTCCATGTTGTATTTTCAAAGTTGGTGATATACGAAGACTACGATCCCCGTGAAGAGATCGGCTGCTAATAGCATTTTTCAGGAAATTTGGAAAAAAATAGAGGACTTTACTTCTATAGGATCAAGCTGGAAACTAGAGGCTATAAAATCAGTACAATTTCACACTATGAAATACGTACCATTACGCGGTTCTTCTTATGTTGATTTACCTGACAAAATAAAAAATACAAAGTGCGTAATAAACGTAAAAAATAACGATGATAAATGTTTCCTGTGGGCTGTACTGTCCGCAATATTTTCTGTTAAATCTCATGATGAACAAATAACAAGTTACCGTGCATTTTCATCATATTTAAAATTTGATGGTATAAAGTTTCCTGTTGAGGAAAGACAGATTCCGAAATTTGAAAAATTAAATAATTTGAGCATACACGTATTCGGACGAAAAGAACAATGTGTATCCAAGGTTTATCAGCAAATGTTGGATCAAGAACTTCAACGGACTTGTTGGTGGACAATACAAAAAATCACAGCGTAGGAAATATTTTTCCTACAGATGTCTTCATGGCTGCACAACAAAAGATGTTCTTAAGAAACACTTGAAATATTGCAAAGATGTGCAAGCGATCACTATGCCAGATAAGGAAAATTCTGAACTTAACTTTACAAATTTTAAACATCAGCTGCAGGTACCATTTGTTATCTACGGTTATTTTGAAGCGCTGTTAAAGACGGTAGTTTGTGAAATAATGTGCGATCCTAATAAATCTTCTAAGACACAAGAGCATGTTCCGTGTGGCGTCTCGTATAAGGTTGTATGTTCAGCTGATGAACAATATTCTAAACCAATAAAGGTGTATCGCGGTGAAGATCCTGCCAGTTGGTTAATAAAAAATTTGTTAACGGAGGCTAAAGAGACCATGAGTATAATGAAAAATCTTAAACCAATAATTTTGACAAATTAACAAGATGATAATTTTAAAAATGTACTAAATTGTCACATTTGTGGAGATGTATTAGGTGATGATCGTGTAAAGGACCATTGTCATATAACAGGTACATATCGTGGAGCTGCACATGACAAATGCAATTTAAACTTTAAGTTTCCTGAATTTATTCCTGTAGTTTTTCATAATCTACGTGGATATGATGGTCATATAATCACAAAGGTATGGAAAATTTCAATGAAACAACAAGATTAAATGTATACCAAATAATTTTGAAAAGTACATGTCGATATCTTTTGGTAATCTTAGGTTTATAGATAGCGTACAGTTTATGGCCGCATCCTTAGAAAATTTGGTAAAAGGTTGTACGGTCTTCAGCAATTTAGAAAGGCAATTTGGTGAAAAATCTGATTTTTTAAAGCAAAAAGGTATTTATCCGTACGAGTACATGACAAGCTGGGACAAGTTTGATAAAACACAATTACCTGAAAAAGAAAAGTTTTATTCGTCTTTGATGCTAGAAGGGATAAGTGATGAAGAGTACGATTATGCTAAAAAAAAATATGGAACGAATTTGGTTGCAAAACGTTAGGTGATTATCATGATCTTTATCTGATGATAAATGTTTTGTTGTTATCTGATGTTTTTGAACAATTCAGAACAAGATGCTTAAAGTATTATGGTCTGGATCCATGCTGGTATTTCTCGTCTCCAGGATTAAGCTGGGAAGCTGCGCTAAAGGTCAGCAAGATAAAACTACAATTATTAACTGATCCTGACATGTTCTGTTTTATCGAGAAAGGGATACACAGTGGCATTTCCGTAATAACAAAGAAACATGCTGTTGCAAACAATAAGTACATGGCAAATTACGATAATACAAAAGAGGATAGTTCAATCTTGTACCTAGAGGTAAATAATTTATAGAATTGGGCAATGTCGCAGTTTTTACCTTATGCTGGTTTCCACTGGATAAACACGGACCAATTTTTAAACGAAATTGATAAAAAGATACCAGAATATTTAGGATATTTTGCTGAAGTAGATTTATAATATCCAGGCAGTTTGCATGAACTGCATAATGATTATCCGTTTTGTGCGGAGACAATGTTGATCACGGACGATATGTTGTCGCCAGAACAGCAGAAATTAAAACAGGAATACAACATTAGCCGTGCAACAGTTGAAAAGTTGGTACCATATTTACGTGACAAAAAGAAATACGTTATACATGTTGCAGCGTTAAAGCAGGCGATTAATCATGGTCTGATATTAACAAATGTACATCGTGTACTAAAGGTTAAACAAAAACCTTGGTTAAAAGAATATATTGACTTTAATACAAGCAAGAGAGCTGCAGCTACAACAGACTTTGAAAAAGATTTCTTTAAGTTAATGAACAACAGTGTGTTTGGTAAGACAATGGAGAATATCAGGAAACATGTGGATATTGAGATAATAAAAAATGTTGAGCGACGAAACAAGGTTGTTTCTGTCGATAAGTTTGTCGACATGCGGATCTTTGATGAAAACTTAGTTGCAGTACAAAAAAGAAAGACAAATCTTAAATTAAATAAGCCTATATATGTTGGCGTTGCAATTCTTGATTTATCTAAGACGTTAATGTACAATTTTCATTACGATTTTATCAAAAAGAATTTTGCAAGAGCTGAGCTGTTGTTTACAGATACGGAAAGTTTGTGCTACTATTTTCCAGGAGAAAACAATATTTATCAGAAATTGTACGATAACAAAGAGCTTATGGATGTATCAGATCTTCCTGAAGAATCTGGTTTCAAATGTAGCGACAACAAGAAGGTTATTGGTAAATTTAAAGATGAAACATACTTTGTGCCAATAGCTGAGTTTATAGGATTAAGATCAAAAATGTACAGTTTTAAACTAGATGATGGTATAGTAAAGAAGAGGGCAAAAGGAATTTTTAAAAATGGTGTGCATAAGTTATTGTCGTTTGATGATTATATTGCAGCACTTGGTGGCGCCAGGAACCATGTTGAAATGACTACACTAAGATCGCATGGCCCTAATTTAGAAACAAATCTCGTTAACAAAGTTGGTCTATGCAATTTTGATGATAAACGATATTGTGTTGATGGTGTAAATACGTTTGCTTTCGACTACAATGTTAATAAAGAACAGCAACCTGATTACGATGAGATAATGAGAGAATTAGGTTTACTGTAAATTTTGTGTGACATGTAATGTATAATGAATGAAATTATAAAAATGCTCGATGAGATTGAGATTATCATAAATAATATCAAAGAAACGAAAAAAAATTAGATGAGGAGGTTGAGAAAATTAATAAATTTGATACGAAAATGGAGAATACTTTATCAACAAAATCATCGTCAAATTATAAGATAGTTATTTATAATTATCATAACATAAATTTTTGTGGTAAAAATTTAGACGTGTAAATTTTGTGTAACATTATAAAATAAGTTAATTGATTACCGGTTAGTTTCCAGTTGTTGATATTTTTGTCGTCAATATAAAAGAAGTTTAGATCTCCTGTAAAGCTTTTTGAACGAAATGTATTGTTCAGATCTTTGCAGCTGTTTGTTATTGTTGTTGAGGAGACACAGCAATAAGAAGCTGCTTCTTTTATAGAACCAAATCTCTTTGACCAGAGACTATTGTTGTCAAAACCAATTACTTCACGAGGAGGTGATTCGTAATAGGACATTATTATAATAAATATGTTTGTTTAATTGTTTGATAATTGCAGTAGTAATAGTATATACCGCATCCTGGGCCATTATATGATTTTCAATTTCAATTTTTATAAAACGGATCGTAGCGATGTCTGAGCGTTTGCGAGCGAGAGCGAGCAATAAGCGAGGACTTTAGCGAAGAGGAGTTTTATAAAAATTGAAATTGAAAATCATATAATGGTCCAAGATCGGTATATACTATTACTACTCCGGATTACATCATTGTGATACATCAGGACATTCAAGACTTGTGGTACATCAGGACATTCAAAGTATTTGGAATTCATTAGCAACATTCTGTATTTTTGGACTTGTGATTAGGACATTTGGGATTATTTGAACTTTAATTCACGTTATTGTAAGTGTCTTTTGAATTTCCACTTTCATTGTCTAGAAATAAATGGCTTGTTGATTTTACTTGATTTTGTTGGTTTCACTTTCTGCCTGTTACATATTTTTAGGCCATAGAGTTGTAACAAAAGCAAAAGGTATTTGCAAAGTGACTGTAAAAAGAGATCTCAGATTTGAAACCTATAAACAGGTAATGTTTGGAGAAATTTAAGTGTGATCTACTATGATCCAAATACGTAGTCATTCACACCAATTGTACTGCAAAACAGTTAGCAAAATCGGTCTTTCCTGCTTTGATGATAAGCGGTATCTGTTAGAAGATGGTATACAAAATTTAGCCTATGGGCATTATAAAATTAACAACAGTAACGGTACCACTTTTTATTGTAGTTATGAATGAGTTATGTGTCTTCATTATTAGGTACATGAAAATAAATTTATAAACAATACTTCATTTCTTTGTGTTTTTTCTTGCATGTATGAAAAAACTATCGTTGCACGAGTGATCATCATTGAGAGGTCATATAATTAGGAGAAATATTTATATATTTAAAACATTTGTGGATTTTTAATTAAAAATTATTGTAAATATAAATCCAATTATTTGGAGATATCCATGTGTTAAAGATCAATAGTGAAATGGCCCCCCAACCCCCAACCCCCACCAATGTATGTATATGTATGCGTATGTGTGTGTAGGTGTATGTTGTGTATCAAAAGACATGCACATTGTATATTAAACAAAAAGACATAAGAGTTGTCTATTATGTAAAATAACTTTTATTATAAAAGGTGCATGTGCTAAAGAAAAATACAAAAATTATACAATATATATATAAAAGAAACAAATACACAGTTCTTTATAGAATACATATCTACTTTACAAAAGAGTTTTAGTAAAATGAGTAATGACTGCAGCTATAATCATTATAAACGTTTTCGGGTTCCAGCTCCTGTCGCTTTCTTGGAGCCGAAATTGGTACAAATTATCCTCTTTCGAGGAATGCTGTTAAGGGCGATTCATCAGAGTTGACGGCATAGCATAGGGTGCAATGGCTTCGTATGGAGGTGGTGGTGGCAATGGAACTGGTGGCATAGAATAGGGTGCAATGGTTGGATATGGTGGCGGTTGTTGCGGTAGCGGTAGTGTACTTGCGCAACAAGCAGGTGGTTGATGATTGCCACTACTGCGAGAAACCATTTACAAATAAATCATACATTTCGCCATTAAAAATTACTACTTGGCTCCTGTATTGCATGGTTCATAGTACGTTTGTGATCAGGTGCGTGATAAACGCTGCGGGAATGATTGTTTCATGCCAATAGGAAATGCCTGTCGCATGGAATATTTGATCAAGCACATCATCAATGTGACGGGAATACATTTTCATGCCAATAGGAAATGCATGTGGTTTGAAATATTTGATCAGAGTGTGTGATAAAATGAACGGGAATCTTTTCTCACGCTTGCTAAAAATGCTTGCGGTTTGGAATTGTTTGATCAGGTGTGTGATAAAAAAGGCAGGATTTTTTTTCTCGCTCTCTCACGCCTGCAAGAAAGGCCTATGGTTTCGAATATTTAATAGGGTGCGTCATAATACAAGAGGTTGCAATGGTTTGTCGCAAATATTTGCTTTCGGCTTTGTCGGATATCGCTCCATCATATGTTCCGATTTCTTTATGTATTCGGCTGATTGTTGTTTTGGTGTTGTTTTTTTGTGTTGTTTTTTCTGGGGGGGGGGGGAGTTGAAGGGGGAAGGCGTGGGGGTGAGGTGTTGTTTTTAAATTTCTTTTTTGCGCTATATATTAGAATTTCGCGCGTCTTAGAATTTACCCTCTACCCATCTCTAGGGACCAAGAAAGGTAACTGTCTTGATGAGCAGGGGTTGTAATGACAGAGTTATGTCTCTTGAGTAATTTAATGTAAGGTTAGAAATGAAAATTTGCTTTTCAAATTAAGATTGAAGCTATGGAGATCACATTCCCAGTCCATCTGACACTGGTAGATCACCTTCATGAACTAGAATGAATATCCGACATCAATGAGGCCACGTACACATACTGCTTCCTTGCTTAAGGTTCATGTGTCTACAATTTTTGTTTCATCTATGTATATAATTATTAATACATTTACAAATATCCTTATAAAATAATATCACAGAGAATTTTGGGAGGGGTCAATAAGTGGTGGGATGCTATATTATTTATGCAATCTACATGTAAACATATCTCAATTCATTAAAAGTGATGAATACACTTTTAGTAGGAGGATATGTAAGCAAGGAATGTTTCACACATAGACACCACATCTACAGTTTCTTCACCCATCCGCCAATATTACCGCCTGTTCCTGTGGTAGTTTTTACCTACTGGTAAGGTGTGTCCCAAATTAGTAAATCTACCCATACAATTTGACTGGGCACCGTTGTAATGGAATCGGAAGTTCTTCAGATCCCACCCCACCCCCTCGTTTGTGTACAGTATTTTGAAGGATTTTACCCCAGGCGTCCAATGCTCAGTATAAGTAACATATTGATGATGATACGGCTTGGGTACGAATTCACATTTGTCTGTATAAGTGTGTGCATAAGTGTTGGTATATTTCTGGGGTATGGGTAGGTGGAGGGAGGGATGGGTTGTCTTTCAACATAGACCTCTACTATATTATTTCTAAGGATGTAATCAATGACTTCATTAGGCGTGATCCCTGACAGCAGCACATTGTAGAAATAGAAACACAATCCACTATACATGTATAACCTCACTTATACCCTATTAGTGTCCTACATTGACTGAATTGCATATAATATTAATAGAGCTTCTCAGTGGTCATCGATTCAGCATTACCATTCTCTTCAGATATTATTGACTGCCCCGGAAAGAAAAAAAATATAAAAAAAATCAATGGAATTGTGATTTTTTTCTTTACACTGTCACTCATAAACTGCTATAAATATTAAAACCAGTAAGATTATATACAAACTAACAACAGGAAAAACTATGTCCTAGACCTATTCAAGTACTGAGGCCAACTCAATCTTCAACTAAAACAAAAGGCTTTTTCGTTCATGTAGTCAGTCAGATGCACACAATCTGTTAAACAAATAAATAAATGAATAAGTGCAAGGCTTTCCAAATCAAAAGAAAGGCTAATATTCCTTCCATGTAAAAAGTGTCATATTTTGTTTTCTATGTGTAACATAAATTTATTGGAAAAATATAGAGGGTGAAGGATATATATAATCTTGAATTGTCATGAGCGTCTTACGAAGGTGTGGTAGCATTATGTACGCCAGCTTACAAACGTCATGGGCAAGTTCATATTTTGATTACATAGATTCTTCCATTCTTGCGGAACCCGTATGTGCCATTAGATTTGTGTATAACTGTTTTAGAATGCGGGATAATATGAAGCAAATTTAGATCAAAAAAGAATCTTGCTATACAGGTTAGAATTTGTATCAGGTACCCAACTGGTAATTGTCGATATCATATAGCACCCCGTGTAATTCTCAGTTAATAAACAGATACGCTTACCTGCTTCTCTGCTCGATAAAAATACTGATGACCTGGGCCTATGCTGTGTGAAAGTGTATGGTATAGACTTGCAACCCGTAACGTATGAGTGCTAGAGTGTACAACAGCATCACGTAACTTTCCGGGGAACCATTATCATGTTGCCCTATCTCAAAAAGCAGCCAAAACTTGTGTTTTTCACTGTTCTTGCAATAGCTTCGGTTTGTATCACACTAACCCTGAAGTGGAAACCGCACTTTGTCATAGAACGGGTAAGTGGACTGCTTGTAGAATTTTTATGGGGTTACTTTTTGTATTAACTTCAGAGTATAACAAGAATGCATGCCAGATAAAGCTACCTGTTTCATTGTAGACATATTGTTAGCAAGAAAAACACCACGGCATAATTTTGTAAAAAGTGATATTAACAACTCTATTCAAGGCTGACCACATAGGTGGATTTTTTTTTTTTTTTTTTCATCAAAAGCGGAATTTTAGCTGCTTTTGGGCACAGACGATGGAACTGATTGATGGATTTATTGGCGTTTAACGATACATCAGCACATGAAAGGCTATATCGAGCCGAGTCAATTGCGGGTAATGTACTTGTCCTGAGACACACCACGGTGGCCGACCCGGGCTGGCCTGGTCAGAATTCGAATCCGCACCCTTCTGGTCTTGAGTCAGACCCGCTTACCACTGAGCCACCCTATATTTTCATATTTTAAATGTATTTGTAATTTTCTTGGAAGATCAAAATAACTTTATCTCCAATGACATCTGAATAAGCGCGATAATTTTCCTCCCCTACTTCAGCAGTTTCTTTCATACATATGTGCAGCCTCACTACATCTCAACCATTCTTTCTTCCGAGGTCCTAGGCAACATTTTGAAGTGGGTTTTATGGCGCCTACCCCCCTTGGGATGGGCCAAGGGGTCTAAATCTGTATGTCCATGACTCCATTCTTGGTTAAATTTTGCGTCTAGCTCATGACCATAATGTAGGATAGGAACTAATTTTAGCTCTACTTGTCATAGACCAGAAGAGTTTATTGAATGGTCTGTCGTCCGTCGTCCGTCCGTCCGTCCGTTAGCACAAGTTTGTTATCGTTACTCCTCCTAAACTATTTGGAGGATTGCCATGAAACTTTGCACACACATTTATCCCATGGTCTAGTTGGTCCTAAATGAAAATGGTGCCGCTTGGACATCCAATATGGCCTCCACAACGGCCATCTTGAAAATCTTGTTTTTGCCCCTGCTCCTGAACAAATGGTGATATCAAGATGGGATATTCACTGAATGAAGTCTTATAATGTCTAGTTGGTCCTAAATGGAAATGGTGCCGATATAAGGTCAAGTATGGCCACACCGGCAGCCATCTTGAAAATCTTGTTATTGCTAATCTTCTTGAATAGATGATCGTATCAACATAGGGCTTTTACTCAAAGACTTCTTATAATGTCTACTTGGTCCAAAATGAAAATGGTGCCTCTCAGACATCAAGTATGGCCGCCACAGTGGCCATCTTGAAAATATTGTTATCACTATTTCTCCTGAATGAATGGTCATATCAGCATAGGGTTTTCACTGAAAAACTTCTTATGATGTCTAGTTGGTCCTAAATGCAAATGAAGGAAACTGACTGTCAGTATTGTTACCATGGTGGCCATCTTGAAAATATTGTTATCTCTACTCCTTCAAATGGATGGCTATATTAACATGGGGTTTTCACCAATAGACTTCTTATGATACCTAGTTGTCCTAAATGAAAATAGTGCCAGTCGTATATATATATATATATATATATATATATATATATATATATATATATATATATATATATATATAATATGGCTACCACGACGGTTGCCTTGAAAATGTTGCTGTAAATACTACCCCTGCATGAGTCATATTGACATGGGATTTTTACCAAAAAGACTTCTAATGGTGTCTACTTGGTCCTAAATGAAAATGGTACCAATCTGACAACCAGTATGCCCACCACAACAGCTAATTTGAAAATCTTGTTATCGCTGAAGAATATCGGAGATGGCTTCAACACTCAGCAGTTAAAAGGAAGAAATGGTTTTATCTTGAATTCCTGGAAATTCCTTTCGCCCAGTAGAGCATCAGTCCCTTCGAGTGACTCTTGTTTTAAGATAACGACTTGACCATATAAAAAACACAGAAATAATCTGTAAAGTGCTTCAAAACTATTACAGAAAAGTTATTTAATTTTATAAAAAGAATCTAGGTAATATTTTACAAATATTTAATATACTTTTGCTATTTTTCACTCTTGTGCAGAAATGGGCTAATTCAGTGTAAACGCGTAATTAAAGCCTTCTTCACAATTTCAAGTATTAATTTTAGAAATTATCATTTTTTAAAATTATTATTGAATTCCTACCGAGTTTAATTCAGTTCCATCGGAAGACTTAACGTAGCATATGGGGATTTCGTGCCTTGATAGAATTATATATAAAATTCCTAAAGATACAAGGTAGCATGCAGTTTATACAGGTTGTTTGTTGGAATAAATTCTATCGTATCTGGGCATTTTCTAGGATTCTTCTTAACTCACGGTACAGCTTATTAATTTTTTCAAAGAGTGAACGATACATTTGTTTTGGGAGAAATCTTTGTTTTGTCGTTTTTAATTTGCTTGCAGCAAAATCCGACAACATGTAAATATATGGCGTCATTTCTTTGCTTAATATTCTTCCTTGTGTATTTAAACATTACAACGCATGTCCATTTTTAAAAGACAATTCCTTATTTACACATGCTCATAAGTCTTTTCAAATGTGCAAGTTACGTACGCTTTTAACTATTTGAAATACTTGTATGAAGTCAATTGAGATGCAGATGACAGAGAGATGATCAGTGTGTAATTCACGCGTGAAACGAGTTACTTAGTTGTGTTTCTACCAGTAGTCACAAGAAGTGTATATATTAATGTTTCCCTCACTGAGCCATCTACTGTTCTTATATGATATAGTTTTTTGCACCCTCTATACCTACTGTTTGTACATAGAATAATAAAACTTCGTGAGGGAATGGATCTCGATTAGTGTTTCATCTAATTGCAAAAGTATGTCACTATGACCCATATTTCAGGAGTCCCTGGTTAAGTCTTGGGACTGAAGTTTGTTGTTCATTCTAGAGTCATGAGACTAGATAATTATATGCATCTCTATTAGTACCACGCCTTTACAACAAAAGAAGGTCACCGTGATCTAAATTTCACATTTCACTGACTTTGGTTCAGTTTTTGCGTTTAGGTGATGGCTACACGAATTGTTTTTGTTATTTTGTGATCATGCGATGCATACTCTCTTACTAAGAATTGGCGAACCGCGAGAACTGAGATAAACACGTCTCCTCAGTAATATAGCATTTTTTCAAACATTCTTTTGAAAATTGTATCAATTGATAAGAGATATATTTTCTATTCATATTGAAAGTTGCGTGCAAATTGGATGAACATTAATGAAGTTAGTACAAATTTAATTTATTCAGGTTTTCTAGTGCAAACAGTGTTGGTGTCATGCCATTAGGGCAGATGATATTCTCTGAGACAAGATAAGCACAACAAGTGTAGTTACGTAATGGATCACACCTTGCACGGGACAATATTCTCTAGCGGCCATTGAATTACAAATAAACAGCAATCGAGAGCTGATGGTAGATATATGCCTTATATGGACTTTGGAGAATCGTTTAATTATGAAACTTGGTGAGATAATGCATATTAATTAATACTAAACCCTTATTGATTAATACTAAACCTTTATTTCACACCCCAGTGACTTGGTTGATTTAAGTTCATTTCTTTGGCACTCTTCATGGTGAAGACAAACAACGTAATGAGTGTTAGCATCTCTGTTAGTACCACACCCTTACAACAGAAAAGGTAAATGTGACCCATATTTCATGTTTTATTGGCCTTGGTTAAGTTTTTACATTTAGTCCATAACATCTCTTGTATTTTGCTTGCTTGTACATACTATTCTATCTAAAGTCACGAAACATGCCGAGGTGATGTATTTCTAAGGTCTACACTCTAAATACAGAAACATGTCTCTGTGGCCTATATTTCACGCTTCAATGACTTTTAATTTTGCGTTTTAAGTTTATTTTACGGGCACTTTTTGTGTTAAAGGTATGAAACGTGATAATTGTATGCATCACTGTTAGTACTACAAGGAAAACATTTACTCTATGCGTCTGCCACTCCCAACAGGTAAATCTAGCTTTTAGAGGTGAGCAGTGATAAAAGCTTTTGAAGTTTTAGGAACAGTGATATGAATAAAATGAACAGAAAATAAGCTACTCTTTGGTTGGTATCAACACATTATATTATCTCCTTGTTTTGATATTGTAGAAAAGAATGTTCTACATTACTAATTTATGACCTCTATTACCTGTCACAGAGGCGAAAATGTAAAAGTCAGGGGTACTCTTGTCAGGAGTTATTTTCTGCAAGGTAATTCGTGTTTATTGTTAATAATACTGCTGCTAAAAGTTTGGTAGAGGCAAGCAGTGTAATCGGTAATTACATTCTGGTTGTAAAGAAACACGTCAGCGTAAGGGTTCCGGCAGCCTTAAATTTGTAATTAGTCTTTTTCTTTTAACCATTTTCTCATGGCATCATCTGTGTTTGAGGGAGAAAAAAAATTCACTAGATCTTCGTAAAGCAGTTCAATCAGAAACATTAGTTATATGAATAGATTATTCAAATTTACCAATTTCAATATTCGGTGTAAAGAAGCCAATTCTTGTCCTCTGAAAGTATATATTCATTTACTTGAAAAACGATTGTTAATGTGACAACACAGCAATTTACTAGTTTACACGTCTTGTTTAATTGTTTGGACGAAGTAGGTTTGTATCTTAAAAGTGATTGATTATTCAATCCATGTTTCCAGCCTTTAAATTATTTCCGGAATAATACTCCAATGAGATATTAATATGTTCCTATTTTGTAGATTCGCCGGAATTCCTTCTGATCCATCTTTTCTAGCCAATGGTCGTTCATCAACTTCGTTCCACATCGTAGATATGGAATGAAGTCGACCGACGACACGTGGCTAGAGAAGATGCGGCTCATCAGGTAATTGACCAACCGTTGCTTTTTTTAGAGGTATGGACGAAGCCATGCCTTTGTCTACCGATTGAAATAGTTCCAATATGTCGCTTGTCGTAATTGTACTGCTCAAAATGTGGTTCCGCTTGGTGTAAAGGGCAGATAATGTGTGATTCATCCAACCATAGCTGATTGTTCCCTGTTATTTCTGCTAATACTTTATAATACAGGAGCGATAAAATTGTATCCAAATGATGATAAGCACTTTTAGAACATATAACACATCTTATTCAAGCTATATTTCCTCCAATGACAAATATTTAAATGCGACGATTAGCAAGTCCTATGCAACCTCCAGCATTCATATAAAACAAATGATGACGCTATATTGTATGGCTTTTATTATATGTCTACCGTTATAACAAAAAATATAAAGCATAGAGTGTTTGTTGTCAATTATCAGTGTTTATTTGGTACTTTAATGTAAATATTTATGAAGAGGAGATCATAGAAGAATGCTGACGAAAGAGACAAAGTTAGTGTAAATTTAAAGCACAGAAAGGATACGAGAAGGTGTGAAAAAGAGCTACACTTTTCTATTATTTTAATTCAAAACATTTTAATATGTAAACACGACAGTAGACTAGGATTTTAGATTCTTTCAATCATCACAGCGTAAGTTATAAGTTTTGCTACCTTATTATAACAATATGTGCTATATATTTTGCTGGGGAAAATGGCACAGAATACATTTCCGCTAATTGTTAGTTCTCTCAAGAATTTGGTTTTGATTTGTCCACACAAAGTTTAGCACGCAGACTGATTAATGCGTATTCATTTTTATCATGTCGTATGTATTGCGTTTACAGATAAAAATTTTCAATAATTTGCATGTCCACATATTTTCCCAGCCTTTCAGACGAGCAAGGTGGTGCTCTTGTTTGCGTCAAAACATGTTGACAATATTCTGAATTTAGTTATTTACTTTTTGAAAGGGCTTTTAGAGTGCATTGTTTCAAAAATTGCAGTGATGTCATATCATCAAAGTTACATAAGTTCTACAAACCGGTCATAGAATTTTTTATGAACATTTTCAAGAGCATCCATTTTGATACGCGTCGAGATATTGTCTAATTATTTTATAAATGTATGAATCTGAATTTATTTACATTTAGCCGCTTAAAGAAAATCTCACAATATACATCTTTCATATTATTCTCCCGCTGACTTTTACATTAGTTTTGACGTTTGGACTGCATCCTTTATTATAACTAAGTCACATTTGTGGACATATCAAGAGATCATTCAGTGTCTTCAAGTACTTGCTTGATAAATACTCCAATAATATATTGCACTGACTAAGAACGGAATCAAAGTGCTGAAAGAACATATTACTGAAACTGAAGTAGTCCCATTGAGTTAGGGGTTCATGTCTTTAAAGGTCAGATATGGAGAAAATCTTCAATAAGTAACTTTTTCGTAAAACAGCATGTGTGAGTTAAAAATCCCATCCTTTCGTACAGTTTACTTCCACCGAATTCTGGCAATTTAGCGCTAAAATAGAGGAAAGAGTTAAATTGTCCAAATATTACTGACTGTGTTACCTTTCTTCCAGAACGAGTCGACCATTCATTACTGTAGAAGTGTATGGATCAAATGGTAGTATTAAGTAAAAATTGCTTTTCTTTCCTCAGCCTACGGTCAGAACTTGCGATGAAAAACAGAAAACGGGCAACTGTGTTCCTCGTTGTTTGATGTTTTAGGAAGAAAGGCACAGATAATGTGGATCTAGCGATGAAACTTTATCATTAAGAGCTTTGCGAATATTGCTCATTCTAAATTTTCATCCAAGCATATTACCAGCGATCAGATCATCACGAATCCTTCTAAACTTTCAAACAAGTTTTAGAAACAGACTGAGTCAACATCTACCAACGTTCTTTGAGAGCATATAGGCGGAAAATGGAGAGGGAGAGAGACAGCGAGAGAATATTGAATTTAAGTTAGGGTACATGTTATATACTTGAAAAATACACATTTTTATTTATTTTTATTTTATTTTAACTTTTGCTCTACCGATTAACGAGGGTGAAGTGAAAGCAGAAGAAAATGTGAAGTAGAATGGGGCGAAAGATAATTATAGCTGAGGGGTGATATTTGAAAAGGAGTTTCCCCATTATACTCTTTACTAAATGCATTTTATTATCAAAGAGTTATGGCCAATAGTTTTATTCAGATTTGGTATTTAGTATACTTATTTCATATGGTGAGTTTTTTTATATATCAACTTTGGAAAATATATCCTCCTGAAAAAGCTGATATTGCACTAATTAAAGATTAGGAATGCACATTATTTTTGGAAATATTCACAACGATTGTGGGCATTGATTTATTTTTTTTCTTAGCCATTGATTACTATATTGACATTAGATGCTGCACTGGTGATTTCTATTTCTTAATTTTCCACAAGATCACTGTTCATTTCATAGCCTATATCAAATCCCTTTCGCTATAGTCTCTACTTTAGCGATTTCTTTGTACCCTTGATATGTCACTCCCGCACATTTGGAGCAGGGGGACGAGTTGGGTAATATGCCTGCTCCAACTTTATGAATGGTCACACATTTAAAAGCAGCTTTAGAAAGTACGCACTAGAATTTTATAAGAACAAGGAATATTTGGTTTTCTCGTAAAAAAATTAAGTTTAAACAGCTACATCCATATTTTGTCTTGAAGCAGTAGCGATGGATTAGTAAAAGGGTTTCAATTTCTCAGTGGTTCGTTCACTTTTTTAAGTTCAATACATTGTTCTTATGTTTGGACATTAGACTTATAACGTAAATCCTATAATAATCGTGTTGTTATTCTCAAATGTTAATTTTTATTTTATTGATTTCACGCTTATGACAGCGGACCATTTACTCTTGCCTTAAAATGATTGATTTCTACAACATTGATGGTTCGATTACCACCATTTTGATTTCCAATCTATTTGACGGCCAAATAAATAAAGTCTCTTTGAACAGATTTAACAACTTTCTATGTTTAAAATATTTCTTCTGAGTCAAAAGTTGATTTCTCCTGCAGCTACGTCTATTACTTATTTTTCCTTCTGTTCTAGGAGCAACTTTCGTCAACAATACAAAAGGCAAACAATGAAGACCCTGCACAGAGAGTGCTGTACCAGCCTGCACCGATGCAGTATGCGGTCCGAACTAGCGTCGGTTCCCAGGACGACCTGCCTGTTAGAATTCCTTCAGATGCTGTACTGAATAACATGACACAAATCGAAGTACATAATCTGTATTGGGAGTGAGTAATTATCTAAATAATACCATATGGCATTTCTTCTTACCACCTAGGTAGAAAGTATTTTCAAGCTCCCTTGTCAGTGTTTTTCTACCTGATCAGCTCTTTAAAAAAAAGGGAATGAGTAATCGCGAATAAATGTATGAAGATATAAGACAGTTTATTCACACCTTATTGAATTAAAATTTATAAATGTATGCATCAATAGAAGGTTTCTAGAGTTTAGGAGTAAAATACATGATATACCTTGTAAACAATAAACAACATTTCTTTTTTAATGAACAAAAATACATTAGGAAGATAAAAGTAGTAGAGCATGGCACTACAGACCCAAACGGGGGTCCCGTGTTAAATAGGGTCCAAAGATTATAGACCCAAACGGGAATTAAACAAAGGCGCCATCTTGAAAGGTATGTTTTGTAACAGTGTAGCATGAGGTGATGTTCTGCACTCCGAACAGGAAAAACCCTTTAACGTGTTACGTGTGTTTGCAGGAAAATGAGTTTGTTTACCCTCTAAATGAAATGGCGTAGACGAGTCATGTGTTAAATAGGGTCGAAAGTTTATCGGGACAAACGGGAAATTAACATGGGAAAAAATTAATGGTCGAAAGGCTATAAGGACAAAGAGTCGAAAGTTTGGACACCTGAGTCAGGCATGTTGAAAGGTATGTTTTTTAACAGTGTGTTGAAGCTGTGTATCTTAATAGGGGTCCTGAACGATGACGGTTGTCAGTATGGATGACATAAACGCCAACATCTTCAGGTTTATTATGTGTAGGGTTCTTTTTTTTCAGTTGTTGTCTATAACAAGAACAGGTTAGGATAAAAGAAGGGGTATAAAATAGAATTTAGATCCCGTCATAATAAAAGTAACAACCCTAACACTAACCCTTATCCCTTATCTCTATATAAAGCTTAAATCTCTATACCATTCTAAAATATGTCTATCCCCCTACCCTCATTTTTAAAAGCAAAACTACCATCCTCATAATCCTTAAATACCAATACTTAATTGTCTATTATCCACCAACTAGTGATTTACTATACAGCACCGCGTTATATACTATCCACTAACCAATTATCTACTATCA
This sequence comes from Margaritifera margaritifera, assembly GCA_029931535.1. NCBI lineage: Eukaryota > Metazoa > Mollusca > Bivalvia > Unionida > Margaritiferidae > Margaritifera > Margaritifera margaritifera. The sequence goes on along the minus strand of JAQPZY010001486.1, from coordinate 2,892,939 downwards.
ACAATCAGTGATCTAATATCTAGCACTCCTTTATATACTATCCACAAACCAATTATCTACTATCCAACACCCAGTGACCTACAATCCACAAACCAATTATCTATTTTCCACCAACCAGATATCTACTATAATGTCCCAACCCTCAGATACTCTCCTATATTTAAATAAAACTACCAGCCCATGCACACAAGGTAGTATCACAAGATAGGATTTGAAAGAAGGGGTATAAATGCAAATAATTACCCCCTCCCCCTACAAGCCCTCTTATAAATAAAGTAAAAATCTCCATTTCCATCTATGATATTCCTAATCGTCCCTACTCTTCTAGGATCCCCCTTATAAAGTTAAAATTTCTACCCCCTTATATAATATCCCCACCCAACATATAATTTCCTTTTTAAAAAACAAAACTATCATCCTCATAATCCTTAGATATCAACACCCACTCATCTACTGACCCCACACCTTTAGATGTAAAAGAAACAGTATAAAATATAATTTAAATCCCTTATCAACAAAACTAAGTCCATTATTTCCCTTACTACACTATAATCCCTACTATAAAGTAAAAATCTCTACCTCCATCTATAATGTCTCTACTCTCACATACTATCATATTTTAAACAAAACTACCATCCCATTCGCGTCTGTCTCTTTTCAATTTTTTTGTTGCAAAAATCTGAGTTTATCTGCAATATAAATATATGTTACAACAGGGATCTACTATCCAATAACCAGATATCTACAATCCAACTTTGGGGTGCAGGTTTTTGAAAAAGTACAAAACTAAAGTCACAGAACCTTCTATTTCACGTAATCAGTTTGACTAAGGTAAAACAATTTGAGAGGTATCTTAAAACAGGAACAGATAAATCGTGATTTAAATCTCAATCATTCTATAGGAAGATCAAGCATGTCTGTCTGCCTGTCTGTCAATATTATAAAGCATACCCTACATTCTGTCAACCAAGGGTAGTGTATTTTTTTACATTCGTACTCGGTGTTAAAAAAGATAAATATAGCGCCATTAAAATACATTGAAGAGGGTTCATGATTTATGAGAGAGAGAGAAAAAAAAAAGAGAGAAAGGGTCATTATTATTATTATTATTGTTATTAATTTTTTCATTATGTGTGTGAGGGGAGTGAAAGATCTGACTACCGTATTGTGAGTGTCAGAGAGAGAGAGAGAGATGGAAATATTCAGTATTATGATTATCATTATTATTATTAATAAAACCATGAGAACAGCAATATTTAGTGACAGTTTTTCAAACTAACACATTCGGAAAGGTTCATGACATAATGAGAGAGAAAGAAAGCGTGTGTCATTAGTCGTTATTATTATTATTATTATTATTATTATTATTATTATTATTCATGATATGTGAGATATCTAGGAAAGTCGGACAGTATCTTAAAGCGGAAAAATGGAACAAATATGTGTGTGTGTGTGTGTGTGTGTGTGTGTGTGTGTGAAAGAGAGAGAGAGAATGTCTATTTATTCTTTTGTAAACAAGAAATCAAGGCATACAGAGACTTACATTTTTATGGTATATTTTTTATGGTATATTTTTCCTACGAATTTTAAATATACACACACACCCCCACACCCCACACGCCCACAAAAAAATCATATCGATAGGGAAAATACACCTTTTTACCTTTTGGGGGGGTTGGGGGGCGGGGAAATATCACAAGATTGAATTGGAGACATAGTCTACTAAAATCCTTCTTTTGAAAACGTAGATGGGAAGTTCTCACCAAATATTACATGCAAACATTCCGTGATGTATTTTGACCTAAGACTGACACAATTTCCATGAATCACAAATTGTACGATAGGTTGTGCGTTAGTTTTTGTGTGTGTGTGTGTGAGAGAGAGAGAGAGAGAGAGAGAGAGAGAGAGAGAGAGAGAGAGAGAGAGAGAGAGAGACATAGTCTACTAAAATTACTGACTTGTACTGTTACCGCGGCCTACAACTGAGTGAAAAAAACGAACTTTTACTATTACTGTAGCTCTAATTTTAGTTTCAAAAACTAACTTGTACTGCTGCAGTAGCACAATTTTAGTTTAAAAAAACCTGACTTTTACTGTTATACGGTATCACCTTTTTAGTGGAAAACACTGACTTTTACTGTTGCAGTAACAACAGCTGACACGTGGCGTCACTTTTAATATATTTAATTATTCTGTTATAAACGGATGTTTGCCGTTTTCCAAAATACACACACTTGCCACTTTACTAGAAATCTTAATTTCATACAAGTCCCAAATTCACTAGTTTGAAAAAACGGCCACTAAATATTGTAGCCCTTCTCTCTCTACCTCTGCGTGTGCATGTCAAAATGACTCAGTGACAACATTTTTTTGTCAGTTTCAAAACGCGATTCAATAATGTTTCAATTCAGTATTTAACGTGGCGACAAAAATGTTACAGTGCACTAGTTCTTAACATGATTGCAAATTCACTATAGCCTGTCGACACTGTAATCGTAAAAAGCCGTTTTTCTGTGACTGACCGTTAGACGCTTTAAAAAAATAAAATAAAAATAAAAATAAAAAATAACGCACAACCTATCGTACAATTTGTGATCCTTGGAAATTGTGTCAGTCTTAGGTCAAAATACATTACGGAATGTGTGCATGTAATATTTGGTGAGAACTTTCCATCTACATTTTCAGAAGGATTTTAGTAGACTATGTCTCCAATTCAATCTTGTGATATTTTACAAACACCAAAAAAAAAAAAAAAAAGGTAGATTTTTTCTATCGATGTGATTTTCTTTCTTTGTGTGTGTGTGTGTGTGTATTTAAAATTCGAAAGTAAAAATATACCATAAAAAATGTAAGTCTCAGAATGCCTTGATTTCTTGTTTACATTAGAATAAATAGATATTCTCTCACTCTCTCTCTCTCTCTCTCTTTGTCTGAGTCTCTCTGTCTCACACACAGAGTCACCTGTTTGTTCCATTGTTTCTGGCTTATTTTAGATTACCTATGTATCCCTCACATATCATGAATAATAATAATGACTCTCGCTTTCTTTCTCACTCATAAATCTTGAACCTTTCCGAATGTGTTAGTTTGAAAAACTGTCACTAAATATTGCTGTTCTCATGGTTTTATTAATAATAATGACTCTCTCTCTCTCTCTCTGACCCCCACCCAAAACGACAGTCAGAACGTTCACTCCCCTCACACACACCATGAAAAAATTAATAACAATAATTATAATAATAATAATTAATGACCCTTTCTCTTTTTTTCTCTCTCTCTCATCAATCATGAACCCTCTTCGGTGTACTTTTATGGCGCTATATTTATCTTTTTTTTACGATGTAAAAAAAAATCACACTACCCTTGGTTGATAGAATGATGGGTATGCTTTATAATATTGACAGACAGACAGACACACTTCATCTTCCTATAGAATTATTTAGATTAAAATCATGATTTATCTGTTCCTGTTTTAAGATACCTCTCAAATATTTTACCTTAGTCAAATTGATTACGTGAAATAGAAGGCTCTGTGACTTTAGTTTTGTACTTTTTCAAGAACTTGCACCCCCAATAATTGTAGAACAGTTTTTATTGATAGGGTAAATTTTATTTATTCTATAAAATCTATAGCTTAGTTGGCTTGTTTTTTTTTTTTTTGTTTTTTTTGGGGGGTTTTTTTGTTTGTTTTGTTGTTGTTTTTTTTTTTTTGGTTTTTTATATGTTAGATATCTTAGTTTTGTGCCAGGGTAGTCCTATTTTGACACTGAAATGTGTCAAGAGAAAATTTCCATCATTGGATCTACCCTGTTTTGTGTCTTTAAAAAAAAAAAAATTCTTTAAGTCTCTCTCTCTCTCTCTCTCTCTCTCTCTCTCTCTCTCTCTCTCTCTCTCTCTCTCTCTTTCCATAAACACACACACAGACAAACACACATTGCATTTTGCCAAAACACTGTGTCTAGATTTTTAAAAAAAAGTTTCCTTCTGTCACGAGTATATTGACCTTGGGGATTAAAAGAGTCGTTCAGTATATTTATCAATCTACCTTAGCTAGTGAAGACGTTCGGTTATAACTATGTATTAATTTCGATGAATGAAACTTTGACCTCCCAGCACGCTAACAGAATTGTAACATATTTAAGATCTGGAACACAAACAGAGAGAATTTGCTTGAATATTTAAGAAACCTAGTTGACACAAGCCAGCTCGTAATAATAGAATTTAGAGTGTAGTCTAGATAAACTCAGATTGTTTTCCAACTAAAATATAACAAATAGACAGAGGCGAATGGGATTGTCGTATTTTTTCAAATTCAACATTAGTACCGATTTTGAATATTGTAAAGGGAGGTAACTATGGGTCATTATAGAAAAGGTTAGTTTTTTTTTTTTTTTTTTTTTTTTTTTTTTTTTTTTTTTTACTGTTACATCTCTAAGTCTTAAAATATGTAACAGAAAGAAAGTGAAACCAATAAAATCAAGTAAAACCAACAAGCAATTTATTTCCAGACAATTGAAGTGAAAATTCAAAAGACACTTACAATTTGTGAGTTAAATTCTGAATAATCCTATATGTCATAATCACAAGTCCAAAATAATAGAATGTTCCGAATGAACTCCAATGGTGTTGGATGTCCTGATGTACCACAAAGATGTAATCCGGAATGTATTTGAATGAGTATACAAAAATCCCAAAATCATGTATTAATCCAAAAGTCAATGAGCACTTTAATCATTGCAATGAATATTTAAAATAAATGATCATCTCAAATTATATCTGATTTCAACAATACAACTATAATTACAAAAATAGATTCCTTACAGACTGATCATTAGAACCGGAATTTTAGAACAGGAATGAATTTGTTTACCAAAATCTGTATATAAATACAAATGCCAACATGACACATCCGAATATAAATAATTGTAACGGCAAAATCTGGCCTACCTGACATATCTCACAAAAGCCTAATTGCGAAATGCCAATGAAAATACTGGCCTACCTGACACATGTCACAACTTACAAGCATGAACAAAAGTTAAGTATGTATTTTCAAATAACCATAAAACTTACAATCATAAGCAAAAGTTAGGTATGTAAACATTTAAGAGGGCTTGTAGGGGGTAGGGAATGGGGTGGGAGTTGGGAGTTAATTATTTTTAGTTATACCCATTCTTTTAGAGGTTGTTAGTTTTATTTAGAAGGGCTTTATATGGTCTGTAGCCTGTTGAGTAAGATTTACTCTGTAGGGTTGTAGTGGAGATACTAAAGGAGGTTGAGTAGGTATATAATAAAGGAGGTTGAGTAGGTATATAATAAAGGGAGGTAACAAAGGGGTCATATAGAAGGGGTTAGATGTTTTTTTTAATTTAATTCATAAGAGGGTTCATAGAGTGGTATGTGGGGTTAGTGACGTTAGTTTTATTTAGAACAAATATATAACTGGGTGGTGGATAGTAGATTTTCGGTTGGTGGATAGTAGGTCACTGGTTGTTGGAAGTAGGTCACTGGTTGTTGGATTGTAGATATCTGGTTGTTGGATAGTAGATCCCTGTTGTAACATATATTTAGATTGCAGATAAACTCAGATTTTTGCAACTAAAAAAATGAAAATAGGCAGACGCGAATGGGATGGTAGTTTTGTTTAAAATATGATAGTATGTGAGGGTAGAGACATTATAGATGGAGGTAGAGATTTTTACTTTATAGTAGGGATTATAGTGTAGTAAGGGAAATAATGGACTTAGTTTTGTTGATAAGGGATTTAAATTATATTTTATACTGTTTCTTTTACATCTAAAGGTGTGGGGTCAGTAGATGAGTGGGTGTTGGTATGTAAGGATTGTGAGGATGATAGTTTTGTTTTTTAAAAAGGAAGTTATATGTTGGGTGGGAATATTACAGAAAAGATTTTAACTTTATAAGGGAGATCATAGGAGGGTAGGGATGATTAGAAATAGTATAGATGGTAATGGAGATTTTTACTTTATAAGGGAGATCCTAGGAGGGTTGGGATGATTAGGAATATTATAGATGGAAATGGAGAATTTTACTTGATTTATAAGAGGGCTTGTAAGGGGGGGGGGTAATTATTTGGATATATACCCCTTCTTTAAAATCCTACCTTGTGTGCATGGGCTGGTAGTTTTATTTAAAATTAGGAGAGTATCTGAGGGTTGGGACATTATAGTAGATATTTGGTTGGTGGAAAGTACATAATTGGTTTGTGGATAATAGGTCACTGGGTGTTCGATAGTAGATAATTGGTTTGTGGATAGTATATAACGGGGTGCTGGATATTAGATCACTGATTGTTGATAGTAGATTATTGGTTCGTGGATAGTATATAACGGGGTGCTGTATAGTAAATCACTAGTTGGTGGATGGTAGACAATTAAGTATTGGTATTTAAGGATTATGAGGATGGTAGTTTTGCATTTTAAAAGGAGGGTAGGGGAGGGATAGACATATTATAGAATGGTGTAGAGATTTTAACTTTATATAGGGATAAGGATTAGTGTTAGGGTTGTTACTTTTATTATGAAGGGATCTTAATTCTATTTTATACCCCTTCTTTTACATCCTAACCTGTTCATGCTATAGACAACACCTAAACAAAATGAATCCTACACATAATAAACCTGAAGACGTTGGAGTTTATGTCATCCATACAGACGACCGTCATCGTTCAGGACGTCTGTTAAGATACACCGCTCAATACACTGTTAAAAAACATACCTTTCAACATGGCTGTGAATGTCCAGTTTGTCCCCTTAAACCTTTGACTCTTTGTCCTTATAACCTTTAGACCATTAATTTTCTCCCATGTTAATTTTGCGTTTGTCCCTATACACTTTCGACCCTATTTTACACAGGACTCCTCTACGCCCTTTCATTTAAGGGTAAACAAACTCGCATGTTCCTCCAACACCCGCAAGACTGTTACAAAAGAGATTCCTTTCGTTAAAACCAGTGACGTAATAGGATTTTTCCTTTTCGGAGTGCAGACCGTCACCTCATGCCACACTGTTACAAAACATACCTTTCAAGATGGCGCCCATGTTAAATTCCCGTTTCGATCTATAATCGTTTGACCCTATTTGGGTCTATAGTGCCATGTTCTACTACTGATAAATCCTTCCAAATAAACGGTAACACGCAGTCATACAAGACAAAAGATAAAGATATTAAAACTCTTTGAATGGTGTATAAAATGAAATATTAAATTAAAACAATAAAATCTCTAAAGGGTCCAGATCTGTTATATAGACTGCACTCCCTAAAAAGTCCGAGACTTCCTTCAGCGGCACACCACCAAAAAGCTTCCCAATTGAGTTCACGCCACAAAACCCCCTTCCCACAGGGCGGAAGGATTATACTAACCATTTATTATTTAAGCGTGATATGAGATGCCAGCCAAACAAGGAAATAATTAATATTTCTTAGAAATTTTGATTGTTATTCAATAGCCCTAAAAGGGCTAAAAAAAAATAATAAAGGTGATCTTTATTAATTGATGTGTATTGGATTTACAATTCAGACAAATTTAAATTATTGTGGCTACATGTAAATAATATGGACTCTATGTATGTGCAAATAAAATATCACATATGTGAAAATGCAATTTTCACGAATGAAAATGTTGACGACAAATTTAAAATAAAATCTATTTACTACAAATGTGAAAAGAACAAAAATTGCAATTTTTCACTACTTCAGTGTACCATTCCTAGAAGAGAAAAAAATCGAGACACAGTTACTGTAATTCATATCGACAGCGTTAACTCCTTTCAGATCTGTTTGAAAGTTTGAACAATGGTTGAAACTATTTGACAAATTTGTAACAATGCGTGGCATGTGTTTTCAATTTCTCGTGGGATTTCTTTTAATGTAACCAAATTCAATGTATCCTAAAAAGCAGATGGGCGTGGGAGAGACAACGTTCCATGGAACATTTGTTAGACTTGCCACGTATGTTTTTGAAACAGTCTATATGTTTAGGGTTTTTGTTGTTGTTGTTGTTGTTTTTTTGTTTTTTTGTTTTTTGGGGGTTTTTTTTAAAAAAATATTTATAGAAAAACTATGTGTTACCAATTTGAAGATAATTGAAATTCACCGTAAGTATACAAGACAGGGAATGAAGGTGACATTTTCATTGGTAAATCAACAATATTTAACAAAATGTTATTTTACACACTTGAATGTGTTGAATATACTGAGCTGATGAACCACATGTCTTTCAATACACTTTCAAATATACGAGTTTCATGTCGATAATAAGGTAGCAATTGGTAAAAGTCTACGTTTACGGAATTACCTGCCGAGACATTATAATACTGGTGATTAAACGATCCTTTTGTCCTTTCTTGTCCGTTGTAAAACTTATTAATATAGGTTAGTTGTGAGCTTTCCTCGCTCTTTCTTATCGCACTTACATCTGTTCTTCTATTTACGATCTCTCTTTAACCCCTTATAATGTTTCACATTTATGGCAACGATATATGATGTGTTATGGAAAAGTATGTTAAGCTAAGTTGCTGTTCTTGATCTCTTGTGTGGATGTTGCATTACAGACTTCAGACTGTAACATCCTTAAAATAAAGATTTTAATGATTGTGAGTTTGCCAGTTGTGGTTCTTTTTTTTTTTTTTTACATTTAAATGTGAATTATGTGGCCTTGAGAAGCAGGCAGTCTAGATCGGTAACGAACGCTTCACCAAAAGTTCGCTTGTCACTTTATTTCGGTTTTCAGTCAGTTACAATTTGTATGATCTGATGGTTCACGTGGAAATTAATTTTCAGTAGACTAATATTTGAAATCTTGTTGTGGTTTGGATTTTTTTTTTTTTTTTTTTTTTAAATAACACTTTTCAATCGCTTATTCATCTTATTCATAAATCTGTATTGTTGGCACATTTTATCTATGATCTATTCATAATGTGGAGAGAGAGAGAGAGAGAGAGAGAGAGAGAGAGAGAGAGAGAGAGAGAGAGAGAGAGAGAGAGAGAGAGAGAGAAGAAGTAGATAATGTAGAAGAAGAAATTAATTAAATATGGAAGGCAGATACCGTGAATATGTAAGGATTCACGTTACTAATTATATGGAAGAATGGGAACCAGTCTACAAATGGATGAAGATAAAATAGAGTATATATGGGTTGGGCTGGCCATGATTGGCTGATAATGAAAGTGAAATTTTAGTAAAAAGAATCTTTTGAGAGCTTATCCTTTTTGTAACTGAAAAAAAATAGAGACAATGTAGTATATCTGTGAATTCAAAATTCACTACCTCCCGAGTGAAGAGCGCTTACTAATGTTACTTAATGTTACTATATAATATAAAAATGATCGGAATACATAACATTTCAATTTATAGAAAATAGTGTAAACAATGAGTCTACTAAATTTTGTTTATTTAAGTGTTGAAAAATGTCAGTAATAACTTTTGAGCCAATCATCTTACGCCCCTGCGTTACGTGTGCTACAAAAGCGCACTTCACTCGGGAGGTAGTGAATTTTGAATTCACGGATATACAACATGAGTGGACCTTGGGTGTCAAATGTGTAATTTTTCTTGATGAAAAGATAATTATATTAGGAGTAAAACGAGCCATAGATTATGGCTGAGTGCCTCCATCGACGGGAATAGCAGCCCAAGATCGAGGGTCGGGTGTGGAACTGAGTGTTCGGAAGTTACCTACCTTGTCTCTTATATAGTATGATAGACATGGCCCGGTGTCATAACGGGTCATATGAGTAATCTGAGGAACTTTTGTCACTCGGTATGATTTTTTTACTTCAGGCTATTGCTTTTTTTTAACACTAAGCTTGCGTCGGCCACCTGTGTTTTGTAGTCGATAAAACAGATATAAAGGTCTTGTTGTACTTCAATTGCTCTTTCGGAAAGCATTCTTAACATAAATATTATTTTCCTTGTCACCTTATCTTCTACAAAGCCACATTGTTCTTTCCCAAATTCAAAATTTCTATCAGAAATAACAACATTTTCCATGCGTATAGCCCTCGTTATAAAGTAACTCAAATAGGAAACAAAAATTTATCCCGATTTAATCTTTGTAAGGACTGAATTTGCTAAAAATTTTCATGCAGTCGAATTTACATGGACTGTAAAATATTCTTGCCTTCAGTGCAAAAAGATATAAGATAGTGAGCCGACTTTCTCGTTTCTCTTTGTCAGGGACATATAACGCCTGTTAGCATAAAGATAATCAGCCAACTCCTTTCCTCTCTCTCTCTCTCTTTCGTTTTGTCATTTACGGACATGTACCAGCAGTTACCGTACAGAAAATCAGTCAGCCGATTTTCTTTCTTTTTCCGTTATGTCAATCAAATACAGATACCAACCGATATGTAACGTAAGATAAAGCACGAACTCTATCTGGGGATAAAGTGCCTTTCTTCTAGACTGAGGAATGTACTGAGTCTGTCCATTTTCGGCAAAGTTCGGCACATTCCGGACAGGGAACTCTATATAAGAGTCTCTTGGGAGGCAGACCCAAGCATAACTGTGTCTGCAGTCCTGAGAGTTCTCTTCTCTTCGTTACAGGTATGCAATTATCCTAATCGTTGCAAATTATAGATTTTGCCTCTTTGTTCTTTGTGGATTTTATGTTCATTTCTCATATTCTATGTCAGCATAATAATGATAAGTGCTTGAAAACGTTATAGCCATCGTTTCAGTTTATATTTGTGAAATTGTACAATAGTATATATATTGACACAAAAATCGATAACGGCGCATTTTCAAAACGGAATAACAGCTTACATATACAAAACATACACTAAACACAAAATCTTATAAAAAATTATGGACTCCTACATATTAGAATCACTAGGGGGAATTTACAACAAGAGATATAAAAATAAAAAGCTGTGTAACAACAGTAAACGAGCGGATTATTGTGTGTATCACATAGAGAACCAACATGTTTTGTATTTGTATATACAGCAATTAGGAAAATGCAGTAATGCTAGGAATTGATTCTTTGTAATTTTTTCATTATTGTTTGTGATTATGGTATTAATGTTGTTACGAAATGAATTCTTCGTACTTTGAAGGTTATAAACCATGACTTTTGGGCGTTATGGTCTAACATTCGAAATTGTGTATTGATTTGAATTCTTGCACAACGATTTGAGTATTTTTCAGAAATATTATTACATCTCAAGTATATCTTTACTATGTTTTGGTTAATTGATTATTTGATTATTTACACAATTTTATATGATATTTCCAATCCATGAATTCGAGAAAAATATAAAGTTGGTAGTCCTTATTTAAGTAGATTAATTTTATGTTTGTTGTCATATACAAATTTTGATTTAGAATGTTGCTTAATTTAATGAAGTATAATTGTGTTTTCAGTCCTGAGATCTCTTCTCTTCCTTACGGATATAGATCTACTAAAGAAACGACTAATGGACGCATGAGTGCTAACTTAATGGCAAAATCGATTGTAGTATACCAAGGGATGACTAATGGACGCATGAGTGCTAACTTAATGGCAAAATCGATTGTAGTATACCAAGGGATAACTAATGGACGCATGAGTGCTAACTTAATGGCAAAATCGATTGTAGTATACCAAGGGATGACTAATGGACGCATGAGTGCTAACTTAATGGCAAAATCGATTGAAGTATACCAAGGGAGTTCACCCTCACCCCATTCACACGGCATTGATAAGTTAACACCCAGTAAAGAAAGGATGTTGTATCACCATCAAACCACATCTGCATTAGATTCTTATGAATATGCATATGATTTGCCAGCGTGCTTACCTTGGTATGGTCACTTAGTATTGACTCTTGTCGTGGTTAAATCAACTTAAACCGGCAGTGTCTTTTCTATTATTTCAGCTACATCAATAGCATTCAAGCTGTATGTCGGAGAGTGGTCCGGGTAGGAATGTTGCAGGACGGGGGCAAGGAAGTGTGCACAGATGAACCCTACCGTCCCAGGCAGCCCTGTCTGGTGTATTCTTTTGGGTAGGTGGCGCTCAACACATTCTATCGCATTATATTGAATGTAAAGCCTCTTGCATTACTGGTGTGATTGTATCCTAAACGTGTGTGTGCCAGTATGAACATGTGTGTGTGCGTGTGTATGTGTGTGTTTGAGAGAGAGAGAGAGAGAAAAAGAAAGAAAGAAAGAGAATGAATTCCATGAATATCAAATTATCCTCGATCGTTTTAGACCTAATAGGTTAGTCATGGCGTCTATACACTGTGATACGCTGTGTAAAAGATGTAGAAAATGAATGTTTTCACGTGCCCGTTATTTCGGCAGAGAGGTTACAGTTGCATTTCGTATCAAATATGACGGTGATAGGCATGGGTGATCTGTGTTTGAGTATGGAATTCATATTTATGTGGGGAAAAAATGTTGTCTTTAAGATTCAGCTCTAATAGCTACAGAAGACTGAGACTGGTTTTTTTCAGGCCTGTAAATTGTTACAATTCTAACTAAACACACAAGAAGAAGGCAGAATTAACACATAGAGGAATAGACTGACACAGCACAACGTTTTTAAATAATGCTTAAATATTGAGTATAAGTGCATAAACTAATATATTGAATTGCGGTCTAATGTGCCTAATAATCAATGAAGGTTTCTGTTTACTCAGTTATCAACAACGTTCTAGATACATGTATGTGCAATGTTATTTGGCAACACAATATTGCACTGAATCAAAAGGTCGTGATATTTCAAAAGTTTTCAAGCTGTGACTTTGAGTGCTAAATGGACCTACTTGTCACTGCCTGTTTCCGTAGTGAAATTATCAATCAAAACCATTTTGTATTTAATCGGCCAAGTTCTGACAAATACATATGTCATCCACAATAGTTTATTCAACTTGAAACATACATTATATATATATATATATATATATATATATATATATATATATATATATATATATATAGCCATAATGAAAATAGTGTTAACATAATGCAATGTATTTACAAGTATTGATATGTCTACAAAAACATAATGCAATGTATTTAAAAGTATTGTCTAATAAAACAATTATCAAGGAGCAAACAAAGACAGTAGCGATCACAATAGCATGATATCTCTTATATTCAGTGAAAAATAAAAGTATTGAGTTAGTCTAATGATTTTTATCTACATATACATAATGTAGGACAAAAACTAAAGTACCTAGGCAAATATTTGTTTCGAACGTCACAATAGACAGGATACACAGGGGGAATTGATACTCTCTTTCAATCATATTATGATTACATAATACACAAAAACCTCTTCTGATCTAATTCTACAACAAAGTTATGTCATACTGTCCTAAAGCGAGTAAGAGATAGTCTAAAAGTATCATTTGTAATTGCATACAGATATGGTTCCAACTCAAATTGTAGGGGCCCCGGATGCTCGAGTGGTCTAAGACGCTCGCCTTTACAGATAACTGACATCACACTTCTATCTCGGGCTCGGCTAACGTGGGTATGTGAGAAAGTTTGCCAGTAGCCTCCCATGGATCGGTGGTTCTTCCCTGGGTTTTCTCGGGTTCTTCCTCCACCAAATATACTGGCCGCCATGTATCATGTGCTGAAAAATGGCGTTTAACCCATACCAACCAGCCAACCAACTCAAATTGTTTTCATACATAGCATAACGTGCCAATTTACTAGAAGCTGCTAGAACTCTCCATGATTGTATAACCTGCTCATATAATCTTTCTTTAATTAGACTACGTGGTATCACAACATTATGTTGATTCAGCCATAATCAATTTATACCTACACATTTGATCGTTAAGTCCAGTTTTCACCATTATCAGTTATACCAGAGTCAACATCATTTTTCAGCATTAAATATATTTCAGAGTGGAAAGAAATATGGTTCGATAAAATCTCAGGTCAAAATAGTATAATTTATATTTTTAGTATTATATATATATATATATATATATATATATATATATATATATATATATATATATATATATATATATATATATATATATATATATATATATATATCGGTACTCTACCAAGCTCTCCATAAAATGCATCCAGATTTGTACATTTCTTAACTTTAAAGATATTACTAAAGAATTTCAAAAGCACATTTTCCACATGCTTTGCATAGTGAAATCTCTATATTTCAGCACCATATTAAATTACAGAAACCACTGACGAATCAAATAAATTACTTTTCCGGTGATTGGTGGAAATTCATCATATAAAGTATTATATAACTTTTGCAAAGAAAATGAACCGTATTCACTTAAACATTTTTAGGATCTAAACCAACGTCCTTTCTTAAAAAAAAAAAGAGGAAAAGAAAATGACAATTCCAAGATATCGATTACGTCGAGGAGCTTGTCCCCATAATATAAAGATGCGGTTGCATGTCTTCCATTTTCAAAGGTTATTTGTTGAGTCTCAAGAGTATTAATTTGTAATAGAATCTGTCACAGAAGGCTTTCAGGTCATTTAACATTGATTGCAGGACATCTTTTGATTAACAGATAGTACCGAATCGTCTGCATACACAACAAAATGAACAGCTTTATTTCATTCATGGCAAACACACCATCAAGATCAGCATTGATAGTTTGAACTATGTTACTGTGTTAATAATAAAGAATATAATGTCATTAATAAAGAATGTAAATGACAATGGAGATAAAAGTTCAGCTTGCTAGACACCAAAGTATTTACAATGGGGTGAAGGGGGTGCCATATGTTGGAAATGGAAAAATCCACACAAAAACGAACATTGTTCGACACTGTGGTCCACTATGGTGGTGGGGGGGGGGAGGGGGAGGGGATTTAATGTTATAAACGTCCACGGTTTGGGGGGAGGGGGAGGGGATTTAATGTTATAAACGTGCACGGTTTAACATTGTGGGCCGGGGAGGGGGGATGGGCGCAAGGGGAATTTAATGTTAAAAATGGCCATAGGTTTAACATTGTGAACCACTCTGGGTGAAAAGGGGAATTTAATGATTTAATGTTAAAAACGTCCATAGATTAATATAGGATGGCACTATGGTCACAATCTGATGATATAAAGCCGTTTGGGCACCATACGCATTTATGATATAAAATTCATGTGACTTTTTAATCCAAGATGGTGGCCTAAAAGAGGGCCAAAGGCCATGAACCTATCACCGGAAGTAAATTTGTTTGACCCGAAGTGGATTTTTAATGACGTCATGACGGAGGTCGTTTTTTTTTTTAAAGTTTGCACCTGAGAATTATTTTCGTACGCGCAGTGGAAAAAGAACCCAACGGAATATTATATTAAATAGATGACCTAGACTAAAAATATATTTGGTCCATTTAAACCAGGGGTGTCAAACATACGGCCCGCGAGACTCATTATTTATTATTATTATTTATTATTATTTAATATTATTTATATCTAATCTGGCCCGCCATAGCAAATGAGTTTGACACCCCTGATTTAAACAGTCTTTCATTCAATATTCTTTGCCAAGTTTAACATTAGGCTTTATTCCCAGTATTTTTTTTAAAATCATATTTATCGCCCTTATTATGTATTCGAATAATAATACCATGCACCAGGCATCTGGATAAGTAGTAAAAATAACATTGAAGAATTTTACAGCAAACGGGGCAGTTATATCAAACGAACATTGATACATTTCCGAATATTCTGAACAACCTGTGTAACCTCATCTAATGTAATATGAGAGTCGATATCAGAATCCGTACTATTTATTTCACCAGAATCACCAGCTATGTGATTGTCAGTATTGGAATCACATAAACTATACATTTTTTTAAAATCAACTTTTGTCATGTTGAAATCATTAACTTAGCTCCCAATCTTACTTTTATTTATTTATTTCCAAATGTTGTCCGATAACTTTTTGTCGACCCTGCTAAATGTAAACCTTGTCGACCCTGCTAAATGTAAACCTTGTTGACCCTGCTAAATGTAAACCTTGTTGACCCTGCTAAATGTAAACCTTGTCGACCCTGCTAAATGTAAACCGAGTCGACCCTGCTAAATGTAAACCTTGTTGACCCTGCTAAATGTAAACCTTGTCGACCCTCCTAAATGTAAACCTTGTCGACCCTCCTAAATGTAAACCTTTGCGTTTGTTAAATCTTTTTAATGCCCTCCTTTGCACTCTATTATATTTTAACCTGGCTTTAAGAAAATTAATCCTATTTCCATCTGTCTGTGTCTCCAATATAAGTTTCTAATTCGATTGTAATCTGAACGGGTTTGAGAACACCTATCATTAAGCCATTTATTTTCCGTATTTTTCCTACAATCCTATATGTCTTTATATGTCATGCCAAAATGCTTAAAAGCTGTATCATACATAAGATCTGTAGCATTTTTGACATCATCGCTCATATTATTACTATCGGCTAATTACCTTGTCAAATCATTTTAATATTTCATATGCTGCGTAAGAGAATTCCTAAAATCATCTAGTTTTGAATCATTCCAGAAAATCTTTTAAACCTTATCTTTGATCTCGTTAACTTTAATTTTAATTTCAGGGATTACATTCAACCCATAATTAAAACATATATACAAAGAAGCATGGCCAGAAAAAGAATTAAACGGGAAAATAGCAAAACTCATTCACAAGGTCAAATTCACGAAAATAGAATCAACAATAATCACTAACACTACGCCCTCTGGTTGTGGCAAAAAGAAATTTGCTAAAGCCATCATCCTGCCACCATTGGTTATGATTAGACCCGTTGACATTCATAAATCCAAGGAAACACGACCGCGTGCATTGAGCACATGGTCTTGGAACTATAATGTACAATTTCAAGAGATTTAGCCGACGAAAACGTTAGGGGTATACACTGTGTTTCTCTCTGATCGCCACCAGCATTTTGATGTGTGCATCGTCCCCGCGAGTGGATTACAGGGTCATTCGGCACAGAAAGCCTTATGCATACTGAGTCGGCGGTAATATTGTAAAACGTGTTATCCGGAATGATAAAAATGTAGCATTACTATTTTAATCAATAATGCTCAATTTTACAAACTAACCCCGTTTGGGATGATCGTATATTCATTGTTTGGTCATGTTTATAACATTGTATAGAGGTTGAAATGAAGTCCGAGGTAAAACTTGTATAAAATTTCACTGTAGCGTGACGGTGCATGGGTAGATAATAAAAAGCTCAGTTAAGTGCATCAGAGGGGAAACGTTATTCATTCGTACTGAAGAAAGACAGCCATATTGAAAAAAAAAATAGTAATAATAATAAGGCTTTTAAACCCTGTCAATTTATTTCGGAAGGGACAACAACCCCCTGTCACGTTCAGATGCCACAAGGAGAAGGGTAGTTATCTGAGAACAAAGGGGGCCCCGGGTGGCCAAGTGGTCTAAGGCGCTCGCCTTTACAGATCACTGACATCTCACCTCTGTCCGCGTGGGTTCTCGGGCTCGGTCAACGTGGGTATGTGAGAAAGCTTGCCAGTAGCTTCCCGTGGGTCGGTGGTTCTTCCCGGGGTTTTCTCGGGTTCTTCCTCCACCAAATATACTGGCCGCCATGTATAGCCTATCATGTGCTAAAAAATGGCGTTAAACCCATAACAACCAACATCTGAGAACAATGTCTTCGATTCCCTTGAGGAACGCCTCTGAAATAATAGACCTTGCGGCCTGTATGTGTCCAGCAGCCTTGGTTATCTAAGGTAGCTTCATTTGAATGCGGTATGGGGTAAATGGTAGAAATTAACAGGTTTCTATACCTTGTTTTTCATTTAGTTCGGCTGTCTTCTGCCAATGAAAATGAATAAATGTTTTCCATTACAGATTGTTTGCACGAACGCAAAACCGTTATTTCATACCAGGCATATTGAACGCCACGCATTAGTAATTTAAGAAACTAGTTTTACCTTTAACTTCATTTGGATTTCCCAATGACCTTTCAATACATACACAATATTTTTACACATGCCAAAAAATAAAAAAAATATCAGCAAAGAAGTATGCAGGGGAATAACCGCCATTATTATTATTATTATTATTATTATTATTATTATTATTATTATTATTATATATAATCTCAATGCATATGCAATGTATATTCTATTATGCATTATTACATTTTCTATGTATAATATGATGCACATTCTGAGTTGCATCTTTACTTCTGCCAATATTTCTTTCTGAATTTGATATGTGTGGTATTGGAATACCACTATCAGCAGATCCCTGAATTCACCCACAATCCCTGATTGACTTGCTATATGTCTCGCCTAAGAAAAAAACAAACTTAATTATAGTTCTCCGATCTCAGTCCAGCTGTATTGGTAAAAAGGGTTACACTTTCTTTAAAACTTATTTATTTATTTATTTATTTATTTATTTATTTATTTATTTATTTAGTTATTAATTAATTAATTAATTAATTAATTAATTAATTAATTAATTAATTTATTTATTTATTTATTTATTTATTTTAACAGCCTGGTCAGGTATCGGGAACTATTAATTGACTACCTTACCAAAATAGGACATTCATGCGATATAGATAGGCACGTTTATATACATGCTTAACATTATCAATTAATAGCCCTTCGCATTAGTATCAGTGGATTAACTGATACATTCCTTCTGTCCGTACGCTCATCCGTCCGTTCTGTCTGTACCTCCTCTTAAATCACCAGCTGGAAATGTACCTAATGTATTTCATTAGTTGTCGGTAAGGTCAGTGTGTTTAAGGGGGTAACGATTTAAGGTTTAGTTTAGAACATACGAGTCACTGTGCCGAGGCGAGGGTAGGGGGACGGACACTAGGGGGTCTAAAATGTTACTGTTTGAAATTAAGAAATATTTACTTGAATTCGTAGGGATTTGCAATCAAAGTTGTACTACATGTAGTTTCAATTTGTCTGCCCATGCACACATCCGACCTCCTTGAATCCAATTATATATCTATTTTATTTTTATTAGTTCAGGGCGTTTCAATAAAACCACTATTTGAATAGAAGAATGTGTGTGTGTGTGGGGGGGGGGGGTTGCTTTTTTCTTCTTCACCGGATATTTTTGACAAGTCGGTATACACCATCTGCAACATCGCAACTGCCTAAGGTACCCACCTTCCCCCCTCCCCTCTCTCTCTCTCTCTCTCTCATAAACCTAATTCGAACTATTGTTTTTTCTAGAACGACCTAGTGTGATATATTTAGGACACGACACATGTCTCTCTGAGATGGATGAGGCAGTATCTTTAGCATTTTGCTTATGATAAATATTTTGTGAAAGGCAGAATTTGCGTTTTGAAACGCTTTGTTTCCAAATCAGAAATAATTCTTAAGTTTTAATTTTTTTTTAAATCTTGCTAAAAAAAAAACTTTTCCAAAATGTGCATTTGATTAAAGGATCGAGCAAAGTCCTAATTCCGTATGGTTGTAGTATTACGAAGTAAGATTTGTATTTATTTTTTTAAATTCTTTTTTAAAATGATTCTTTATAGCATGAACAACAAATGAAAATAACACTGACTACTCTTCTTCTTAGTTCTTAGATGACTGAGCCTTTCGTTTTAATTTTTAACCAGTTTTTATGTAAATCAACGTACACATACACACACACACACATATATATATATATATATATATATATATATATATATATATATATAAAATAATATATATAAATAAAAATATTTCAATTTATATATATATATATATATATATATATATATATATATATATATATATATATATATATATGGACACCTGGGCGCACGGTTTAGGGGGGGGGGGGGCAAAAAATGTAGGGCATCACCAAAGCATGTCATTATGGGTGTCAAATCAAAGGCCTTTGGAAGTACTTTAGCATGGAATGGATTTCAAACCTCTCATTTACCTCTAGTGCCCAGGTCAAAGGCCATAAGGTTAAAAAAAAAAATCAAAAAAGGATGTCACCAAAAACTGTTGTTGTGAACACCAAACTAAAGTTTTTGAGATCCTTGTAAACACAGAAACCTTTTTTAATGTTCATGGCACAGATGTCAAACTTAGTAAGTGACTTCCTTATGGGATATCAGTTTGCATTAGTAGTATAGATGTGACGGTACTGAAACAATTGAGGGTCGGTTTATAATTCCTACATCTTTAAATATGATATCATTTATACGTATCAAAAGATTGAAGAAATTTTGCAAATTGCTGTAAATAAAAATTTCCGTTGTTGGGATGTTTTGTAATACAGTTTAAAATGACTGAAATAGAACAGTAATAAAGACATCTTTACTACTATGCCTGAGATGCTTATACAAATATAAATCAGTTGTGAAACAAATTAAGCGCGGCAAGACGAAAATAAAATATGCTGAATTGTTAGAATGGTTAACTGTACAAGCTACACAAGCCAGCTTGAAAAAGGTTTCCAGACAGAAGGGTCATTGTTATCATGTGGATGAACAGCAGCAGGCAGACAGTTACAACTATTTTAGAAATAGTTTGAGATTATTGATAAGTATACCATGATTCAAAGGTGTTTGGCTTTTCACAAAGCATCAAGGTCCTTTGACAAGTTTACTAAGTCAAACTAATCACATATTCTTTGTAAGGATTTGCATTTTCAATAGTAAGTAGATCCTAATAAAGATCACGTGTTGCTACTATTAGGTCACAATTCAGGAGTCATTTGTCTGGGCTGCACTTTCGTTCTCTCTTAAAAATTTAACCTGACAAAGATGGTGGTCTAAATAGACAAAACATTCCCCACTTCCTACTGCTGAAATTCAGTTCTTTACAAATGCTCTTAATGCGTTTGCATTTCATTTTTGGCCTTTGTCTGACAGGAAGATCTAAGTGAATGAATATTGCCAGTTCCCCGCCGTGAGAATTTATATCTTTCCTAAATATCCTATAGCCTTGAAATGTAAATAGCTGTTCACTGAAAGATGAGTCGAGTTTAGTGTCAGTAAACAAATATGATATCAACAATCCAATTGGCAAACTGAGAGCGGTATTCTACAGATGTATATGAGACTGTTTATATTAAGGTACCAAACCAGAACTCGTGTCCGAATTACAGCTTTAAATCTTCTCAGCCCGTCAAAAATATATTAATTCTCATCTG
This sequence comes from Margaritifera margaritifera, assembly GCA_029931535.1. Lineage (NCBI taxonomy): Eukaryota > Metazoa > Mollusca > Bivalvia > Unionida > Margaritiferidae > Margaritifera > Margaritifera margaritifera. The sequence continues at coordinate 2,871,844 of JAQPZY010001486.1, read as the reverse complement.
ATGAGAGACAATTCGTGGTTGCATTGAAGCTTTCGTTGTCGTGGTTATTTCCCCTTGACAGTGAGAACGAGAGAGACGAAAATTAGCTGTCATAAAAATGGAGACTGAAATAAAAGTCGACATTTTATACACAGCCAATCGACATACTCAACGGTTGTATACTGAACATATTCACTTGCGTTTATGTCATTACATTTGATGTGGAACCACAGTTGTCACAACATACAACTCTGTGTGATTTTACCACGGGATGTTCTTCGCTTACAAATGCGTCACATTTTCGGTACTCTTGAGACTGCAGAGAACTCGCATCCTCCATCTTAGTGAAAAGTATTGAATGTCTGTATTTTTTTTTTCCACGATGCACTGCGCCCATTAGTCTGGTTCCCTACGTCAAATGCTCCCTGTTACGCACTCTCCTACATGAGTAACTAATCGGAAGACAGATTTACTAGTTACCGGCCTATCATATTGGTTTGCCAATTTAGTCCTGACACCAGCGAACGAGATGCTCAGAGTTCACAAAGTAGAATATTATGAAAAATTGAATACAGTTTGAGTGTCCCTTTATATGGGGCCAGTGATGTTGTTGAAGAAAGGCGGTGCCTATGTAAAACAATGGATCGTTTGGCAGTACAACGATCAGTGTCATGATTAGTAAATTTCAAGTGCTTCATCTCACTGGGATTTTGGATCACATAAGCTGGTACGTCTCTCGTGTCATGAATCTTAGGATCTAAAACAATGGATCGTTTGGCAGTACAACGATCAGTGTCATGATTAGTAAATTTCAAGTGCTTCATCTCACTGGGATTTAGGATCACATAAGCTGGTACGTCTCTCGTGTCATGAATCTTAGGATCTAAAACAATGGATCGTTTGGCAGTACAACGATCAGTGTCATGATTAGTAAATTTCAAGTGCTTCATCTCACTGGGATTTAGGATCACATAAGCTGGTACGTCTCTCGTGTCATGAATCTTAGGATGTAAAACAATGATTCGTTTGGCAGTACAACGATCAGTGTCATGATTAGTAAATTTCAAGTGCTTCATCTCACTGGGATTTAGGATCACATAAGCTGGTACGTCTCTCGTGTCATGAATCTTAGGATCTAAAACAATGGATCGTTTGGCAGTACAACGATCAGTGTCATGATTAGTAAATTTCAAGTGCTTCATCTCACTGGGATTTAGGATCACATAAGCTGGTACGTCTCTCGTGTCATGAATCTTAGGATGTAAAACAATGGATCGTTTGGCAGTACAACGATCAGTGTCATGATTAGTAAATTTCAAGTGCTTCATCTCACTGGGATTTTGGATCATATAAGCTGGTATGTCTCTCGTGTCATGAATCTTAGGATGTAAAACAATGGATCGTTTGGCAGTACAACGATCAGTGTCATGATTAGTAAATTTCAAGTGCTTCATCTCACTGGGATTTTGGATCACATAAGCTGGGACGTCTCTCGTGTCATGAATCTTAGGATGATCGATGCAGGCGATGTTTTGGCGAGTCAGTGTGTCACATTGTGTTCGATTGACTCATTAACTTTTGCTTAATTGTATGGAAGAGTACTTTTTCTGTATATTCATCACATCATCATTTTTAGGAAATAATGCATAATGTATTGATTTCCTGCAAATCATTTTCTTCCTGTCTACCATCCTGATATAACACCAAGTGAACATACCTGCACTCAAATTGGAGCGTACCGAACGGCAAATCACAATCGGTTTATTCATTATTCTAACATGATTGGGGATGTTTCGGCTGGTTTTGTCGTTTTGTTCTTTTTTTTTTTTTTACTTCAACTCTACTTAAAGATACGAATTTTATGTGTGGATTGCATTCATGTTTTTACGTGTTTAAAACCTCATATTTCTAGTTATTAGGTAATGTATGTACTTACTAATTGATCACGTAAGAATAATGATAATACACGGTACAATAATCAAACCGTGTATTATCCGTATTTGATATCCACGCTTTGCTTCAGGAATATTGGCATACCCTCCTTCTGCCCGCTTGTCGGTAGTTATGTTGCTCAAATAGCAAACATCTGCAAGTGAGGCATCAATTTGGACTCCCGTCCCTGGGGTTTCTAGGAGGTCTAAGGTTAAATGTATAAAACATGTCAACGAAAGATGACATTTGATGTATTCTTTTGGGTTTATTTTTAAATATCAAACTCAGTATGTCATTCATGGCAATTAGGCAAATCAAACATGTAGTGAGTCTTTGGAACTAGCCTCTTAGAGTACACGCAATAAAATGCGTGGGATTTCTGATAGCAAATAAAGTAATTATTGTTGCTATATTTATCCTCGCGCTTTAGCGGGGGATATTGTAATAACTCCGTCTGTCCGTTTGTCTTTTACCACATTACCTAAGCCTCTGGGTGGAAATTCACAAAACTTTGCAGTTTTATTCTCCTCTGGGTATCCATCTGCTAGAGGCGTATCATCCTTGACTTCTGCCCCCGGGTTCCCAGGGAGAGGACAATGGGGACAATGGTCAGCTATAAAAAATTCAAATAAAGTGACATTTTCAAATATTTTCCGATGAAACTTTATATATGCTATCATAGCAGGAAGACGCATCATGTATATATATATATATATAATGAATTTTGCGTTATGACCCTTGGGTCACTGTCTGGGGTGTGAGTGACTATCCTGGAGGGGATGGAGGTGGGTGGAATATCAGTAGAAAGCATAGTGATTTGCAGTGACGAGTTGTTGCTGTTGCTCAAGTTCAAAACTGCTTTTGATCTAAGCATAACGGTTCCACAAAGCAGGTATTTGCGACGGTGTGCCGTCGAGTATCTTTAGTTACTGTTATCATCATTATAAAATCATCAACATTATTACTGTTGAGCCTACTTTAGAGAGAAGTGAAACATGATGTCACGATGGCGGTGGCGTCAACAGTTTGTGAAGGTTTTGGTTAAAGTATTTCGTTTGCACATATTTCCTAAACCTCTTGATAGATTCCCATCGTACTTGACATGAATCATTATGACGCTAAGATAATTTATTCTACGATATGCTCGCTTGCCTCTTTTGGCTTGTGGTTAAGGTCACAGTCATATACATTCTGCGTTAAGTTTTAGTTAAAAGTTTTTTTCATTTGATTATATTTCCTAAACTCCTTGATGAATTTTCTGCATACTGGGAATGAACCGTTATGAAGCTAAGACAATTTACTCCGTGACATGCACGAATGCCCATTTGACCTTGCGGTCAATGTCACGGTCATAGACAGTGTGTTATGGTTTTGGTTAAAGTGTTTTCATTTACTTATATTTCCTAAACCCTGTAGTGGATGTTCATCATACTTGGGATGACACCATGAAGCTAAGACAAGTCATTCGGTGACATGCACGCTTGCTCCTTTGACCTTGGGTCAAGGCCATAGTCATAAAAAATTTGTGTTATTGTTTTCGTTAAAGGTTTTTTCATTTACCAATGTTTTCTAAACCCCTTCATGGATTTTCGTCATACTTGGAATGAATCGTTATGAAGCTAAAACAATTCATTCAGCGACATGCCTGCTCTCCTCTTTTGAGCCTGGGAGCAAGGTTACGCTTTTTACAGCAATTCTTTTATCATGGGCTTATTATTGTTATTACTATTATTATTATTATTATTATTATTATTATTATTATTATTATTATTATTATTATTGCAGAATTAATTACAAATGGGACTTTGATGAAGATGCTGTAAGACTATTCGGATGCGAGGTTTTCTGTTTCGACCCAAGGTCAGTCCAGTTATATTTGAGAGGCAAATTAGGAATTCTGAAAATATTTTTCGTGTTTTTATTGAATATCATGCTATTCTCTATATTTGTAATTAGTCACTATTTTCATTATACCCACACTTTTTGAAAAAAGCGCAGGGAATATTGTGATTCATTCCGTCTCTCCGCCTTTCAGCCCGTTACCTTATCTTCCCCTTTAATGCAGGGTGGGAATTCACAATTTTATTTTTCCATTAGCAACAAGGTCATGATTTTATCCCCCACCGCATACCCAAGAGGCCGCAGAGAGAAGTCGAAAGATGGGAGGTATTCAAATTTGACTTTCCAGTGACGATTACTAGTATTTCTGACAAAACTTCATATATGAAGTGTTATGTATGATGTTTATATATTTAACTTTTGTCCATAATTGTAAGTTGTATGGTTATTTGAAAATACATACTTAACTTTTATCCATGCTTGTAGGTTGTGACATTTGTCAGGTAGGCCAGTATTTTCATGGGCATTTCGCAATTAGACTTTTGTGACATATGTCAGGCAGTCCATGATTTTTCCATTAGAATTACTCATATTCTGATATGACATTGGTCATGTGGGCATGTGTATTTATATACAATTTTGGTAAACAAATTCATTCCTGTTCTAGAATTTGGGTTCTAAAAGATCAGTCTGTAAGGAATCTATTTTAGTTGTGTCGTTGAAATCAGATATAATTTGAGAGGAATTATTTATTTACAATATTCACTGGAAATACTACTGCGCTCATTGACTTTTGGATTAATACATAATTTGGGGATTTATGTGATCTCGTTCAAATACATTCTGGATTACATCTTTGTGGTCCATCAGGAGATTCAAGGCTATGGGAACATTCTATTATTTTGGACTTGTGATTAGGACATTTACGATTATTTGGAATTTAACTCACAAATTGTGAGTGTCTTTTGAATTTTTCACTTTAATTGTCTAGAAATAAATTGCTTGTTGATTTTACTTACATTGTTGGTTTCATTTATTTTCTGTTACATATTTTTAAGTCCTAGAGTCGTAACAGTAGCCAGAAGGATCTAAAATGATGCTGTTTTAAATTGTGCATCATGTCAAGAGTGTGGTGATTTGAGAGGCCGAGACTTAAATCTTGCTCTAGTCTTGTCACTTGAGGTTACAGGAACTTTGCATAGTTTGCCTCAGTTCGAATTCTAAAGAAACTGAATGGCCAAAAATCGTATATATTACATATAATTTTTAATTTATTTGCTTGGATGCCGAAACCCGACCATTAAGTTGTCTGTATTACAAATAATAAAAAGAGGACAGTAAAATGGGGCATAATACGCCCGCCATATTAAATATAATTTTTAATTTATTTTATTGGATGCTGAATCCCTACCCTTGAGTGGTCTGTATTAGAAATAATTAAAAAGAGTGCAGTAAAATGGGACACAATACGCTCGCCATCTGTTGGTGTTATTGCTTTATGAATAATAACTTTGATTTACCTTTTTTATATTGCCCAAGGTGATCCTCTTTTGAAGTTTATTGAAGGCCTGTGCAGGATAAAGAAATTAATCACGGAGAAACTGCATCTCTATTTGGTTTATTATGACCTTGCCCTTTGACTATCAGACACCAGAATCCATAGGCTCCATCTCAAACTCAAGGACAAGATATATATATAGGAGGTTGGGTGAAAAGATTTCTGCGGACGCCCCTTTGTCGGGTTAAAGTAGCATTGACCTTTTATCCTTATATTGAGAGCCTCTCTCGTGTGAAATGTAGAAAAGAACAGAACAGAGTAAAGTAATGCTAACGTTTTGCACGCAAATCACTTTGCTTTGGCTGGGCAGATGGACTTTGATATTTTTGGCCTGTTGACTTCCGAATCCAGATGACAAAGAATATTTTTAAGAGCAAGTTACCTGCAACGTTTTGTTTTGTTGTATGAGGAAAAACGGAAACTACACGACTTGCTTTGTGGTGAAATATTACAATTAGTTTACAAAATGTCAAAAATGTAATTTGTTTCAAAGATCTAGTCGTCTAAAACCATTTGTTCTCTTAAACTGGAGCAGTATTGCTTAGATGTGTCCTGGCCTACCCCGTTATTTTTTTAAACAACACCCTACCCCGATCCACACACGCACACACACGGTTAATATATATATATATATATATATGGGGGAGGGGGGCCAGCATGACCTTACTATCTGCCAGATTTTGTGAGAAAAATCCTGGCTCAACCCCCTTTCCAGTCTTTTTTTTTTTCTTCTTTTCTTCCAAAAACTAACACCCTGCAAACGACGAATAATAATTTTAGACTGGACAGAGAATTCATGGCTCACCACTAACAACCATCTTCTTTCCAACAAAAATACACTAACAGCTCACGATAAAAATAATCGTTTTAACAAATTCATGGCTCCCCACAAGCAAACAATGACAGGATTGAGAAAGTACATTATAAAAATTTTCGATAAAAATAGGTTCTCTATCCTAGCAGTTTAATTTTTAATTGAGTATGAACAGACCAAAATAAATAAAATAATTGACAACTTAAAAACTTGACACGGCGTGCATGGAACAATGATTTTAGAATACAGTAAATAAATAGCTTTAAAAAAAAACAACGTCAGATTCATATGTTTAAACAAAATTAAAGTAATACAATGGAAGAGAAAATTACATCTTAAAATTATGGTGAGGATAAGTCGTGGGATCAAATGGAACGTCGAAATATGCAATGCAAAAGATGTAAAAATTGTACAATTAATATTAAATCAAACTGAATGACAAAATCAGAGAATAGAATAAAACCAAAAAATAATTGCTCAAGAATGTGGAAACAATGTTAAAAGGGGCTCAATATTCAATCAACAAAAGAAAAGTTCATAAATTTTTTTTATTTTTGGGAAAAAATAGTCCAATAATATTGGCTAGAAAGTTACGTGACACAAAAATTCCAAAATCTGAAACAAGATGATTGCAGCCTCGTCTGATTCGTCTTCCGATGAGAAGAGAAATGAAGAGAATTATTAGTAAAACTAACGATAAAATTATTACCAGAGGGCTCCAGTACTCAAGTAATATGCGTTTAAATGAGTTTATATTTGATGTGGAGGATAATGAAGTTAACCAGGATTTGTTCTTATTTTTGGAAGAATTTCAGCCATACTTATTGAAAATAATATGTAGAAAAATTATAGTCCAGCTAGATTTATCGATTAGAATCTGAGTGAGAGAAGATGACATATTACGTTATATAGATTGGTATCACAGAACATTGCCTATATACATAGTGAACAAAATTGTAATGTTAAGTAAAGTTCAAAATATGTTTGATATGCTAGATACAAGATTTGGTCAGGAAGTAAGTCATGACACATTGTTGTTTTTTCTTTTATTTTTGTCACAATAAATTATATATATATATATATATATATATATATATATATATATATATATATATATATATAGAGAGAGAGAGAGAGAGAGAGAGAGAGAGAGAGAGAGAGAGAGAGAGAGAGATAAGTGGAGATTCCTATCTAGATTTTCTTACTGTCTATCAGAACTGAGACAAACATATAAAGCAAGTTAGATTGATACGAAGAGAAAGTCACGTGGATATCCTAACTATTTTTTGATGCAAACAAACTAGACCGAAACAATTATCATAACTGTGTAATCAACGATTTGACAGATTTGGTATCATTGGAAGTAAGCAAAAGACATAATTAAAATATTTTTTGTAAGAGGTGTCTGAATTATTTGTATTCTGAATTTAAATCACAAGAATGCATAAGATAATGCAGTAAAATAGATATCACAATAGACATGATGCCTGATAAGACTTCTGTCCTTAAATTTAAAAACTACCGTCACCAACTAAAGGTTGCTTTAATTCTTTATTATGATTTTGAAAGCATATCTAAACCAATAAGCATTGTAGAAAAACACAACAAAAATTTAAAAAACATGGACACAACAACAACAAAAAAACCAACAACAAACAAACCCCAAAGAAAAAATAGCAAAACACATGTCATCCAGATTTTGTCTTTACTTGAAGCTGATCACAATGACACGAACAAAGCGAGCAAGTTCTATGAGCATATGGTTTACAGAGGAGCAGACTGCATAAATAAATTTTACGAATATTTGCAATAAATTGCAGAAACTGTTTATGAAGAACTAAGACGAAGAAACGCTGCTAAAATGATATTCCCTACTAAAAATAAAATGCATTATAATTCCACCAATATTTATGCCACATTTGTGAAAACGAGATTACTGAAGAGAAATATGTAAGAGATCACAATCAATTAACTTGCAAATAGAGGTTCTGCATATACTGAGTGTAATTTAAATTAAAAATATCCAAAATATATTCCGTTATTTATACATAATTTTTCTGGATACATTTTTCATCTGATTATCAAAACCTTAGTTAGAAATGATCCAGATCAAGAAGTAGCAATAATACCAAATAATGATGAAAAATATGTTTAGTAAGGATTTCATTGTAGATAGATTTGTAAAAGAGGGCAATAGCCCCAAAAAAGCTTTTGTGACAAGAACAATCAGATTTTGAAATTGTTATCGGTCAGTCACTTGATCAGCTTGCGAAAATTCTAAACGATGATGAATTCACAGAAGCAATTACAGATTTTAGTGGAGCCGAAGGCGACAAATCAATAAACATGGAACCAAAATATCTGAGAAAAGATGTTATCCATACGAACGAATACACGGATGACTTTGAATGGTTTAAAGAAATAAATTTCATTCAAACCTCAGAGGATCAGGAATTAGCGAAGAGAATTATCAGTATGTTAAAGTTGTCATGAAACATTTTAAATTGAATTCTCTTGGTGGCTACTAATATGACTAATACGTAAAGAAAGATAATTTAGTGTTATGTGACATTCTTGACGAACTTAGAAATGCTTGCATGAATAATTATAAAGTCGACCCAACACATTATTTTAGTGCACCTGGACTAGCTCGTGATACTAGTTTGAAAATAACTGAAGTAGAATTAGAATTGCTCACAAATTATGGTATGTTCTTAATAATAGAATCTTGAATTAGAGCAGGAATCAGCATAATACCAAATAACTATGCAAAAGCTAATGAAAGTGGAGAATAGGAAAAGTCACGTTCAATGTCATTCCTTATTTACCTAGAACACAATAATTTATATAATTCGGCCATGCATCAATCAAGGTCTGTCAAAAAGTTTAAATGGGAAAACGAACAACAAGTAACAGCTGTCGAACAAAATCTAATGTCTTGGAAAGATAAAAATAGCTTTGGTGGAATTTTAGAAGTAGATTTAGAAGTGCTAACACATTTTCACGACTATTTTTAAAATTATCCTTTAGCGTCAGAAAAACTAATTCCGTAAGAGTCTGATTTATCTCCATTCCAGAATAAATTGATAGGAGATAAAAAGGGAATACAAATAAATTGATAGGGGATAAAAAGGGAATACAAATAAATTTATAAGGGATACAAAGGGAATACAAATAAATTGATAGGGGATACAAAGGGGGAAAAAAATTCAGTACCTAAATTATTGTTCACGTAGAAAACAAAGAGACATAATTTATCCACTGTCGTAATTTAAGCTGGGAATCAAACTAAAAACGATAGATAACTCGGTTTTATTTGATCAAGAGCCATGGTTAAGATCTTAAATATAATTAAATACAGTTTTAAGACAAAATGTAATCAGTGATATTGAAAAGGGTTTCTTTAAACTGATGAATAATGCTGTCTTCGGTGGACAGATGGAAACTTTAAGAAAGAGAACAAATGTAAAAATATGTACTGACGAAAAGAAAAATATTTTAAACTTCAAAAGGATATTCTTTTTCAAGGAGAGCAATCATAGAAAAAGATACGGTATCAGTCAGTTTAAGGTGGCTTTACTGTGCTTGAAGTAAGTAAGTTGCTTGTGTATGACTTCCACTACAACAAGCTGAAGAACCAATATGGTGATACAATGAAACTTTTAATGACCGATACAGATTCGTTATTTATTAATGTTGAAACATAAAACTTTTATAATAATTTGAAAAATAACCTTTAGTTTTACGACGTTAGTGACTGCAAAGAAGATAATATTTTTGGTGTTCCTTAGATAAACAAAATGTTACCAGTACTTTCTAAAGATGAATTGAACGGTGTACCAATACAAAACTTGTGTGGACTGTAAATTATATGCTTCTAGAATTGACAATGATGAGAAGAATATATGCAAGGGTGTCATAAAAATCAGTAATTAAAATGAATCTAGAATAATAAAAAAATGTATAAAGATTGCTTTTTTAACCATTCTATAAGTCAGGAAGAGGTGAATTTAATTACATCCTTCCATCACGTAATATACAATATTACGTTAAATAAAGTTGATCCTTCGTCTTATGATGATAATCATTATTTTGTCGAGAACATAAATACTTTGCCTTATGGACATCGTCTTACCACTTTTTAATCAAACTGATATTCCAACCTCATTAAAAGTTCATTTTGTTTTGTTTTAAGTTTTCGGTTATGTCTTCCCTCATAGTCGTACAGATACTACAGTATTTTTCATATACCACAGTATTTTTCATATACTACAGTATTTTCCATATACTAGAGTATTTTTCATATACTACAATATTTTACATATACTAGTATTTTTATATACTAGTATTTTTCAAATACTACAGTATTATCTATATACTACAGTATTTTCCATATACTACAGTACTTTCTATATACTACAGTATTTTTTATATACTACAGTATTATCCAGATACTAGAGTATTTCCACATACTAATATTTTTCATACGCTACAGTATTTTTCATACACTAGTATTTTTCACATACTACAGTATTTTTCCTATACTAGTATTTTTCATATAATAGTATTCTTCATATACTACAGCATTTTTCATACACTACAGTATTTTTCAAAGACAACTATATTTTTCATATACTACAGTATTTTTCATATACAGCAGTATTTTCATAAACTAGTATTTTTCACATACTACAGTATTAGCCAGATACTACAGTATTTTCATTATACTACAGTACTTTATCTATACTACAGTATTTTTCATATAATAGTATTTTTCATACTACATTATTTTTCATATACTACAGTATTTTTCATATACTAGTATTTTTCATATACTACAGTATTTTTCATATACTACAGTATTTTTCATGTACTAGTATTTTTCATATACTACAGTATTATCTAGATACAACAGTATTTTCCATATACTACAGTATTTTTCATATACTAGTATTTTTCATATACTACAGTATTTTCCATATGCTACAGTATTTTTCATATACTAGTATTTTTCATATACTACAGTATTTTCCATATGCTACAGTATTTTTCATATACTAGTATTTTTCATATACTAGTATTTTCCATATACTACAGTATTTTTCATATACTTTTTATCTTTGGAGTAAAATACAACTTTAAATCTTAAAATTTTCACGAAGATCTGTTATGAAAGGATTATAATTTTGAACTATTACTCATACAGATATTCCGTAATGCCAACCACTGAATGCTAACTTTGTTACGTTGGTTCCTTTTTTTTTTTTTTTTTTTTTTTTTTCATCTTCAGTGTTCGCACAGTACTCTTTTAGAAACAAATTATTACTTTCCTGGTATATACTAATAAGTAATTCTAACCATTTATGTAATTTATCACCATGATGTATTAAAATGATAGCATCGTCTCTGAAAATCCATTCTTTTTTAAGTCGTATAGTATATAAATGTTGAGAAAATGATTTCTGCAGTAAATATGTTTTCGAGCAGAAATGTGTGGGTTCCAGTCTAAATTCTATAGAAAATTAAATACAGATACATTTTATAAATTGTACTTAATTACGTATTTCTTGAAAGAAGCAGTATCGCACTAGCGTATCATACAAATTTTTGTCGACTATGTCGTCTGCTTGGTCAAACCACCATTGCTCCTCGCTAATATAAGCAAATGATTTGATTGCTGACATAATATTTCGTTCGCGTCCTTGATTAAAATTGATATTGCAGTCAAATTTAGCAAGTAAGTTTGCAGATGTCGAAATCTTCGTCGATCACCGTCGATTTAACACGTTAAACAGTTGTATATTTACGAGGGGCAGAAAACTGGAACTACTGAGTGCCTAATTGATTTAATCGCCATCTAGCGGCCATGGGAAGCATGTCTTTACTTATGTAATAAATATGAATAACAATAAAAACTCATGAAAAAGAAGACAATTAGCAATTTCACATATGATTGTAAATAAATATAAAACTACAGGAGGCCCCGGGTGGCCGAGTGGTGTAAAGCGCTCGCCTTTATAGATCACACATCTAATCTCTCTCCGTGTGAGTTCGAGTCTCGCTTCGACCAACGTGGGTATGTGAGAAAGCTTGCCAGTAGCTTCCCGTGGGTCGGTGGTTGTTCCCGGGTTCTTCCTCTACCAAATATACTGGCCGCTATGCTTAACGGATCATGTGCTGACAAATGGCGTTAAACCCCGCTACACTTTTTCAAGCAGACACATTTGCCTGGCACGTGAAGAAACTCGCGAACACCCTTCTTTAATATGTAACTTATTGCAGTCCATTTTAACTGTAAGTGTGTGTATTTTGCATGTGGTATAAAACTATATGCATAGTATATACCCTGTATCTTTGATATACGACTCATTGTATAAATTTTCCAGTTCAATCAAGCCTCGTTCCATTTTAAAGATATACGTATGCATCTTCGTAGTATATTACAGATACATAAGATACAGTGTACATACCACACACACACACACACGACACACGAGTGTGTGTGTGTGTGTGTGTGTGTGTGTGTGTGTGTGTGTGCCAGCCAGCCAGCCAGCCAGGAAAACCACTCATCCACTCGTCCTGACCGGGTAAACATTGGCTGGGCCGAGTAAAACTTTACTACGTACTCGTCCCTGGACCGAGTAGATCCAGAATAGCACATTGGGAATAAATCTGAGTGCATTTTCTACTCTTAACAAGCGCCGAAGTTCAACATCGCTTAATATTTGGCGTGCGTAAGTTGTAAATAACTTGTGTCTAATCTGCCTACTTTGTTGTCAGTCTAGAACATGTTGCAAAGGAAACAACTTCGTCTTTTTACGCAGGTACCTGATGTAAGCTTGATACTAAAATTGGTAAATATTATGAACATAATATATGGCAGTTTCACACTTAGCCCTCGATTTCTTAATGGTGTTTGCATATGCAGTGACACTTTTCAGTAATTTATGCGCCATTTTGATGTGGAGAAATAATCTCTTTCAGTGAGCTGTAACACATCTTAATGAGTCAGACCTCTGATAAAAAGTTAAGAGACAGAGAATGTAAAAATGTGTGTGATTCGTTCATCTGGTCAGGCAATGTTACAGTTGCCGCAGGTAACGGGTATTTTCAAGACTGAAGCTTTATTCATGCATTGTCATGCCCGAGGAAAGATGCCAGCAGATACTTCTACAAGTATCTATTACGTTTCACAGGAAAAATGTTGCCAATTTACATTCGAAATGAGTATTTTAAGTGTATCAGCCGATTCCCACCAACTTTCACACAATGCATGCTGTTTTAATCTATTTATAAAGTAGATAATGTCGAGACAACAACCGATTGGTCGAAATCTAGTCAGGGTAATGACCTAAATATTTTCCAATTCTTTTCGCCAATCATAAGTCTTCCATTTTATGCAGCCCGTGTATAGCTCTCTAGAATGGAGGTTTGACCAAAATGGATTATTTAGTACAAAATTGGTGGAATTTGAGACAGTTGGAATTCTTCTTTCAAATGCTGACATTTGTCTTGTGAAAAGTAATTACATACTTATATAAATATATGCTGCCGTCTTTAATTTGGCGTCACAATGTATTAATACAACTAACTGTACGGTCTTGAAATTACTGGTGATCTGGGCCAAGCGTAACAAAGTCTGACCAGACGAAAATCATAAAATTTTGACATTCTCTGTCTTTTAACTTTTCCCATATCTAATTCGTAAAGATGTGTGATAGCTCATTTAAAATTAAGATTATGATACCAAGATTACAGCAAGGTTTCACTGTAAACGCGAATACCACTAAGATATAAAGGGCTATGTGTGTTACTGCAATTTCTCGAACTATGAACCTTGTCTCTTATTATATGTTTATTTGAGGAGCCATGTATTATAAGATAATATTTTCATGATTTTGACCCATTTTAGTATCAAGCTTGCATGATGTACATGTGATTCTTTAGTAAAAGCGTAAGCAGTGTGTTGGGTATAATTATTGATATATATATATATATATATATATATATATATATATATATATAGAGAGAGAGAGAGAGAGAGAGAGAGAGAGACAGACAGACAGACAGACAGACAGAGAGAGGGTGTAGAGTTGTATAGGTATGTGTGCAACTAACCACTCATGCTTTTGTGTATCACCATCTCGTATAGGGATACGAGAACATTAAAAAATCAAAAGTAAAAGATCACTAGACGGGCTTGAGGGTATTTTTCCCAAATTAAAAATCACTACATTACTCATATCTGTGTATTTTTACATCCCGTTTAGGGATACAGGAACATTAAAAATCAAACGTAAAAGAAAAGTTACTAGACCAGCCAGGTTAAAAAGACAATTGTTAAAGCGAAACGGCAGATCGAACACAAAATAATAATTTGAAATGTTGTGATCATCACAAATGATCACTAACGTTCGTCCGTCCGATCAGAGGTTTCACGCTACTTATCGATCTGTGCAGCTAGACTGGTTCGCATTGTGCAACAAAAATACATGGAATCAGTTTAGCTCCTAGAAAATTCTTAAGACATATGATGCAGCCACTTTTGCGTTCGGCCTAACAGTAAAATACCGGCATAAACGATTTCGTGCAGGATTTCACATTCAAATTTGTAAGTACAGTAACAGTTGCGTTATCTTTCATTCAGTTGTCAGCAAAATAGGATCGTATTTGTTGACTATGACTTGTAATTCAAACATGGAATTTCTGAATTGATGACCTATATCTGTATTATCATTTGTGCCGATTGTCGACTTATCAACAGTTTTCATAACTGTGTTGCAGTATTATCATCCATGAGAATGATGAAATGTGATTGCTTTACTAAAAGGCAATAAAAGGTATTGAAACATATAAAAGCAAAAGAGTATTGAATATTTTACTAGGCTGTAGAAACTTCTAAGCTGTTCATTGAGGTCACCATATCAGAAACGAGTTAATTGGAAATTCGGCTAAAAATAGAATTACAATCCAGTGGTATGTGATGTTGACCACACAATGAAAAATAAAATAAATCAGTTTTAGATTGTGTCTTTAAGTTTATAATATCTGAAAAATCACCTTTTGTGTAATTTTTCTCGACTCTTGTTTACACTCGAAAAGCTGATAAACGTTTTGCCTCTATTCTATACAGACTGAATGTGTACTAAAAACCACACACTGCTAGTTTGTAGTTCTATTCTGGCCGATTTTCAGTTCAGTTTTCTAATATGCTGACGTTACCAACCATCGCATAGAAAGCTTCACAGTGTCCTAAAATATTAAATAATATATTGCTTTTATTTGTGTTTCAATATATTGTATTGTCTCTTTATTCCAGCATGCGAAACAAAGGAGAGACCTACAAATATGCGAAGAATATAACATTCTACATGATCGGCCTAGGTTCGAGAAACGAAATTACATCCAACAAGTGGAAGATAGAGACATTAGAACAAATACGTCGCGATCTCAACCACACCGAGGTATATCTCTGTACAGTCACAGAAAATAAGCAATAAATAAATAAGATTTTATTCGTTATTTTTCAAGTTAAAGATATTTTATGAATTTGTTCAAGGCACGTCCTATTAACATCAATGAAGGCTAAATGCCGTTAGAGGTTATTTTTATGTCAGATTGTATATAACTAAAAATGTGTTATGTTATTGCTTTGACCACCTGCCTTTGAATAGTAAATACTCCACTTTGACCAGCTGCCTTTGAATAGTAAATACTCCACTTTGACCACCTGCCTTTGAATAGTAAATACTCCACTTGGAAATAAATCCCTGTCAACTAAAGTATGGCACACGGGTAAACTGAAACATCAAATATAAGGTGAAAATTAAACAGCTTTTGTAAAGCACAATATTTTAGCGTCATAAAATTTTCACTAATCTTAGCTTATTTTCAGCTTTTTTCGACACTAAATTTTCACGAATTAATGATCGATTGGATATATTTTTACAGAAAAGTCTGCAACATGAATAACATTATTGACTCTTGTTTCCATACTGAAGTCGCAAATTGTATGTTCGCAAATGTGTTATGATTGGCAGCATTTGGACTGCATTCTGACCATGTACATTTTTAAGTGTTTTGTCACTCGTATCAATTTTTATTATTGATGATTCATGTAAGGACTCTGAAGATTCATATAAGGACTCTGATGATTTATGTAAGAACTCTTTCAAAATCCTAAGCAGCTCAATTAGGACTATGGAATTTTATTTATTTTTGCTGCCTTATATATTTCTGCCTTTTGATCGATACCAAAGTCTATATAACTTTTCGAGTTTAGCTAACCCAGTATTTGCTCTCGTACACTATATATTCATTATCGAAAGAAGTAATTAGGGGTCATATCGTATCGGTGTTTACTGGATGGTTTTTCCCCTTGCAGAAAACAATCGACATTCTGAAAATAGACATAGAAAATTCAGAGTGGTCGTCCCTTCCTCAGATGGTGCAGTCTGGGACACTACGCTTGGTGAAACAGATGCAGATTGAACTACACGGTAAGGGGACCAGGCAGGCCCTGACAGTGCTTCGCATTCTGTACGAGGATGGGTTTAGGCTGTTTATGAGGGACAGGAACCTAAATTGTATATACAATATAAAGGGACAGATTCGATCCAGGACCCAGTGCATGGAGGTTTCCATGATTAGAGTGACGTAGTATTCCTGTTGCAATACAAACGGCGAAAAGAAACTTAAAACAGGCAGTAAAAAAAAATGGATCATTTAATAAATAAATTAATTAAAAAAATGAGACAATAGTTCTGCCAACAGTAAGTCTTGCCCGTAAACATCACTGTGATATTCTTGTCAATCTTCCTGCTCTCTGCAGTCTTGCACTGACGGTTACAGAACATGCCGAGAGATATACAAATGTCTCCTGTGTCGACGGCTTAGCCTGGGTACAATCGTTGATATATGTTTGCTTGGCCAATATATTCTTTTGTTTTTATTCCTCCGCTGATAATCAGTCGAAAATAGATTATCATTAATTAATAGCACCCTATTGAGATCGTGGCGATATCGATGCCTGGGGACATGCGATGTGTTTTCCGTGATGATTAATCCCATTAATAGCCAATATACACATGACGTTGACCTTATCCAAAAACGAGGCAAACATGCTGCTGCACGCGCCATTTATGTAATCGAATTACACTGTTCAGTTACACGGAGATAATTTTGCACTTTCGTCGTTAAACTGAATTTATTCTGATATTTTGATAACGAAAACGTGAACATGTTGTTTCTACAGAATATGGATATAACATTAAAATGATCTATTCGGTACAACTTGATCAGAGTTATCGAACGTGAAATTAACCCGTCAAATCCGAGATGTCAAGCAGAGGGCGCCGTGCTCAATTTTCGCAGGTCCACAGGCAGTCATTTTCCAGAACTAAAACGGACTGTAAAACAGGCTAAAGATGGCTATATAACCCTGCATAATTGATTTTCCGTTTCCCTTTTCCGGTTAGCCAGAAATAGCAAAGATTACAATGTTCAGCAACAACATCTAGTTTAGCATATTTACATTTTACAACGATTAACGCGTTTCTTATTACATTTGTCAAAAATATTTGATTGACATATTTTTGCGAAGGTATACATGTAGTAACCCTTATTGATATAACAACCCCTAATGAAAAATGTGTTGCGAGTGGTTGCAGTTGTACAACTCAGTGATATAAATATATCGTTCGGTGTTGCAAATGCACCCACTATATAATCGTTCCACTAAGATGTATTTTTTATTATTATGCGTTGGCATTGACAATGTATAATAATACAATTGCATCATTAATGGTTGATTTTCGTATGTTGCAATCATCAAATGACGCAGGTCTTATAACAAAAATTAAAGAAAACTCAGATTACTGTGACAAGGCTTTATTTTATTAATTAATTTTTTAATTAATCAATTAATAATAATAATAATTATTATTATTATATTGTCTTGTCAGCTCTCTTTTTTGGAAGAAAAAGGGTGAATTATATTTAACGTGAACGTACGTCCGTACTTCAATTGGTGAGGCAGAAACTGAATATTTTGGGGTGTACTTTATTTTGTTTGTTGATGTGTTTTAGCTGACATGGCAAATGTCCATCAAGCATCGACGAGAACTGCCCATTACTGTGCAAAGTTTACCCTTGTAAGGTATACACAAGGTTTGGTTGAAATAAGACCGGGAAAACACACACACGTGCACGTGTACAAACTCACACACACACACACACACACACACACACACACACACACACACATATATATATATATATATATATATATATATATATATATATATATATATATATATATATATATATATATATATATATATATATATATATACGCACTCTATTTAGGTGAGCTTGTGAATCAACATCTTTCTCTCTAATTAAGAGTTTATGTCAAATTAAGGAGGCTGTATATCAAATCCTAATGCAGCAGGTTTGTACCTATATGCATTGGCAACCGCTAATGATAAGATCATATCATTTTACATTGCAGCTGCAACCTGTACTGATATATTGTATCGCTAAGAGCTGTTATTTTATTAAGGATCTGGGTTTGGTTGCTACAGAGGTTTTTTTTTTTTTATTATTATTTTTTTTTTATATCCGATACTTTATCTGACAGGCGCTGTCATTGTACCTGTGAGAATTGCGGGTCCTCGCATTGAGACTTTTAAATATACTCTAACACAACAGTTTGTAGTTTTCTCCAGGACCCTCTGCAGCTTGAATCCATATCCAGATCTGGCTCAGTAAAATAAAAATTAGTCGAAAATTATTCAATTTTTAAAAATATTTTACATTTTCAAATTAACTTTCCATACCTCAATACCAAGCCTATCGTATCCGTTTCTGCTGAAAGTGATAAACTCGTAATGTCAATTCAGCACCATTTTAGAGGAACCCGACATAGCACTCTGCACCATCGCCGCAAAGACACATTGTACTTGATGTCCCTCTTGGAGTATGGGTCCCAAATTGTTGAGGCATATCCAAAGCTGACATTACCATGGTGGTGTAATTGACTGCCTTTAACAGTCGTAAAACAATGGACGAAATTCTGTCTGAGGGAGCATAGGATTCTATTTCCTGTACCCACCACGTCCAGGATAGATTGTTTGTAATTGTGACTCCAAACTACATAATTGAGTCGACTACCTCTAATGTAGTCCATAAAGGGAATATGAAGACTGCATAAGATGTTTCCGCTTGTTAGGTGCAATCTTCATCACTGATCACTGACTAGAACCAAAGCTCATTAGTGATGTTTTCTCCCATTCCCCGTGAGCTATGTAATTCTTGTAAAGGTCGCTATCATGTTCATTGGTGATTGTCCTCAAGAGCAGACGACAGTCGTCGGCAAGGGCTCTATCGTCTGATGATTATACAGCTTCACGGAGGTCATTGATGCAGATTAGAAAGAGTTAATTGTCCAAGGACGGTGCCTTATGGCACATCTGAAAGTACATCCACTTCGTATAAAAGTGACACTTCCACGAAGACATGCTGCTTTCTATTCTCTAGAAATGACCTAAACCATCTATTAGTGTTGGTTTTGACTCCATAAAAGTCCAGTATGAGCACGGGTATGGGCAACATCATTGAAGGCTTTGGCGAGGTCCAGAAGGATGTTATCCACTTGGGTAATCTTTATAAGATTTTAGACAAAATTGTGAATGGTGACTCTCACATGTGATTGACTTAAGCGCTTCTTCCGAAATCTACGCTTATTGTCACACATCAAAGACTGTCAAGTATGTTCATGTATATTATGATTTTGCTATGGACTATATGTGTTCAAACAGTGTGCATGTGATAGAAGTAAATGACACTGGACAATAGTTTGCCTGTGAGTCCATCTCACCTTTCTTGAGCATATGTGCAATCCATACATCTCTCCAGTCCAGTGGAGCTACCCAAGAGTCCAAGGAGAATTCATTAATCCTGGTCAGCAATGGAGCCATTTTTTCCGTAGACGTTCTGAGTGCCAAAATGGAGTAAGGTCCTGTAGCTTTATGATATTTCAGTTGCTTCAGCAGCTTCAATGCGCCACTCTGGTCACCCATGATTTTTTTTCCATCAGGAACACAGCAGGTACATGTATTCTTTCTTGTTAAGACAGACATGCAGTGCTCGTTGAGGATTTCTACTTTTCTTGCATAGTCACCCCGCAGAAACCCATCTTTAATCCTGAGTGGTGAAACACATGCTGGGTCTTTATGTAAGACTAAAATAGAAACAGACTTTAATAAATACCAAAAAAACGTACACCTGTTCAAAAAGGCAAATAGGGAAGCCTGGAAAGATTAAATTAAATCTTATCAATAGTAGTTCCTAAGAGAACGTAATGGTTAATCTGATCAAACTGTTTGGTCAAAATTCACCCAAACCTTGTACCAGACAGTTTATCGGAGGCAAGAGTTCCCTGTCCTGGATTACCCAAGAAATCAAATAAAATACGTAAGAGAGACAAACTTTACAAGTCTTACTTAAAAGCTTGTATTCAAGAACATGACTTCTTCCAGCAAACATCCAACGAAAAAGATGATAACACTCTTTTATGCAAATTGCATCAACAGCCTACTGGGTATTGATGCTTCCACAAAAGATGAAACTGCCCAATAAACTTTCATATAAAACAATAGCTGCTTTTTTAAACATTCCAGACAAAACCAATGTGGCATTTCCCTACCAAAAAGATTCGGTAAAATATTTACACAAAGAGTTGTCAAAGCAAATATACTCAATACTTAATTGCTCTCTGTTTTGACCCATTGTCACCAATTCTCACATCTTTGTCAACAAAAGTACATACAATTAATTGGCAGTTCTGTCATCAACTGTAACACCTCAGTATAAGATCAACTGTAACCCTTCAGTATAAGATCAACGGTAACACCTCATTGTATGATCAACTGTAACCCCTCACTATATGCTCAACTGTAACCCCTCACTATATGCTCAACTGTAACCCCTCACTATATGATCAACTGTAACCCCTCACTATATGATCAACTGTAACCCCTCACTATATGATCAACTGTAACCCCTCACTATATGATCAACTGTAACCCCTCACTATATGATCAACTGTAACCCCTCACATTATGATCAACTGTAACCCCTCACTATATGATCAACTGTAACCCCTCAGCATATGATCAACTGTAACCCCTCAGCATATGGTCAACTGTAACCCCTTACTATATGATCAACTGTAACCCCTCAGCATATGATCAACTGTAACCCCTCACTATATGATCAACTGTAACCCCTCACCATATGCTCAGCTTTAACCCCTCACTATATGATCAACTGTAACCCCTCACTATATGAACAACTGTAACCCCTCACTATATGATCAACTGTAACCCCTCACTATATGCTCAACTGTAACCCTCACTATATGATCAACTGTAACCCCTCACTATATGATCAACTGTAACCCCTCAGCATATGGTCAACTGTAACCCCTCACTATATGATCAACTGTAACCCCTCACTATATGATCAACTGTAACCCCTCACTATATGCTCAACTGTAACCCCTCACTATATGCTCAACTGTAACCCCTCACTATATGATCAACTGTAACCCCTCACTATATGATCAACTGTCACCCCTCACTATATGATCAACTGTAACCCCTCAGCATATGATCAACTGTAACCCCTCACTATATGATCAACTGTAACCCCTCACTATATGATCAACTGTAACCCCTCACTATATGATCAACTGTAACCCCTCACTATATGATCAACTGTAACCCCTCACTATATGATCAACTGTAACCCCTCACTATATGATCAACTGTAACCCCTCACTATATGATCAACTGTAACCCCTCACATTATGATCAACTGTAACCCCTCAGCATATGATCAACAGTAACCCCTCACTATATGATCAACTGTAACCCCTCAGCATATGGTCAACTGTAACCCCTCAGCATATAATCAACTGTAACCCCTCACTATATTCTCAACTGTATATGATCAACTGTAACCCCTCACTATATGATCAACTGTAACCCCTCAGCATATGATCAACTGTAACCACTCACTATATGATCAGTATACCTGCTATGTTTGACATACAGATCTTTACAATTGGCATGGATAAATCTTACAAGCCTATACATCTGGCATTCATAAAATGTTAAAAGCCTAAATATGTACAAAGCAATAGACCCAGAAATAATTTATGTTTTGAGACACAAGGCCCAATTAGTAAATTATTGACTTAACATGTAAATTACAACCCTAGTGGCGATTTCGCCACATTTTGTCTTGAATAAATACAAATCTAATAATTCGCAACAAAACCAACAACAATATTCAAAAAGTACACTACTCGGAAAATTACTAAACCAGTAATAATTGACGATAGTAGTTCATAAATTTAAAAAGTACTAGACCAGTCAGAATATCAAGAGAATTAGCCAAGTTGCTGAGCTTTGAGCAGAGCACAAAACAGCTAAACAACCAAAACTACGGAGCGAACACAAAATAATTTGTATTTGTTTCTTCTTATGTTAAATAACTATCCTGTGAAGGGCGGCACGTGCTTTTCCGACACAGATATACAATGTGCTAAATTCAGCAGAGTTTAGGGAAGTGATACAAATATTTCACGAGTTTAACATGAAAGCAACATTTTCGGTACCTAGAAATAGTTCCCATTTGTTTTACAAGTATGAATGGGATAAAATTGTGGTCAAAGCTAAATGTGCCGAAGAATCACATGTTAAAATTTTTTGATTTTAAACATCATAACAATTACTCCAATGTTTTAGAAACAGATGCAGATTTACAGATTACTTTCAGATTTACAGATTACTTTCAGTGATGATAGCATTAAAATAAGCAGCATCAATCCTGATAGAAAGATAGTTCAGACAGTGCAGTATGAGGAATAAATAAATAACATATTTGGTATGGGTAAATATGTTACAAAAATTTATTCTGATAATTTGTACAGTACAAGTTGAAGATCAAGGAAACTTTTTAAGATCAAACAATTACGATTCATCAAAAAGCAGAGATAGGATTGATGGAAAACAAAGTTCAGTTTAAGACAGCACATGGTAAATTGGTGTTTTGAAAACATAACGATTTTCAAGACTGTGACAGATGTAAACAAAATTTGCATTGGGGCATAAATTAGTTAACACATGCGTGATGTGTACATTTGTGTTGATAACAAAACCAGAGGTAAAAAAGAAATTATATCCAAGAAAAGCACGAGTAAAGAACAAAACGTTTACACATAAAAAACGTGATAAGGTGACTAGAATGTACACAATCTCCTAGCAGGGTGATAAATGACATTGCA
Source organism: Margaritifera margaritifera (assembly GCA_029931535.1). Taxonomy (NCBI): domain Eukaryota; kingdom Metazoa; phylum Mollusca; class Bivalvia; order Unionida; family Margaritiferidae; genus Margaritifera; species Margaritifera margaritifera. The sequence continues at coordinate 2,848,369 of JAQPZY010001486.1, read as the reverse complement.
TAAGAAATGAAAAGAGCTAGCAGTAAAAAATATAAAGTTGATTCCAACAACTAAAAACGCTGAAAAACAAGCTAGACTATGAGAGTTTCAACAAGAGAAGGGTATTACAAATGAAATAAATGCTGAAGCGATCATTCAGTTATTTAAAAATTCTCTTGAATTTATTCAAAGAAGGTATAACATTGCACTTTTTCTGGACAAAATTGTTATTGTGTTCAATTTCAAAGCATCCTTGAAACCCTCTGTTACAATGAATTACTGCAAACCCAACCAAAATCAGTTGATATGGGAATAATTTAAACCATATGGACAAAGTAAACTTCAGCTCACCTTTTACAGTGTTTAGATATAGATTTTTAACATGAAGTCTTCTAAGAACTTTTATTTTACATCTAATTGAAATTAAAATACACACGCGAATGGTACAAATCAGTACAACAGTGTGTTGTATTTGAGATAAAATCATGCTAGAGGCAATGTGGACCATTTCCATTTCCTCTATTAATTTTTCTCTCTTGCATTTGTAACATTTCTAAATAATGAACATCAGGTATGGACAGAGAAACAATATTACATTTGTAAACCCTACAGTACAATTGGAGGACTCCGGTCATAAAATAACATGATCGAGTCCTAATGTTATGTAATCTGCTTCTAATGTGATGGACTTCAGATTATAAAATACTTACAAGTACAGTACCCTACCCTTGTCCTGCAATTGACTTTAACGCTCCAGTTAACCCTGACCTTGCACAAGTATTTAAATAGAACAAATCTAATACACTGAAAAAAGATTATTTAACATACAATCTATAAATATGTTTGACTCTTGTGCAATTAAGATCACAACAAGAACGAAGTAGATAGATAATGAGCACAGTGTGACATCAGATTTTGGCAAAATCAGTTTATTTGGGTAGTATTGGTGGTATTAACTGGTTGTGGAATTTCCTACAGGCATTTAACAGATCAATTTGTACCCGAGTCAGTAAAATAAGTTTATAAACTTCACATTTCGTTTCAAGTACGAAAAGTGCTGTCTGAATATAAAATATATTTACCTGCTGAACACGCTTTCAATGCAACGAACAACAACATAGATCGGAAGTAATTTAATATAGTCTGTAGCAATTGTAAAATTCCACCATATTAAGACTAAAGATACTTCTATGGTAAGAATACAATGGATTTAGAGGCGCGCATGTAAGCGCAAACCTTATGTGACAAAATATTTTACAATTAGAGACAATAGCTTGTATTACCGTAAGAGATATTCTGATCTAAATGATTATGATAGAAGGCATCTAACCAGACAAAATGAATACTTTTCATTGGATAGTGGTGATACTGGGCAAAGTTGCCTTATTCTTATGAAGGCAAAGAAACAGGTTGAGCATACATCTTTTTACTAGATAGTAACGGACTCGCAGAACGGGCAATAACAGAATTAGCATAAGCATAAGGTCATATGTATTCTGCATCTTAGGTGTACAAGTTCAAATTAGAAGAACATTACACAGTCTGTTTTTACGGTGTCAGACACTGTTACAAAGGTAACAGAGCTATTAATTTTAGGACAGCAGGATTAAGACTTTGATAAAACATTATGATCAATTTTCACCAATACATATATTCCTAATTGACATTGGATTATGCTCTTCGTGGTGACGGTATCTTTCTATTATTATATCATGAAAATGGGTAGTGTCGTTGGATACAACAACACTTTACAGAAATCCAAAAACTCGTATATACTTGGATTAAATCCTACCATCAATACCGATGTAGTAAGTAACATTATTCCAAAGGATGACAAACAATCTGCGACAGTAAGAGAGAACTGTTAAGAGAAAGAAAGGAAAAAAATACACACAGTAAGCAAACGTTGTGTAGAGAACAAGGATTATGATAGTCACACCTTCTGAACTCTTGTTACTAGGAGTTTAAATGGCACCCGTCGATTTAGAAGCGTTAACAAACAATACTGACCATGATATAATCAACCGTTTATATTGGTACTAATGGCTGCAGAAGTTGCTGTAGTTTAATCTTTGAAATAGTTTCTGAATTTGTAATCCTCTTCGTATCTTTGTATACATCTTTGATGAAGCATGCAAATAACAAATCCACTAACAAGCAGTATGACGTGATCAGCTAGAAAAGAAACAATTTGACTAGCACTCATAGACAACCAACTTATCACATCACCAATAACGCCGAGTTAAGCTGATGATGCTTTTTGGCTAAGTCAAACAAATAATTTTTGCAACATTTATTAAAACCATTTCTATTTTATAAAAAGAATGATTCACTTGGAATAGGTGGATATGGTATGAGGAGCAGAGGAGGAGCAACATTAAGGAAGACAAACTGTATCACAACATCAGCTATAAACAGAACAACTGTTCATATCGTCATTGCTGACACTATAGCTGAAGTAGCATTAGTTACAACTTTCACTTTGAATATTAGTTTTTGTCTTTCTCCAAGAGCAAATTTAGTCAGTCATTTCTTTATAATTGTATATGTTTAACTTGTAATTGTTTTCCATCTGTTCATTATTCCCTAACTTGTTATGACTTCATAATTTTATCTTTGATCTTTGTCGAGTTTGTTTCGTAAAATATACTTCTTTTCACCATCATTAGTTTGTACATTATTTGTTTCTTCAAGTATTTGTACCTGTTCGTCAAGCTGTATTGGGGTTTTTGGATGAAAAAAGTAAAAACTAAAGTATCTACTAAATAGAAGAGCACAAACATGAATTGAATATAGCTACCGCAAATGGAACATACAAAAAAATAACCGGCAAAAATAAACAGGAAAGAGTTTGTTAAAGTGAACGAGAAACAAACCAAGAAAAACATCCGATATCTTTGTCAATGATAGAGCTGCTACAATTTCCAACTCATTGTCAGATGGTATAATTTATTCTGTGACTTCATTGGTTATAATTTATTATGTGACCTCATTGTTTAGAACATTTCTTTTAATCGATGATTAGACAGTTTACAAATTGAACTGAAAAACGATTACTTGACATCAGATGGTATCAGATATTTTATTGAATTTTTGTCAGTCAATTTGGGATTACATCTGTTAGCACTGAGTGCTAGTTTACTAACTTTTAAGGATATTCATTTCAAAAAGACAACAGAAATTAAGAAGGAAACTGTCGACGACTCTACAAAGCATAATACTGAAATCAATACTTAATAAACGCGTACTGGTTGCGTTTGTTTTGGATGCATTTGTACTTTAACTACAATTATTACAATAGATGTTATTACAGTAGTAGCTGCTTATCATGAAATAAACTCTTTTAGGGAAAACAGACGAGACAATACTTATGACCAAAAAGACACCAAGTGCACCTTCTTTATATCCTATACTGCTCACTCAGCATGGTATTAATTTTAGCCTGCAATTTTGTTTTGTTTTCTATTGTTTTTTATATTGAGCCTGGATAATATTCACGGGATTAAGAAGATTACGAATGATTTAGTTGAAAAGATTGAACAATATTAAAGTGTGAAAAAGAAATACAACATCGCATGTGAAGATTTGAATTGGGTGGAGGTTACCATAGCAACAGTTTAGGATGGTATGGATGTAACAGCAGTTGTATTAAGTGCAGCAAGTGCTACATGTATAGCTTTTCTGTTGACTTTCAGCGGGTTTGGTGCAAAATTTATAGGATATGTTGCAAAAACTTTCAAGAAAATGTTGATATGCAACAAATGTTAAATCATGATGAAATAGTATCTTCTTAGTTGAACAGTGTTTACGAGACCATAAGCAAAGTAATAAATGACGCTCAAATCAATTACGATGAGTTTATTTTGATCATCAGGGAGTATAACAGTCACAGAGAGATAAATAGATAAATAATTGAAAGCCAAAGGAAAATAAATAATATCGAAAGCTAAGATACTGAAGAACGAGACGAAACTTATTGGAAGAAGGGAAGAAATTGAAGGAGAAAGAGATAGTTTAGAAGCTTACAACATACAGATATGCTGAGTTAACAGCACACGTGCAGAGCATACCAGAGGCATATGTATACAGCACAAGCGCAGCCTCAGCGAACCAGAAAAGGATATATATAATCCTTAACATAAAGGAGTCATAACTCCGCTATCTGAGCGAGAATACAATTTGAAACAGAAAACTGTCACTCTTGGCTGTTTTTATTTTTCCCGTACTAATGGAAAGTTATGTTACAATGAGAAATATGCATATCTCAATAATCCAATTGACAATAGAAATTGCGATCTATCGTTACAGATGATAGATTTTTTTGTTAGTATTTAGATGGAAATATATCCTGGCTCACTTTTCTCAGCTACTAGACATCTTTATAAACGAGGGCTTCGTCCTCGATAAATATAAAAGAATGACAGCAAACAAAGTTACCCGGGACATGTATCTATCTAACTACTCTGTTATTACGTTTTTACAGACCGAGAAACGTTAGCTAACCCTTTTCAGTTATTATTGATGTTGAATGTCCAAAACACATATCGAAAAGTTCAAATCAAACGGAGTAACAATTATATAGTGTACATAGCGAAGAACAACGATAAACTGTTTGGATTCAAGAACAAGAGATCTAACCAAACCACAACAGCATCAGATAATGTTTGCGAGTTTTTGAAATCCAAAAATTGGTACATTTGTGTTGATCAAATTAATAACAATGAGCACTATTCCAATAGTTACTATGCTACTTTGTTAGATTCTTCGACTGTGAGAGATGTTTTCGACGGAGACTTTGTTTCATACAATTTCAATGGTCTTTACAAGCAATTACAAAGGGGTACAATCAATAGCTTGAATATCAGCATAAAGGATGGAGTTGGAAAAGTAATAGGTTTTCACAGTATGCCTGAAACACACGTTTTTCACCTTAAGAAAATAGAGTTTAGCATAATGGAAGAGATAAAGGAATTTGGTTCTTTATAAACAAAAGAGGTGAAAATTTTATCATGGCAGTTAAAAACGACCTCAACTTGAAAGTAAAAATAAAATATAAAAGCCCGTATCCCTACACGAGAACATGTATGGACCACTAATAGTTTTTGTCTTTTCGTTGCCTTTTTGTTTTTGGAAGCAGTTTTTTTTTTTTGCAATACTAACATCTTTCAATGTCCTGAAAAATTCATTTGGATTTTACCAAGGTAAGAATGTAGTTTTTCAAAGTCTTGATTGTGGAATGTTATAATGATATCTGCTGACACAATATCAATTTTGTCTACATTAGTGTTTTTAAGCACTCTGGTTATTCATATCAATGTGTAAACATCACTAATGTATACTGTGGCACAGGGAATCGAGGGTATTTTTGTTTTGAACAAATATTAGTGGTCCAGTAAGTTACCCGTTTAAGGATATGGGAGTTTACATTTTGATTTTAAAGCTCTTGTAAGCATACTCTGGTCCAGTTAATCAATGGTATGTTGTTTCTGGTGGATTTTTATTTTACATTTTAGCAGTCCAGAAATGTTCTCGTGTAGGGATTCGAGATTTTGAATTTTGACCTTAATGCTCTCGTATTTTAATTTCACGAGTAGTGATAAATGGAAAATTCCCATTGTAAAAACTGGAAAAGTGGTCAAGAACTATAATATACGTACTACTGGGAATAATTTTAGGAAGATATAAAGCTCGTCTGACGTACTTTGCCAAAGCATTTATGATCATTTTAGGTGGTTTTAGGAACATGTGCCTCAGAAGAAGTTCAGGTCGAAATCTACATTCAGAAGAGAGTTTATCATTATCATTATTATTATTATTATTATTATTATTATTATTATTATTATTATTATTATTATTATTATTATTTTAAAGAATAGTTGTTTTGTTTGATTTTTTGCGTGTTGTTGTTTTTGGGGTGGGTGGGTTGGAGTGCTTTTTTGTGAACTATGAATCATAGTAATTATTTATACAGCTCTTTTTCAAGTATCCAAAAGTAGTATAAATGTCCTTGAGAAATATTATTTTGGAGTCCATTGCCCAAGAAAACCAACTAAAGTCTTTAGGCAAGACACCTTAAGACACCTTAAAGCGGTCTTAGCCCGGTCAAACCAGAATGTTCTTGCACGTCTCGGATGCACACCAGTATGAACATTGGGGTCGCTGGAGTTAAACATAGACGTAGCCAAGCTCTGCAGGCGCACCGACAGCCGAAGGCAATTAGTTGTTGAGCCGCAGTCCTGTGGGAAATAGGAAAACATAGGACAGAAAATCGGTTAGGCTCGCAAAAAGTGTCTGCAAACCGTATGAAATTAAACCCATGCATAATATTGGTTCGTTTACGTATCAGGCATTTACAATCGAGATAGGGTAATACAAGTGTTATTCAGAGCAGCTTGCGACAAGACCGTTAAAATTTTGGTTCTTTGTGACATAAAGTTCTTCATATACCATTTTATTTTCGGGGGGGGGGGGGGGTAGGGGTAGGGGCAAGGATTTTCTTTCGAGCCGGAATGTTTTGTTTTTTTCCTTTAACCTCGTTTATGTAATATTTTTTTTTTTTAATTATTATTTTTTTAAATTTAACTAATATAATATAATTGACATATTAGGCTATTTTTCTATAAATCAGAGCAAAAATATTTGTTCAAGCTGTTCAACAAAAATCCACACACACACACACACACACACACACACACACACACACACACACACACACACACACACACAAGCCCCCGCAGGAAAATTAAATGGTTGGTCCCTGACAAGAAGATGAGCTAGAGTCTCCAGAAACGCATGGTCGTTGATTTAAGCAAGAGGGTACTCTCTTAAGAAGATGCGCCGTTAAACCACAAACAATCAATCAATCAATCTTAACAAGACGGTACACATACTGTTAGCCTACATTAAAACAAAATAAAACCCTCCACTATAGCCAACTAACGCAGAAATCACATTATGATTTTTTTTTTTTTTTTTTTAAATTTTGTGTGTGTGTGTGTGTGCTAGTCCGTTAATTAGTGGATTTTCCATTATAAGTTAATTATTACATTTTTTTCTTCACTCAAGAAAAAAAAAATCTATAGACTTCGATAACATTATAAGCAAAGAATTTCATACGCCAAGTTTTAAATCGCTTGGCGCAGTGGTAGGATGTCAACCTGTCACGCAAAGGAATCACGTTCGAATCCCAATATGAAAAAATTAGTTTTGTTGTTGTTTTTTTTTTATTATTTTTTTATGCGCTTTCTTAAAATGAATGAGGAAAGGAATTATGTTACTACTCGTGTTTTCTGTGCGGTTGTCACAACACACAGCTGAAAATAAACGGTAAATAGCTGGCATTACCGTAAGAAATCTGCTACTTCATTCAGTCTATCACTTTAGCTGGCAAACACGTTTGAGAATTAAATTAAAAGAAAATCTGCTTCTTCCGATTTATTTCATCTCGTGGGTGAAAACCTGTAGTATTGTCACCTACGTAAACTCTAGTATTGTAAACCCACGAGAAGAAATATATATGTTATTCACTCGATTCAAGCAAATATCCTCTATTTCTTCGAGCTGTCCTGGTGTAAATCTAGGGGCCTTTTTTCCACGGAAAGGTCTATACGTGTACCTTGTTTACCAAATGGCGTCATGTTCACGTCACAACCCATTATAGGGCTCATTTATTTTTGAGTTAATCTATTCTTGGCCTAAACATTCACAGGTTTCTTTTTTTTCAAGTATGAACTTACTATAAAAAAAAAAAAAAAAAAAAAAATATTATACTGAACTTGTGCAAATTCCATAAAGGTATCATAGTGTCTTTGACATGATTCAATTTTGCATTACTTATGTATATGATTAAGTTCTCCGCAAACTATGAATTACTGGGAAAGTATCTAGCACCAGTATTTTCGAGGCATTCTACATTTCCGTCAAGCCGAGAAATAACCTCGGATGTAGTTGTAGGAATGCGCATACATGTGATTCTCTTCTGGCGGAGTGCAACCACATATATTGCAACAGAAAAAGCCGACGATATTCCGAATGTAACTTTGTCTCCTTCCGCCGCTATATTGTACCATGTTAACAAAAGTAGTTATGAATAAAGTTCTCAATGGCAGCGAATTACATCCAATGTTTCTTTCTCGACTTGTCGGAAAAGGCCGAGGATGTTGCCACTGACACACACGCACACACACACATCGGAAGATCGCTAGGCCATTACCGTCAAGTCGAGAAATAGCCTCAGATGTAATTATAGCAATACACATACATTTTTGATGGGTTTGGTGATTCGCCTCTGGCGGAGTGTATGACATATATTGCGACAGAAAAGATTGACAATATTCCGATTGTGTCTTTGTCTCCTTCCCTCGCCATAGTGTGCCATGTGAACAAAAGCCGTTTCGAATATAGTTCTCAATGGTGGCGAATTACATCCGATGTTTCTTTCTCGACTTGACGGAAAAGGCCGACAATGTTCTGATTCACACACACACACACACTCTTTCGAAATATATCGCTGCCATAACGATGTTTTGACCTTATAGGTCATCAAAGCCTTAGCATTCTCCTTATTAGATATCCTGGCACATTGACCTCCTATAGCGCTCCGCACACGAGGCCCGGCGCGCACCGTTGAATGGCCGATACCAATGGAGAAATTCAAGATAAACATGCGTTGACAATTAAGAAATCACATTAAATCAGTTATTTCGTATGGTTGTGCTTTAACTGTGCCAGAGATGCTTTATTTGAATGAAAGTTTGATCGATTCTGTTCTACCGTTATTTTACATTAAGTTTCAACATTTTGTAATTTGCCGATTTTCCAGTCATGCAGCATACATGTATTTTAGAATGCATTAATGGAACAGATTTACAGTTTTGCCATTTCTATCTTTCTTGTTTAGAAAAATAATCTTTTACTAGTTACGATGTGATAGCCACGGCCGGAAATCTGGAAAGGTCAAGTATTAATATTAGTACTACATGAAATACATGCTCAGATAATAGATCTTTATCTTAAATCACTAATTAGTTTTGACACAAAAATTATTTGATTTATGTATTAACTAACCATGAAAAAAAATGTGCTTTGCTGTAAGGTATAGAGCGGGTTTACATGGTCACTGTTAAACACGGCCGATTTTCAGAGATATTTTTTTAACATAACTCACCTTGGTACCAAATAATAGTTTCCTTTTTAACATTATGTCAGGCACTGATATTTTGACTCCAGGACAGATATTATTTTAGGTAAAACAATATTAACAGTTTTATGCAATTTTGTGAACGGAATATATTTTATCTTGTAGACAGACCACCATTATGCAAAATTCACCAATACAGTTCCAACTTTCTGAAACATGAATGAATGGCTGCTTCTGGTAATGCATATTTTTAAACTGCTACCTAACAAGTTACAGCATAGACGTATCAACTGAAGTAACTCAGCAATCTGAGAATGTTCTGAGACGTGCAACTATATGTAGCTTGTTTTTTATGGAACTACTGCTAAATATATGTATAAAAAAGGTGATGGCTATCAATGCCTCATTTTTGACAAATGGAATATTTTACAGTTATAGTGATATTTAGTTTTCTATTTCAAGGTTATCAAATCAAATTACATGAGTCAAATGCACAATGTTGCAAGTGACAATCTACCCATATAATCACAGATATCATGCAATAAGTATAAAGAAATATACCCATATGCAACGACCAAAATATAACTCAAATAAACATTCTAACTACCAAGTGTATCTGTAAGGTTTGTGAATTCTTTTAATTGATCTTTTGTCTTCGGGATATGTCATATAGGAAAAAACAGTTTTTGAAAATAAGCAGCTGTTTTATGTTTAAAAGCATTATTATTCCTTTTTTTATTGCATATATACCTGTTAATTCTTGCCAGCCAAGATTTTTCTATAGCATTCTTCTCCAAAAAATTGCATTGCATACATAGGTATATATTGCATACATAGGTATATATTGCATACATAGGTATCTATTGTGTTATCAACCTAATCTCACCAACCCCGACCCCGTTATATTTTCTATTAAGGCATTTTAAAAAAGAAATATGCTGCATGGCAGGAAAATCGCTATATTATAAAACGTTGAAACATAATGTAAAAATAACGGTAAAACACAATCGATCAAACTTTTATTCAAATGAAGCATGTCTGACTCACACACCCAAAAAGCACAACCATAGGATTGCGCAATATCTCACCTTACTCAACTCACACATAATGGCTGAAAATGACAGTACTGCATAATGACACTTTAAATAAACACTAGTACCACTTTAATGGACATAGTTGTGAGTAATTACCCCCCCCCCCCCACACACACACACACAAAAACCCGGCGGCTACATAGCAGGAAATAATTTATTGAATGCGATTTCTTTATTCCCAACGCATTTTTTTTTTTTTTACCACCGCCATCTTAACTTTCTCCACCGGTATCGGCCATTCAACGATGCGTGCCTGGCCTCGTGTGCGGAGCACCACAGGAGGTCAGGGTACAAGGTTATCTTTTTTTTTTTAATTTATTTTTTTGTTTTTGTTTTTTGTTTAAATCGATGATATCATATCATGTTCCCTTTCCGCTTCATGTGCATGCATAATATGGAGATGGGGGAGGGGGTCAGAGTCAACGTAGAAGCAATAGTTTTAAAGTATAATGGTAGAAACACTGCGGATCAAAACTGATGAGAGAGAGAGAGAGAGAGAGAGAATCATACAGCGGTGCAAAAAAAAAAAAAAAAAAAAAAGAAGAAAGGAAACTAACAATAACTTATTTTCTCCATGAAATGAAGACCCTTTTTCAGTCAGACGGGCATTTTATAGTGTCTGCGCAAATACATCGGACACTTGAAAAGTCTGCTCAAAACAGCTTTGTGTACATTTTCATTATTAATGTTAGCAGCTAAAATTAGGGGCGACACTTCAAGGAGGACTGTTTTAAATATTTGCATACATTTTCTTTAATTTTTTTTTGTCTCCTTCTCTCCCATTAAAAATGTAGAAAAATCGTGAAATTAAGATTGTGTTCAATTTAAAAAGGCCGAAAATTGCGTTTGAAGAAAGTCAAGCTTAGACGTACGTATGGGTTTCCCTGTCTTAATATAGAACACGACTGCGCGCAATATGATCACATGACGCATCAATGTGTAGTCTGAGATGTAAATAGCAGGTAGACGTCGAGATGCTTTTAAGTTAATTTCTGTGGTAATAACAAGACTATTTAATGCTGCCGCCGATGGGTAGAAATTGTTTTCATCCACAGTAATGTATTCGTCAAGAATAAAGCAGTTTTGATCCACTGTGGATGGACCAGTAGTTAAAACAAATCGTCTGTTGAGTAATGGGGTCGTAGGGGTTATTCAGTGTTTCAATGTGCTACCTAGTGAAAATTTAAGTTATAACATTCTCTCTCTCTCTCTCTCTCTCTCTCTCTCTCTCTCTCTCTCTCTCTCTCTCTCTCTCTCTCTCTGCAGTTGGATATATACCAGAGGTCAGAGTTTTGCTTTGGAAAAGTACACCAGGCGCTCGTTATCGCTTATAACACAGTTTTCATAGTCACTGTTGCATGTATGGCCATTCAGTTTCATGTGTACATTCACATTTATCACTTAGGTTAACACCAATAAAAAGTAAACTGTGGTTGTAATGACCTACTTTTATTGCTAAACCGGCTATGCCAAATTTTTGGATTATGTACTAAACAGGCAGCCGAGACATCATTCAATAGAATTTCCTGTTGGTTTATTCTTAGCACAAATCTATAAATATGTATCTAATTACAAGCCTGAAAGAAGAGAACAATCTTTGATTTCGATGATTTTATCTTTCATGTCATATTTCACTCGCGTCCTCTTTGATACGATTTTTATTCTTGTTCATAGTTTCCAACAGTCTGTATACGGATAACTGGACAAGAAAATGACTGATTACTACTCATGTTACTCCAAAACTAAAATATCATTATGAACAAGAGAAAGGAACCGCACTAAATGTGGCGAGTCAGCTGTGTTGAATTGTGACGTCATTGGTATGTTATGACTTCTACTCATGTCAATCGGATCATCTTGTGGCTTTTCATTTCATTGGCCAAAAGACCCGACTGCGTCCCGATTGCTGCCTACCTTTTCTTAAGTGACGTACACAAAGAACGCTATTGCCTGCACAGACCATTTGACCCCGGGTAAGCCATGTTTTAAGTTGTTATTTCAGTAATTTCTGTGTTGAATTTTGGCGAAAAAAGTTAACAATAACAGTGCAAGATATTGCTGACAAAACGGTTATAATTTCCATATTTTCCGTTACTTTTTGCGAATCCCGTGTAAAATGAGGTTAATTACGATGATCTAGAGCAGACTTGTGTGTGAGAAAATAGCTGATTTATACTAGTGGTGGCAGTGGCGTTCTGAGATAACTTAGAGCGCCATCTGGGGAGCAGTTTGCGCATGTGCTACATTATAGCGTCATCGGACTTGTGTTCTTTACAGAAAGTTAAGATCCAATGAGGATTTTTTTTTGCATCAAGGACACATTACAGCTAAGATCAGATTAAATATAATCTAAAGTAAGTGTCATAAAGTTTCATAAACTTTACAGCATTGTGGCAGTGGGGAGGTGTTCCACAGTGAGATCCAGTCACACAAAGGGATTTGATTCGAAAAATTGAGTTGTTAGGCAAGGGAAATAACTCTTAAAAGTAAGCCAATGTGCTCATGAAATCAGTTGATTGATTGTGGAATTCAGCCCATATCAAGCAAGTATATCTGGTCATACAATGCGGAACGTGCATAAGGAAGTAATATAGAACACAATACTATTTGTATTACAAAAAAGGATGTATCGTACATTAGGTCGAGATTTAGAAAATAACGCAGTTTCAAATTAGCGTCATCTGTTTTCGAGGTGTTAATCCCAGACCGGTTGTATCCCACCATTTTTTTTTTCTTTAGACCTAAAATGTTTTGTGTGTTGGACATGATACAATTTTTGTTATTTAGGAAGATATAATATTATAGTAGGCATCACCAGAATGAGCTCTATTTTAGTTTCAATCGTGTTTTGCGTCTGTTCAGGTACCGGCAGTGTTCATCACATCTTTTGTACCAACGGCCATTTTTGGGGGTTACTGTGGTTTTACTCATTTGCTCTTCACTCCACTGTGTGAACGGCTGTCTAAGGCCAGATTGTGTTGGGAGGGTTACATAACATTACATTACTCAAACCCAGGTAATTACACTTTCTGGTTTAGAACTGTACTTTTAATTGGTATCGTCCAACCACCCAATGTTGAGCTAATCCATCAATCATGCGCCATGTTTCTCGCAACCTAACGCGCTTGTTTCGAGATAATGACGTCATCAACTGTGTCACCAGCGTTCTTCAATGGTGACTGGAATGAATTAAACAGTAAAATCAGACAAAATGAGATTTAAACAGGTAATTTCATGTAATTTTAAAATATAATGAAAATCTATATTTTCACTAATGCCTTATTTGTCTCAGACATTTTGGCCTTGAATTTTTTATTATATGCTAAAGATAGTGCCGCCGATCACATGATGGCTTTGTTTACATATTTTGAACAGGATAACCCACTTTGGGAATTTATACAACAGGATAGCCAATGTAAATATTTGGTTTTAATCATGTGGGGTTCTCATAAAACGCAAGAAAAAGTTACACTCTAAATGTATGTTCACTGCGGACTTTTTCGTTTCAGTATTATTTCATAATGAACATATATTCTACATCAAAAGACATTGAATCTGTTATAATAAAATGCGTATCCATTCACCAGTGTCTAGTTTTAAATTTCTCTCTCCTTCTGTCTGTCTGTCTGTCTGTGTCTCTCTCAGTCTATTGAGTCATGTATTTATATGGTAAAGAACAATCAAGCAGTAATGTAAGTGCACAAACTACATATAAAATTAATGGATTTTTTTTTCATTGTTACATTTTATTTTTTTTATTTCAAAAACATAGAGATGCTATAAACTAATAATATTCATACCTGGACCTAACTGGCACATTCCGGTCATATGCCATGTGACTTTTTAGTAGGGGTGAAATGATACACCTGTGCCGCATAACGATACGATACACAGCCTACGATATGATACATTATCGATTCTCAGTTTAAAGAATAAGAAGGCAAATGACTAATAATTATTCATGACTGCTGAAGATTAAAGTAACTTTTATAGGGTAGATATCGTTTTGTATCGATTCTTCACGTCTTGTATTGATACGTGTATCGATATGGCAAAAGTATCGATGAATCGTTTCACCCCTACTTTTTAGTCACTGTCACGAACCATGGACGCCACTTCCAGAAATAAGTATACTTACACGCTATGAAAAACAGTAATTCTGAACTAATGTACATGAATGCCTAAAAAAATTTAATGATGATTAAATGAAGTAGATATAGTTGAACACTTTCTATGGTTATTTGAATAGATTATCACAATATTATAACAAACACGTTAAAATGCACATTAAGTGTACGAAAAATGGTTGTTCGAGGATACCATATAGCCATTATTGTCCTGAGGTGCCATTAAATGCCAATACATACATACATACACATCCTAGGTCAACACTAGGTTCCTTGCTGTGGTATAGGAGAGTATTTACATCGGGGTACTTCAAAGTTATTCCTCATTCTGCTGAGATGAAAAATTGGTCTTTGCCCATCATGAAGTTTAGGGCCTTATTTTGCAGTACTGACCATATTATATACTTAAAGAATGTTGTAAAATTATAATTTAAGGTCTTTTTTCCAAACTTTTTAACACACTTCTGGCTATTCAGTATAGTGTTTTAAATTTTGCATTAAAATCATGGTGTTTATAAGACTGAGTCATTCACTGCAGTGCTCAAAGAAAATTTTTTCAGACACGGGCCTAGGGCTGGTGACTAAAAAACTCACAAACCCTGACTCAAATTCTATGTGCTCAAAAGGGCCATATTTTTTTACTATTTAACAGTGCTCAAAGAATTTTTTTTCAGACACACTCCTGACTCAAATTCCACTAGCCCCAACTCCAATTCCATGTGCCCAAAATGGCCCAGTTTTTTTGACACAATGTTGAGATTGCTCTAATATTAAAGAAATAAAGAAAATCATATTAAATTGACTCATGTGTTCATCCGCTTCTAAAATTATTTCACGTAAAGGTTTTTCTCCAGGTCCTGATGTCAACAATTGTCCAATTGCTCCAGTGCTGACAGAAATTTGTTTGAGACACAGGCCCGGGGCAAGTAGCTTTTATAGAAAAATCACTTGGCCTGAATCAAAGTTGAAAACAGAAATGAAGTCGGAGAGACATTGATCTTTTTTTTTAATATCAATCATTAAAAACAGTAGCTTCAGGTTTCATAATTAGTTCATGTGACAGTATTTTGGATGTGTCACATTTACATACAACACTCTGTATCAATAGAATGAGTGGCTACCAACTCATTGAACCAAATGGATTAAAATATAATCTGATGATCTCGGTTACTTGAGAGTAAAAATATTGTATTCGGGGCTTTTAGAAGTCGCTAATCCACTAGCTTAACTTAATTATCAAACAATCGCATAGGTACTGCTTACTATATTTAACAAGCGATGCATTATGAAGTCAGCATGATCAATGGACAGCTTATTGTTATTCTGCCATCAGCCATTACCAAAAATAGAAAGACCTGGGAATAGCCAACAATTGCTATTTTCAACTTCTGTTTAAAAAAATTCCTGACCAATTTCAACCAAACTTGGCACAGAGCATCATGACATGAAGGCATCTCAGGTTTGTACAACTGGTTCTGATCTGCCATCCGATATGGCCACCATTACTAAAATTAGTAACACCTTTAAGTGACTTCTTTTCGAAAACAGCTGAAGAGAATTTTATCAAATTTGACATAAAGTGTCCTGGCATGAAGACCTCTCAGTTTTATACCGATCTGCCATCAGATATGGCTGCTTTTACTAAAAATAAAAAAGAACATTTAAACTAATTCTTTTCCAAAACCGCTGAATAGAATTTGAGTGAACTTGACAGAAATCATCATGGGATGAAGAATGTTGAAATTTGTGCAAATGCTGCAGATCCACTGCCAAATATAGCCACAATTACTAAAAATAGAAAAAGTTTTTAAACTACTACTTCTTCAAAACTGCCGAGCTGAATTTTACCAAACTTGACAGAAAGCATTCTTGCATGAAGACCTTTCAATTTCGTACAAAATTATGCTGATCTGCCATCAAATATGACCATCATTACTAAAAATATGTGTGAAAAATACTTGAAATGAGTTCTCGGAAACTGTTCATCAGAGCTTGACCAAGCTTGATAGAAAGCATTGTTATTGAGGGCTTATTTACATAAATTATGTCAATTCACCATCAGACATGGTTGCCATTAACATAAGTTTTTTATGTGAACTCAATTAAGAAACTTGATGATGATATACCACCAAAGAAAATCTTGCACATTTTGAGGGAATATGGTTATATAACAAATTTTGAACCAATATTTTAAGGGTTTTACCATTTTTACCTTTTAATCTTGTTGTACTACATATTTATGTTTATTGGAAGGATTTGTCTTCCTAAAGTTTCTTTGTAGTTCTTTATTTTTACATTTTTAGTTAGCACCATATAGCCAGTATTGTACTAATGTGCCATTGAACCCACTGTAATCATACATACATACATACATGCATATGGTTGCGGTTTCTAAACAACTTTAAACAATTTCTCAAAAACACCATGCAATAGAATTTGACCAAATTTTACAGAAAGTCTGCTGGCATGAAAGGCTTTAAAGTTTATGCAAATGATTTTAATCTACTCTCAGATATGGCTGCTGTTGCTAAAATTTGAAAAACCTTCCCAACTGCTCCAAAGTAACCTTTTCACAGAATTTGACAGAAAGTGTCCTAGCGTAAACACTTTTCAGATTTCTGCAAAGTAGACCTTTGACTTTTGGGTCACTTATCACTTCAGAGAGGAGATTGGAAGTTTGAGACAAGTGGACACTGCACTGCTAAGGGAATAACTGAATGTAAGGTGTTGGTCATTGATTTAGGTATATAATAGCAAATTGTCCATAAAAGTTGCATTTATTTCCAGCCATATTGTATATGTGTATTGTCACAAGAAGATGTGTTGCATTCCACATTTGGGGTCCTATCTTCAGGGTCAAGGTCACAGGTAGATATTTAATAGTTGCTTTTGTTTAAGCTTAAAAGCTGTTTGAGGTTTAGGGATGAACCATGGTTCAATTAAGTTTTTCAGTTTCATGGCATCTGTTGTATTGCAGTCAATGTTTTATCTTAAAGGTTGATGTTACTGGTCAATTTCTTTCCCTTTTCTGCACTTTACTCTTTTGACTTTTGAGATATAGACATGAAACTTGATTACTTTCCATGTTTGCCTTGTAACTCCACAGCTCTGGCACAAGGGTCACAGCCAGATTTAATTATTTTATACATTTGTTGACCTCACCACAGTGAGCTGGGGACAACAAAGCACTGAAGTTGCTTGCTAAATTCGGAGATAATGTATTTTTCCTATAGGTTTAGTTTCTAAATAGAATTAAAATAAATTCTCTGATGGAAAAATCCATAGAAATGAGGAAAAGAGTATTGTATCAAGCTTGCTCCCCTTTTCAGTGTAGTGTTGATGGGACTTATATTTATTCTATTATAGGTCTAGATGACTTGTTTCTGCCAGTAGTTGATCTCCATGTTGACCGATGGGATAAGATTTTTGTCCAAGAAAGTCACAGATCATTTCTCCAGAAATTTAGAGCTGTACTCGGTTTGGAAAAGAAGACTTCATCAGGCACATATTTTTGGACACGTCAAAGGAAAACTAAGAACAATGAAGGTTGATACACCAGAATTTCGTGGTTTGTTCACACCTGAACTTAACAAACTAATAGACTTGTTCAAGAAGCATGACTATGAATTAAGGATAGCTGGTGGAGCTGTGAGGGATCTCCTAATGGGCAAGCAGCCACATGATGTTGATTTTGCGACAACAGCTACTCCCAACCAGATGAAGGAAATGTTTGAACTAGAGGGAATACGCATGATCAACAACAAGGGAGAAAGCCATGGTACCATCACAGCTCGAATAAATGATAAGGTATCAAGATACTACTACTACTAATTTATCATATTATTATTGTTATTATTATTCTTATATAATATAATAATAATAAGTAGACATCTGCAATAAAGCATTATCCCCAGGCTTTTATCAGATAATAATAATAATAAAAGTAATACTACACTAATAATATTAGTATTCAGTGCATGGTACAGCACAGCTCATGTGATTTTTCGTTTCTCCACGCATCGCAGTAGGGGTGGAGAGGATTAAGAAGAAGTTCCTCCACCATCTCCTTGGGCATCCTGTCAGAGTCTTCTTGCGTACAATAGCTCTGCACATCATGCTTTTTTTTGCAGAGTGGATGTGGTATTGATAAAGTGGGCATGATTTACTGTTTATTACCCCAGCAAGCATGAACTAAAAGTTTCACAGAGAGAGGGAGAGAACACCGGGGGGGGGGGGGGCACTGAGTTACCTACATCTTTGCCCATATAAATTACCAGACATTTTTTTCCAAATAAAATTTTATATAACATAGCATTATCAGCTAAATGTCAAATGAAAATACAAAATATCAGAACATCAAATTCTTTTGCGAGAGAGAGACAGTGTGCTCACAACTTCTGAAGACATGTAAATCTGTACTCGTATTTTCAAAATACGTTTTTTTCCACTAAAAAGAACATATAAACCTTGCTGTGTATTTGATGAGGAAGTTTCATATGCAGCCTCTATTAAAACAAAAAATGCATATCAGATTGGTAAAACAGGGTTCTCTTCATGAGCATGTCTGTCTGTCAAGCAGATGCATAGACATTAAAGTCCCATTGTTGGTGAAGACATTCTTAACTACATGTATATTACTAAGTTTACACTGACATGGGGCGAGAGAGTGAGAGAGCAGGTTGTGAGTGGTCATGTTAAAATGAACTGCAGAACACTGATTTACATCTAAAAGTGAATGTCATTGTTTTAAATTAACTATGATTTGGAAAAGATGTAAAACTAAACCACAAGAATAATGGAGAGAGAGAGAACAAATAGTGAAATAAAGGTGAGAACAGATAGTGAAATAATGGATTAAATTCGGGGGCTAAAGGATAGGGTGCACATTGTCTCTACATCACGAAAATAAAATATCAAAAACTTGATTTCATTATTGGCTTAAAGTCAGCTGAAAATACCATTTACCGAATCCTCAAATTTCTTTGAGATAGAGAGGCCTGTTGGCAGAATTGCCAAAGACAGATGACTACATGACTGGATTCAATGTACATTCAATAATCCGTTATATTGGAGTGGATTTTTTGTTGTTTTATGTCGAATCAAGAAGTACACATGCTTTGACATATGTTTGGTTTGGTTTGGGGTTGTATGGCACAGCAACACATGAATTCAAAGCAGGGTAGGACTGTTGGTCAAGCCAACTCCCACCCCCGAAATCACAGACATTTTTAGGTGCCGAGGCAATTAGAGATAGTAGCCAACTATGGTGTATCGCTGCACAAGGCACTTCACACACACCTCTCCCGCAATAACTCGCGCACAACTGGGTCCAAAAACAAACTGCACTATAAGCGAGGGCACGAGTTACAGGGGGACCTCAAAAAAATTAAGAAGGGAATGCCATCCCCACAGGACATCGAGAGAACCATGGTGGGGGGAGGGTAACAGGGTTGTTCAGTAGCTGAATACTCGTTTTATAATTGCATTGGGAATAATTGTCAGTAAAGAGCTTTTTTCTAATGTAGTTGTTCGCTTTGTTGTATAAATTACCTTTATTTAAGATACCCAACCTCTGAAAGATCATTAACAACATTAGTCCAAGCGATTTCAACAACATGTATATGTGAAAACATTGAATATTATATCACTGCTTTTTGTTGTTGCTGATTTACAACAAAACAAGATTCCTTTTTTTTCTCAAAAACTAGGGACATTTATTTCATGAAACAACTGTCAGTGTCGAAACTCAATTTATTTATTGTTCTATTAGTGAAATATGGATGGCGTAATTTCATTTCATTGCAAGTAATAGTGAAACTTATTCCCATTCTTGAGGAAATCTCTGAGTGGCAATTTAGAAATTTTAAGTTCAATACAAACTCTTAATCTCGCTTCTTTGTAATGAACCATATCTGTGAAACAAAGCTTTTTATTCACCAAGTACTCAATTTAGTTGGTTGCCTTGCTATCTTTGATCATATTTGTGAATGAGTAGGCTAATTTAAGGTTGTTTAATTATATTGCTTACATAATAATATTTATAACAGTGTTCGATTGATCAAATGAAATGAGTTGACCTGACACGGCTGTGACAGGTAGGATTTGCATACATTTTAACTTTTATTTTATTCCACTCCCTTTATTTGATTTGAAACAAAAGACATAAATAACATTATAATACAAAGGAGGTTTGCTTTAATTCAATGTAACAACACATCAAATACTTCCTCAAGTCAGAGAGCAAAACACGGTCTGCACCTAATTAGGTTCTCGCGGACAAAGCTGTCACGGTTGAAAGACATTTTTCACGTTTGAATACAAGAGGGCTTATTGTATTTATGATGATTACACTGAAACCGAATTAAAAGATAGAACTTTAACACAAATTTCACTTGACAAAAATTGGTATTTATTTATAAAAGTGTTGCCACCAGTAGGCATTAGTTACATTTTCATTGATTTAAATTTAGTAGAATATTGTTTTTTATAGTGTACTGAGAATGTTGTTTGGAAAGAAAATTGAACAAAATATGCTGTAGTATCAGAAATGTTTGTGGTTTTCGTTGTTGCTCCCAACCATGAATTTAAGTACCCAACGAAAAATTAGTCACATATGATGATCACCCACACCCCCGCCCCTCCCATTTTCGTACTGTGTTTCGTTCCGAGAGATTAAGAAAGCTACAAGTATTTGATAAATCAACATCAGTACTGTAATCTGGAAATATTAGCTTTTACATGTGTTTCTTTTATTGAACCCTTTGAAAAAATTATAAAGCATTTTATTTTGTTTCAAAGCACACGTTAGCGATAAGGTATCCGCTAGCTGTAATTTTCACTCACTGCCTTAAATCGATATGTGAAATAAGCAAGGATAGAGAGAAACAAGAAAAAGCGTAAGGTATTCAAACACTAGTAGTACTGAAAATGAAAGAAAGAATGATACAAAATGTTAGTACTGGGTATATGAAAATTAAATTAAAAATTTTTGGGGTATTTTCTAGTTTAAAAAATGGGATCCACGCCTGACCCTGCATGACAAGCAGGTTTGCAAGTCATTTGGGCATGAGTTATCGAGGGAGTGGTGTATTTCTTTGGATAACAAACATGAACAAATTAAAATGTTAATATTGACAATGATCAACAGTACATTAGCTTATGTAGCTACACACAGGATTTATTGACTTGACACTAAAGAGAGAGAGAGAGATTTTGATTTGGGGTACTGAGATCTGGTAGTCTCAAATGTTGTATAATTTATGCAAAAACAAAAAAATGCTAGCAAGCAAACTATAATCAATGTTGCGAGGTGTTTCTCCATTGTTTGAAAATAAAATCTGAAAATCTTTGATTGCAAATCAACTACTGGTATCACAGAGAGGGAGAGAATGATTAATCTTGGAATCATGACAATTTTTCTACATCATTGTTCATTTCAATAATAAATTTAATTCAGTTTAATTGCAGACAGTTAAAAAACTGAAGTTGTTAATTGCTGGGTTATAATTGGGGGTGTTAAATATGACGCTCCAAGTCAGATGGCTTCATGTATCATAAATAACACCTTCCCAAGCCAAAATTGACATATTCATTTGATGTTAATTCTTATCAATATTTTATAAGAGTTGACAATAGCTACTGCTTTGTTTTCTGTGGAACACCGGTTGAAGTCAGGTGTCTCTTAGGGACAGGCCATTCAGTTTTCTGAGGGGGAGAAGGGATTAGGATTCTTTTTGAAAAGCTAGAAAACAATGGCCTTGCTCCGACTTTTGAGGAGGAGGACCTTACTCTATACTTCATTTTACTGTTAAAAAAAATTCTTCTTGTAATGAAAGAAAACAAAAATATCTCTGTTGGAACGAAAATCCCAGACCCGCACCCTCCCCCAGAAAATTAAATGGTTGGTTCCTGCCTGTACACATGCATTAGGCCTTATTGCGTCAGAATCTAGCTGGCTCAGAGTTGTGTATATTCAACCTTGTGAATACATGCTGTTGTTGACAGTGTGTTCTGCCATTACTGCTTAAGGACTAAGTGTGTGGTTCGCATTTCAGTGTAAATTTAGTGTTTTCTGTTTGGTTCTTTATTTAAAATAACAGTGGTCATTTGGAATTTAACTGTCAGTATCTCATGGGATTACTTTTCCTTTGTAACAATAGGATCAATTTATGCTGCTCAGAAGCCGAAAGGTGTGCCTCTTGTTAAGACGGTGTGCAAGTTTCTTCAAATTTCTTTGAATAAAGTAAAACGTAAAATCCCAAGAAGTGTCAGTGATCTACTTGACACCGATCATGATGTTAACTTTTTGAGCTACAATATTTACCTGAATTGGGAATGCACATACATTTTTGACATCGGCAATAGCTGCAACTAGAATTATATTATATTGAAGCCAATCAACCTTTTCTAAACACACTTGTATTGAATATACAAGACTATTTTGAAATGATTTTGTTATTGTCAAATATATAATCGACATAAAGACGATTGACTCTTCAAATGGTATCTGATTGTAAATCACTCGGACGTCTCGGTCTTTCCATGAGTGGTCTTAATGCAGTGGCTATTAAAGTGTCAGTCAGTAATGTTGACCAGCCCTCTGCAGTGGAGAAGCACAAGATGTGCCTGCTGAGTTGAGGTGGTGATTTGTAGGTATTTACCCACTGCAACACACGGAGTGTGAAAACCATCTGTATATGTGAAGAATCAGCCAAGAAGTGTACAGACCTGAGTACCTAGGACTACATGGAAATAATGTTATGTTAGGTGCCATGTTTTGGGGCTGCATCATGTAACATGGAGTGGGTATTTTGGTTGAAATTGAGGGAAATATTAATAGCAAGAAGTACATTAATACTCTTAACTTTAATTTACAGTCAGTCATTGCAAAACATATTGCAATTTCACAGTTTATATTTTAAAATGACAGTATACTTTGTCACAATTTTGCACGGTCTTGTGCCGGGAAACAGGAAAACAATATTGACAATCTTGAATGGCCATCACAGTCTCCTGACCTCTCACAATCAAACTTAAAAGATCTCAGCATGCAATTAGGTCTCACCAAGATCTGGTGAAGGAGATAAAGGTTATTTGGACATCAGTCACTACAAACATTATTAAAGCTTTAAATAGCACTGTTCCCAGGAGATTCTAAGAAGTTACAAGGAGTCCATATTATAAAATACATGTACTGACAACCCCAGGTAAGTACCATACTCAGTTTTTAAGTTATTGTATTATAATATTGCACATTAAGTGTTCATGACAATGTGTATTATGTCAGTTATTATAATTTAAAGGTTTTTAATTTAATGTTTGGTGCTTAGGTTCAGAAATTGGGTTTATTTGAGGAAACAAGTTGAAGAATACCTTTCAAACTGATTGCCTATTCACATATTTAAGTTTGGCCATCATTTCATATATATATATATATGCTATAAAACACTTTTGTCACAGTGTGTATTTTTCACATACATTGTCAGGAGAATTTTGAGGTTACAACACTAAGGATTGACGTAAGGACAGATGGTCGGCATGCTGAAGTGCAGTTTACCAAGGATTGGGAACTGGATGCCAACAGGAGGGACCTCACCATCAATGCCATGTTCCTAGGTATCTGTTGCACCACTTTATCTTATAGAACTGAAGTGGATTTTAAGGTGGGAGTTGTTGATCTTAGTCTTCAATGGGGAGGTAACAGTAAATGAGTAAATAAATTGTGAAGTTAAACATGTCTATGAAAGACACTTATGGGACTACAAAATTTTGAGTTTTTTGTGGACAGGTACCCTTCAATACGTATGTGAAACAAAGAAAAGGGGTTTATGAAAGTCATCCTTTATGCACAGGTCTCAATTTCACCATAAATAAGTCTTAAAGTTCAGTCTAGACTTCACATATTTCATCAATTTCACCATAAATAAGTCTTAAAGTTCAGTCTAGACTTCACATATTTCACCAATTTCACCATAAATAAGTCTTAAAGTTCAGTCTAGACTTCACATATTTCACCAATTTTGCCATAAATAAGTCTTAAAGTTCAGACTAGACTTCACATATTTCATTGGTACATTTTACATCAGACATAACTTTAAGCCTGTCAGATTACTGGATTATAGATTAGAGTTCAAGTTCAGGCTAAAGTTCTTTTGATGAAATCTAGGCCATGTCATTCATTTCAAGCTATCCACCATGAAATGTTTCATTGTATATAAAAGTAAAGACCTACATTCGAGATATTTGGTGTCCAGAATATCAATTGAGATTCTAGAATGAACATTATTGTACTAGGAACCCTACTAATTATGTTTCAGCGTGGGTACAGTTTATTTTAAAATGAGAAGAGTGAAAATACATCTATATTAGTTGCAAAATTTATTTTGATTTCAATGTAACAACACCAATAATAAGTTTTTAGCTTATAAGGCCAAATGAGCTTATGGTATGGCCCTGTGTCTGTTGTGTGTCATATGACATCAGTCTGTCAACAATTGCTATTTTAAACTTCTAAAGAAATTACTGGTCCATATTTGACCAAATTTGGCACAGATCATTCTGGCATGAAGCGCTTTCAGATTTATACAGATTATACCAATCTGCCATAAAATCTGGCCACTATTACTAAAGATAGAAAAACTGTTCAGCTTCTTAAAAACTGCTCTACAGGATTTGGACCAAATATGACAGTAAGCATCCTGGCATGAATGCCTTTCAAATATTTTAAAATGATGCTTATCCACCATCAAATATGGCCACCATTACTAAAAATAGAAAGACCCTTAAAACCTCCAAAATGGCCAATCAGAATTTGACCAAATTTGATAGAAAGCATCCAGGCAAAAAGGGCTTTCAAATTTTTACAAATATGGCTACCAGCTGAGTGGGCATGTGGTATGGTCCTTCTTCTGTTGTGCATGTCCAGTTATCCATTCAGAATTGTTATTTACAGCTTCTAAAAAACCACTTGACTAATTTGCTCATGATTCTATTTCATCATACCATTTCTGGGATTCCATGAAATGTGTATTGCCCTTGTGCTAACTAATTGTGCTGTTCAATGTGACAGTATGCAAATGCGGTCTTGCTGCAGAAAGCAAAATAATAATTTTCACGTGGGAAAGACCTTGTAATATCATTCATTTCAATAAATGTAGTCTATAACTTTTTCAAATACCCTTTGAGTTGAAGTGATATGCGGTGTCACAGTAGAGTTTTGCATTGTCAAATAATTTGTATTGGGTGACCTGACCCAACATGACTCCACCAAATCCTACTTAAACTCGTTTAAATTCGTAAATTTTACAGGGAGTATTCTGGCAGATCCATTATCTAATATGGCCACCATTACTAAAAATAAAAAAACTTGAAACAGTTCCCCAATAACTGTCATTAGAAAAAAATTCTATACTGACTAAGGGCCGTTTTCTACTCCCCTCTCCAATTTACTTCCTTTAATGTCTATTACAAGTATGAGGTGGTTTAATTTCATTTCTGACATCAATGTCATGTTCACATGCTGGTTGCCATGGAAATGATGTGCTGGGAAAATATCAAAGAAGAAATGTGCATTTTTCATATTTTCCATGTATTTTTCATTAATACAGTCTATCCATAAACTGTTGGCTAAATTTGAAATGACAGTATGCGTTTTTATTATTTTCCATGTATAAAGCTGCATAAGATAAGGTTTTCATTTGTTTTTAAAAAAAATTGATCTAAAATTGACCCAAGTAGCCATTGATGAATAAATTGGACATTCAAGTCAGCTTGAAATTGTTTTAAGTTCCATGTCTGTTTGAAATATTGTTAAATATTTTTGGCTGATAGGATTGTTAATGAGGCCTTTCTAAGGTTTATGACCTCATTTGTTCACTGCAAATATTAGTGTTTGTTCCCACGATCCTGGATATGAAATATGTTCTTCATACAATAATTCCTTAAACACACACTTTCAAATATAAAAATCATCAGTGTTCTCTCTCCTCTATCTTAACTTGTTTGTTTTTAAAAAAATTCCCTCTCCAGTATAATTTATTTTTCTTTCAAAGCAGTATATTTTGTCAGTACATTATATCTAATACCAAAGTAGATTTGATATTTGTTGCTACTACACATTAGTATTGTTTATTTAAAATAGTAAAAACTATCAGTGCTGAAATGAACAAAATTTCATATAAAGCTCCAGGGCAAGTGGCTTTTAAAAAATCACTTGACCTGATTCAAATTCCACATGTTCCAAAAGGCCATATTACTATTATTTTGGCACAATGTTGAAATTACTCCACTTTAAAATAAAAATAAAAAAAGAAAGTTAAATTTCTTTAAATTGACTCTTTTTCTGTGTTTATTTGTCTCTCAAAATATTGTACTTTAGAAACATTATTTGGTGACATTGTTTTCTACAATTTTTATTTGATTTGATTTCTTTAAAAGTAGTGTTTTCTCCAGGTCCTGATGCGAACATGCACTTAATATCAGAATAGTTTATGCTTTACAGTGTTTTCATACAACATTTGTGTCTTATGTTGAGTTAACTTTTGATTCCATTTCACCTGAAGGATTGTTTTCCTCTAGATCCTGATGTCAACGAGTGTCTGCTTGCTATATCAATGTTCTCCTCTATGCCTTTATCAGCAGAGTTGATGTTCATAAGTATTTGAAGTGTGTCCAGCTTTAATGGTTTATCTTGACTTTATAATTTTGATATTCTTCATGAAACTCAACCATATTCACATCCTGCTATAGAGGAGTTCACAACTAACATGATATCCAACAGTTTCACAATTTCTGCATGGTTACATGTGGAATTTTTAACAACAGTGGCATATACCTCTGCTCTGGGATCTCTGACTGTACATGTATGTCTTGAGATTTGCCTTCATAACGATGCACTCTCTGCATATTTCATCATGATCTGTTGGGAAGATATTTAGGGGAAGATATTTAGGGGATTTGGACTAGTTCGTTTTCTGAACACTGCATAAATCTCCACCATGTTGCTCAATTGAAATTGAAAACAAATGAAGTCAAAGAGCCATGGGTCTTTTGTATTTATTTCAGTCAGTAAAACAATAGTGTCAAGTTTTGTAATTTAGTTTATTTCACAGTACAGTGAGTCGGTAGATGCATCACAATGAGAAAAAAAAAACACCCACTCCGTATATCAGTAGAATCAGTAAAATACAATGCAAGTATCTCTGTTTCTGTAATGTGAAAAACAGCCTTGGATGCTTTTATAAGTTGCTAATCCCCCAGCTTAAATGTCCAGCTATCGCTTAGGTACTGCCCAATATATTTAGCCAGTGATGTATTACTCCATAAAGTGTGGGCAAGGACAAGTAAGAACTAATAATATGTAACCACTGAAATAAAGAGAACAGAAATAGTATTGTTCCCAATTCATAGGTCACATGCTTTGTTTTGTTCACACAGGTTATAGTTTTTGATACAAGTAAGCAGACAATCTTCATAAGGGTGAGGAACCTACAAATGGAGTTATGCAGTGGGACGAATATTATTAATTTACCAGACTGTCTTTCAAGAATTTAACTTGAAAATTCTGTATTTTATCAGTGTGTTGAAGATTTTGTCGGGGAAAGTAGATAACACTTTTTTTATTTTAACAAGTCCAAGAAGCAACTAACTTTAAGTATGGGAGGGGCCCATTCTAGATTTAGAGGTGACCCAGGTGTCAGGCTGTCTGATTTCTGAGCACAGAATATAGAGAAAAATGTATACTTAAACAATTTAAATCACCCATGTCATAACTTTAATTGTTTGTCTTATGTTGCTTGTTTTGTGTTGGTTTTTTAAAAAATAATACACTGTACTTTGTCACGTGTGAGCTCTTTGCATTTACTAAACTCGGTCATCAATGGTATAATTGGCAGTAAATGATATTTAATTCAAATTTGGCCCTGGCTGAAAAAAAATGTTACGGAAATAAATGATCATGGGGTGTAGTATACAGTGGAAAAAAATATATATTTACATCATAAATGATGTGTATTATGCATCTCTCTCTCTCTCTCTCTCTCTCTCTCTCTCTCTCTCTCTCTCTCTCTCTCTCTCTCTCTCTCTCTCTCTCTCTCTCTACAGGGAGCCACAGTAGCTTAGTTGGTAGAGCATTGGACTCGTAATCCAAGGGTAGCGGGTTTGATTCTTGCTCAGGCTAGCCTGGGTTGCCTGCCTTGATGTGTCCTTGGAAAAGGCACTTAGTTCACATTTCCTCTGTATGCTACGGCTAATAAAGTGCCGTTAAAACCAGCAAAAATTTTTTTAAAAAATCATGATTACACAGACACGCGGATGCACAATGCTGTTACCTCTAACAACTTCGAAGCCACATCTGACAAGTATACTTGTGGCACTGAAATGTGTATGTATAACTTGTCATTTTTTAATTTGTTGGTGATTCATATTTATTTCCAAAGATTACTCCATCTGATTGGTGATATATAATAACACAGGTAATTTTTAATAACACTTTCAAAATCTCTTTTATGTATGGTAAGATACATTTCCTCTCAGACCTTTATGTTACATTCATCTGCAGCCGGCATAAACTGAATTGGCATCTTTATTCTTCCACAAAGACAGTCAGTGGAAATGTCAGATATAAGAAAGAAAAATATCTTGATTCAAAACTTTTAATGAAATTGTTAGGAATGTAAAAGAGGTTTCAATATTAATAAAATAGGATCTTGCATACATCTGCCATGTGCAATAGAACATATAAATGAATCAATACTTTCCCCAAATATTTTCTCTCTCACATGTGTGCATACACATAGCATTAAATACAAATATAATAACAAGGAAGTTCATAGATAAATTCTATATCTTGCCTGCAAAATGTGCATAGCACTGACAAAACTAAGTTAAAACTTTAACACAGTCATCAGTGCTCTCAATGATCCAATCCATCAGTGTGATACCTATATTGTACCTGTCATTCACAAGCCAAAGTTTAATTGCGAAAGATTTAAGTGAATTGTCTGATTAGGGGAGTTGTTTTTTTTTTTTAACTCCTATACAATAGTTTCCCAATGCGAACATGACTCGCTCACATAAAATAAAATGTTACATCCAACATACATGGAACGTATTCAAAAAAATTAAATGACAGCTGGTGATATGGTATGCCACCCTCCCCCTCCCCTCGGGCTGGACTTAAGGCAAATAACTATTGAATCAAAGTGTAAACTCCTTTTTTTAGAAAAAATCTGGTCCACTCTGAAAGTAGATGGTTTCAAGCTGATGGGCAGGCAGCAGTTTTGAATGGTGAAAAGGAACAAGATCCACCCCTTTCTGTTGGAATAACCCCACCACCACCAATATTTACTACCCATCATCTATGAAAATGCCATTATTTGCAAAACCTATTTAAAACTTTCACTCATATAAATTAATTCACATTTTACAGCAAATGATTATCTACATGTTTCTTTTTCTAAATATTTTAAATGATTGAATTCAGCATATTAGTTAAACTTAGTTTTTAACCCGTAAATTGATACTGATGGAGATTGGAGGTATTTGTCACGTTAAAATGGATTAGAGGAATAATTTTTAAAAAGATTTCTTGTGAAATTCAAACCATGTTTTTTGGCCTGGCTGGTGGACGTTCTACCACTTGAGCTATCAACTACTGGTACAGATTTTCGTAGATTCAATATTTGTCAGGTTAAAAAGGTTAGAAGAATTATTTTTAAAAAGTTGCCTTGTGAGATTTGAACCATGTTAATGTTTTTTGGGGGGGGGCCTGGCTGGCAGATGTTCTACCATTTGAGCTATCAACTACCGGTACAGATTTTCATAGGTTCAATATATATATTGGATTTCCATGTGTAGCTTGAGGTTGACGTGTTACTAAATGTGAAACAATCCATTTTCTTTAATGACCATTCTAATATTTTCCCTATATTTTAAAAAAATTTGTTTCCTTTCCAAAGTTGCTAAACACAACATTTATTCTGCAATTTCCAGCACCAGCCTATGTTCAGAGATTGTTATTTGGTATGAAACAGAATGTATAAACATAATGAATGTTGAAGAGTTTAATTTGTATCTTAAATAACACACCTAGACAAAGAGTCATACAATTTATCAATATTTATTTTTTCATAAAAACAGGGTCAGAAAATGGCCCTTATTTAATATAGTCCTTTGACAGAAAACATTCTGGATGATGGTCTTTCAGATTTGTTCAGATGATGCAAATCTGCCATCAAATATAGTCACCATTATTAACAATAGGAAAACCTTTAAACAGCTTTTCAAAAACTGCTAAACGGAACTTAACTAAATTTAATAGAAAGCTTTCTGGCACAAATGACTTTCAAGTTTGTATAAATGATGTTCGTATGCTATCAAATATGGCCACTTTTTTAAATAAAAAAAATATAAAAACCTTTAATTACTTCTTCTTAAAAACAGAATTTGACCAAATTTGACAGAAATCATCCTGGCTTAGAGAATTTTCTGTTTTATACAAAAGATGCCAATCTGCTATCAAACATGGCTGTTGTTGCTAAAAATAGAAATATCTTTAAATGACTTTTTCTCATCAACCTCTCAACAGAATTTGACCAAATTTAACAGAAAACATTCTGGCATTGAGTGCTTTCAACTTGACACAAACAATGATGATTCACAGTCAGATATGGCCACCATTACTAACAATAGTAAATACGTTAAATAATGTTTTCTCAAAGACCACTCAACAGAATTTGGCTAAAAGCAACTTGACATGAAAGGCTTTATGTCTGTACAAATGATGCCAATCTGCCATGAAATACGGCTGCTGCTACTAAAAAAAGATTACTAAAAAAAGACAAATTTGTAATAACGTCTAAAAGACATTTAACAGAATTTGACCAAATATGACAGAAAGCATCCAAGCTTAAAGGTTTTTCCAGGGCTAAGCAAATTTTTTTTTCATCCACTTGTTCAGAACAAGTGGTTTCAGAAAATTCACTTGTCCCACCTACATTTTCACTTGTCCCAAAATTTAAATCACTTGTTAAGACTTGATGAGATGTATGCACTTTAATCCATAGAAAGAACAAATGAAAAAATGTACTGTATATTTATTTCATCAATGAATTTAATTTTTCAAAAATATAGGTTGATATTACACATTTTGTTACATCTGAGGTTTTCAGTTTTCCATTATCCAGATATCTTCTATGCACTATTTCTTGCTCCGATAAGTAGCATCAGTACTTCCATCAGCAAGAATGGAAAGAAATTAACTGGAATTCAGACTTTCCCTAACCTCTTCTCACAAGATTTGATCAATTGATAGAACAAAGTCTCTTGTCCTGAATTCTTATAATTAGCACCAAATTCAACACTGTTCTTCTCCTGGAGTGCACACAGCATTTCCATATCAGAAAAGGGTTTTCCATAACAGGCTAGGCTGTAGACTGTGTTAAAGAGAGCTAATTTTTTTCATATCAGTCTCATTTAGTTTTGAAAGGGCCTTTCCTAGTGGAATGTCTGCAACTCTAACTTCACAGGTTTTCTGCACATGCTGGCTAGTGTCATGCATATACTGTGCTGCACAGGCCTTGTGAGGTCCAGAACTGTCATGAGACTTAATTGGTTCAATTCTGAATTTGTTAGTTTCATTGACAAATACACTGGTTGAATTTCCAACCTGTGCAAGTTTGGGATATTGTGTGCAATAACTGCAAACATTTTTCCTTCTGGGTCGATGAATTCAAGCCAGGGATAACTATCAACCTATGCAGCTGAAAATGTGTCATATTTGTTGTTGTTTTTTTGCCACAGAGCCTGGCTTATGTCTCGTTGGAGAAATAGTTGCCTCACACTCAGTTGCAGTATTACGTTTTACTCCTCCACTTTCACAATAATTTTCCTTCTCCAAATCTCTCATTATCTTCCTTGTGAAAATAATTTAGTAAACTTATTTTATCCACATAGCAAATATCACTTTGCTTGACAACTACATGTACTTCTAAAGACATCATAACATACATTTTGTCCTGTAAAAATGAACATAGATGGCTTATTAATTAGCCATATTGTTTTGCTTCAAACACAGTATTGGACATGAAAGTTAATCCTCTGTATAATCAGTTAAAAGTTAAAGATACATCACTGCCATTTAATCAGTTCTTAAAGGGAACCGACTCTAATGTCAGTAAAGTGCCTTTCATTAATTTAATTGGAATGGCTCGCTGGATTAAAATTAAAGGGTGAGTCACTTGTGAGGAACTGGTTTGAGTAAACACAGTACAACGAAGCCATTTAAAACACTGATAATCATACCGGCTTTGTTTTGTTTCATGTGTTTTGATTGGCCAATAATTTGGTCACTGAGCCCAATATGCAGTCAAGCAGTAATAGAACGTATACATGCAACAGTTACCAATAGCCACTGGTAGGTGTGATATAGGATGTAAATAAATACATGGAGAGGGGTAGAATCAAGCTTTGGAGGGCATGAATGGCCAGGTTAAAGATGATAAAGTGATTATGGCATGAAAATAAGCACTTGTTCTGGAATAGCAACTTTGATAATTTTACTTGTCCAACTTCAAAAAATGAATAGTTCGGTGTTAGGCTATGGGATTTGCTCAGCCCTGTGTTTTCACATTTATAGAAATAATGCCAATATACCATAAAATATGGCCACCTTGACTGAAATAGAAAAATATTGGCACAACTTTATCTATGAAAACACTGCTGGACACAGGGTTCTCAATGGATGCGTACCCTCGGGTTTTGAAATTTAAATGTGACCCATTTCTGACACGTGGAATTGCAACCTGTGTGTTTTTATGATGCACATGGATTTGGTCCTGAGCATCAGTCTTAATTACCCTTGATTCGGCTGTGGCATAATTCCCTACTGCACGTGCGCTGTCCATAACAAATTTACTGTTTACACCTTATCAACCAATAATATCGTACCTATGTAAAATCAATATGAACTGGGCAGAGCTTACATGCCACTAGTGTCATGCTTAGGTAGCATAATTGAATCAAAGTTAGATTGTTTTGAGATTATCTTTGATGTTTATGATAGTTAGAGGAAGAGGTAATCAATTATGACTTGATTATATTAACTGATTGCCCATCAAATTATAATCAATTAAACGAAACTGTGGCAAATATAGCGGTTTGCGAAGCCAGTAGTCAAATGTAAGTGGACAAAACTTTAGTTGCGTTTTATTGGAGATTACTTTGCTTCAATTGGTGAAACACTTAAAAATTCGGAGGTTTTAATTAATGCATTTTTCAGTAAGAATTTACCAGACATTATGCTCAGTGATTTATTTAATGCTTTGGAATTACTCAAGATTGAATAACGAGATGGAATAATTTTGTTATATTAGATATATCAGTATTTGTGAACTGTGAAATCACAATGGCTCAAAGAAGTATATTTTCTTTTCTGTCTCAGTCTCAGAAACGATCTGCTAGTGATGCTCATTCTAACCCTCAGATTGCTACAAAACAGAAAGTTAGTAACAGTTCTGAGGAGAAGGAGAATACATCTCCTAAAGTTGTAAGAAAATTTAAGTAGAAATGGAAAAGTGAATTTATGTGGGTTAAAAAATGTTGTGAAAGATGGAAATACAGTGATGGTATGTGATGGGTGTAAGGACACTGGAAACCCAAACCCTTTTGCCATTGAGGGCAGGTCTAATCTTCAAAACTAAAGTATAAAATAATCTTTGTTCTGTTTAATATACAAAATATACACACATTCATACATAATTAGAAAGGGAAACACTTGTACACAAATCAGTAACGGTATTGTCTGTCTCACATTCTGCTTATCTGTTTCTTACAATATACTGTACACGTGTTTCTCTTTATTAGTCATGAAATAAGAAATCATAAACATCATTTTGCTCCACGAATGAGGAAAAATTCCAGCTATGAGCTCATGACTGTCAAAAACTAATAACCATTGAGATTTCATTTTTTATTCTTGGGATTTTTTTTTACTCCCAAGATTATGGGGTCATGGTTCAAATGACTCTTCAGTTTTGAAATCTATTGAGAACCCTGTGAACAGAATTTGGCCAACTTTGACAGAAAGTGTCCTCTAATAGAGGCCTTTCAATATTGGACATATAATGCTGATGTGCCATCAAATATGGATGAAGATATAAAACTTGAGAAACCTTGAAACACTTGTTTTCATAACATATGCAACCAACAACATTGAAAGAAATTTCTACAGAAAGGATCATACTAACCCAGGTTTCTTGACCAACTTATTTTGCAGTTAGCTGTTATGCACATGTCAGCCATTTAAAGATGACCTAATCTGCAAACATAAATTAGTTGTTCAAAACAGGTGGTTTCTCATAACAGGTCTGTGTAGGAGGGCCAGTTTTTATTGTTGAAGTCCAACTGGGTTTATGAAAGAAAGATACATGTAGTTACTGTACATATATTTTGTTCTTTATTCATAGTTCTTGTTAAAATATTACATGCAATGATGCATTTATTTTTAAAAAAATTATAAGGCACTAAAATATATAAATCATAAACATTATAATTTGTATCTGAAGTTCATGTGTACTCTGTTGGCATTATGGTATATGAATTGCAAAGTTAACTATAAGGTTACACTAACTTATTCTGTCCATAAATTGTAAAGTTAGCTACAGTAACACTAAATAAATTTATAGCCAAAGTCCAAGTCACCCACAACATAAATAATAAATGGACCAATTCAATAAACAAAAGGATGTAACATAATGCACTAAGTATAACAGATGATGAGATCTTTAACTGTGGCACATTTGGCCTCGTGTGTGAGTTTTGATAACAGTAACATTGATAGAGCAATGAAGAATGTAGACCTCTGCAATAACTACAGAATAACTTGTACAGCAAAGGAAAAACTTCATAAGAACAAAGACACCTCATTCACCCTGGTCATTATGTATTGCAACTCCACAGATGAATGATTTAAGGCAGCACCTTTTGCGCTACAGTGAAAGCAGGGTGAAAAGATCTGTGACATTATCAACATTATGTGGGTTTTCACAGATAAATAATATCAGCCTTTGAACTGACTATGCGTGTTCATGATTGGTAATCCTTCATAGACAGAATGGTTAATCATAATAGGGATTGTGATGACTGGCATTACAATGGCAGTTTGTGACAAGTACAGAAGTCTGGTTTATGGTCTTCTGCATACAACTTGATCACATAAATCTATCCAGACCAGTAACCAGACTAAGTTTTCTCACATTTTAAAAAAATTTTTTTTATGCATCTCAGTTTGGAGCAATCTGCAGCAAACCATAGTTGCTGATCACATTTAGCAGGTGTTGTTCATGCCAGTGCATTTATATAGTAAAATCAATCTGTGCATGATTATTTATGGTCATAAATGACATGTGGTCACTTATAGCAGAGGTTGCTCAAATATCAGGTTTTACTGTACTTGAAATAAAAAACCCTTTAAACAACATCTCAGAAATCGGAATTTGACCAAATTTGACAGAAAGCATCCTGGCTTAGATGGTTTTCAGTTTTTAGCTCTACTGGTCGTAGGCCAGAAGAGCTTATGGGATGGCCTGTTGTCATCCATCGTCTGTTGTCCAATGTCCATACATCTGTTAGCACAAATTTGTTATTGCTTCTCCTCCTAAACTGCTTGGAGGATTGCCATGAAACCTTACACACACATTCATTGCAAGGTCTAGTTGGTCCTAATCTTGTTAACGCTTTTCCTTCTGTTATATTGATATGAGGTTTTCACCAGAAGACTTCTTACGATGTCTAGTTGGTCCTAAATCAAACTGGTTCTGCTCGGATGTCCAATATGGCTGTCACAATGGCCATATTGATGTTATTGTTATTGCTACTTCTTCTTAGTGGATGGTCATATCAGCATGGGGTTTGAACTAAAAGACTTCTTACAGTGTCTAGTTTGTCCTAAGTGAAAATGGTGCCGATCTTACATTCAATATGGCAGCCACAGTGAAAATCT
This sequence comes from Margaritifera margaritifera, assembly GCA_029931535.1. Taxonomy (NCBI): domain Eukaryota; kingdom Metazoa; phylum Mollusca; class Bivalvia; order Unionida; family Margaritiferidae; genus Margaritifera; species Margaritifera margaritifera. Next base: position 2,812,033 of record JAQPZY010001486.1, on the reverse strand, counting down.
CTCTCAAGAATATCAGAGATGGTTTCAACACTCAGCAGTTAAAAGAAGAAATGGTCTTATCTTGAATTCATGGGGAAAAAATTATGGACAGCAGAGCATCAGTCCTTTCAAAGGGACTCTTGTTTTACAAGTGATGCTGATCCACTATCAAGTATGGATGCTGTTTTGAAAAAGAAAACCTCAGAATGACTTCTCAGAAACAACTTAGCAGAATTTTACCCAATTTGACAGAAAGCAACCTTACAGTTTTCAACTAATGATGCCAATCTGCAATCGTATGTATAAATAGAAAATTCTTGAAACAACTTCAAGAAGAAAAAAAACACTCAGCAGAAATTTGGCAGCATCCTGGCTTAAAGGCTTTTAATATATTTTTCAAATGATAATGATCCACTCATATATGGCCACCATTACTAACATTAGGAAAAAATAAATGACTTCAGCTGAGAGAATGCTTTGCAGAATTTTACCAAATCATAACACATTTTGTCATTAAGAGCTTTTAAATATTTACAGATGATAATGATTCACCTATAAATATTGCCACTGTTACTAAAATAGAAACTCATTTGAATGACTTCTCAGAAACCACTCATGAGAATTTGAACAAATTTGATGTAACCGTCATGGCATGAAGGGCTTTTAAGTTTTTACATATGATGTCATTTGCCATCAGATATGGTGCTACTAAAAATAAAAATAAAAACTTTTAATAAGATCATCTAAAAAGCCGCTTGACAGAATTTGATCAAATTTGACAGAGAGAGACCTACATGTACCTTGCAGGCCAATCACATTTATAAAAATGATGCCAATCCACCATAAAATATGGTCACCATTAATACATTTACACAACTTTTTCTAACAAAAATCTGCTTAACAGAATTTGACCAACTTTGACCGAAAGCGTCCTGGCATTGAGGCCTTTTAGTATTTACCATAAAATATGGATGAATGTATAAAAACTAGACAAACCTTGAAATGTTTTTTTCTTTAACATATGTAATCAACAGCATTTGAAGAAATTTCTAAATAAAGCAAACTACTGACCCAGATTTTTTTACCAATTGCTCTTGCACTTGGCTTTTAGGCAAATGTGAGCTAGGTGAGCAATTGCAGGCCCACTTGTGCCTCTTGTTAGCTCACTTGGCCATAAAGCCAAATGAGCTTATGATATAGCCCCATGTCCAGCAAGAGTCCTCCATCATCATTCATCCATTGTGTTGCTTGCTATTTTCAACTTCTCAAAATCCACTATGCCAATTTTAAAAAAAACTTTGTTGGAATGTTCCTCAGGACATGCTCAAGGGGCCCCGGATGGCCAAGTAGTCTAACGGCTGTTGCCTTTACAAATCACTGACATCTCACCTCTGTCCGCGTGGGTTCAAGTCTCAGCTTGGCCAACATGGGTATGTGAAAAAGCTTGCCAGTAGCTTCCCTTGGGTCAGTGGTTCTTCTCTTGGTTTTCCTGGGTTCTTCCTCCACCAAATATACTGGCCACCATGTATAGCCTATCATGTGCTGAAAAATGGCATTAAACCCATAAAATCACCCAAAAAATTCAGGACATACTCTACCAAATTTATGCTCAGGGTGGCTCCCCTATCAGGGGTGTGGCTTCATAGAAACCAACATGGCAAACCTATTTTTGACTTCCCCAAAAAGAAACTCAGCTTGTTTGGATCAAACTTGATAGGAATATTTTTTGGCACATGCAGTGTCAAATTTTGTCTGGGTGACTCCCCTGGCAACAGTGTGGGTGGCTTAAGCAACCAGTTGCAAAATATATTTTCTATCAGACTTGGTAGGAGTGTTTTCTGAGGACATGCTTTTGTCAAACTTTTGTCTGACATATCTCCCCTAGCAATGGTAGCTTCTACAGCAAAGCATATAGAAAACATTTTTTCAGCTTTTTTAGAATGGCTGAGTCAATTTCGATCAAACTAGGTATGAATGTTATCACATGCTCTAGCAAAATATTTTGTATGGGTTGGCTCCCCTATCAACAGCATGATTTCCTTAGCAGCAGGGTGGAAACATTTTGTACTTTTTCTCTCGAACAGCAGATCAAATTTCAATCAAACTTGGTAGGAATGTTTGTTAGGATATGCAAAATCTTGTATGGGGTTGCTCCAGAACAACAGTCTGACTTTCTTAGCAGCCAGATGAACAGACTTTGTTTGAATTCTTCTCTGGAATGGCTAGTTAGTTTTGATCAAACTTGGTAGGAATGTTTCTTAAGATGCATTTTATCAAAATTTTGTCTGGGTGGTTTCCCTAGCAATGGTGTGGATTCCATTGCAACCACATGGAAAACCTATTTGCAGCTTCTGAACAATTGAGCCAATTTTGATCATGGTAGAAATGCTTTTTTTAGACCAGATTTATGTAAAATTTTTGTTTGGGGTGACTTTCCTAGCAACAGTGTGACTTCCTTAGCAACCGAATGGAAAACATTTTCAACTTCTCCAGAACGGCTGACTCGGTAAGAATGTTTCTTAGGACATGCTGTGTCAAAGTTGTGTCAGGTGGCTTTCCTGTCAACAGTGGATTCATAAGCAACCAGGTGGAAATCCTACAAAAAATTATACTCATCTCCATTCAGGTGTGGCTATTTACCAGTATATAGAAAACTATCATAGAAATACTTTACAAATAAAACTGGTGTGATAGGTAGAGTCTTGGCATGAATGCCTTTCACATTCATACAGAAGAATTCACAATGCACTATCTAGTCCAGGTGAAGTTACTTAAATAGAAAAAACACAGTAAGCAACTTGTCAAATACCACCAATTTCATCCAAATAGTTTGAAATTATCCCAATGTGGGTGTGTCTTTCAACCCTAGGCACCTGCCTTATTACTACAGTTGCCTTTTAGATCACTGTATGTATCATGCCCACTTGGGCATCTTATTTCATTGTAAATATGGTCCTTGTGGCAATTTCTATCATTATGCATGTTATGGATTTACTTTTTTTTACAACCATTACCTAAAGTGTCAAATGGTCAAAGAAATTACAATGAAAATCCAAATGTTACTATGTTAGGTGCAGAATGAAATTATGAAGGGACATTCATTTCTTTTAATGTAGTACCAAATAAAAAGGTGCTTCATACAACCAAATGTAAATGTTTCTAGTCTAATATGATGGACTTATACTTCCTGTGGACCCCTACCATTTTCAGTCTAAGTGTCTGAAGATTATGAATCCAAGATTCCAGTTCTGAAATCTTGCCAAGAGCTCTGAAGTCTTTGTTCTTAGGGTTTCTCTGATTTTGTAGGAAGATGAATTAACAGGACTAAATTCATGGTGTAGACAAAATGATTTGGTTGCTTATACTTTCAAGGTTAAATTTGTTCTATCTCATCAGGTTTTGACGGGACACTTTATGACTATTTCCAAGGGCAGGAGGACTTACTGGAGAGGAAGGTGCGTTTTGTTGGGGACCCAGCATCCAGGATACAAGAGGATTACCTTCGTATCCTCCGATACTTCAGGTAAACTGTCATTTGCTGCCAGGACCATACTACTGACATCCAGGAATTGCCATCTTCAAAAGTTATATTGGGACCATTCTAGATTGCGACTTGAGCACAAAAGTCGGGGTGTCAAATTTCGCTCTGAATTATCAAAAAAGGTTTTCTCTTGTCACCCAGAAATCTATTAAATCTTATCCTAGAACATTAACAGATTATGACTGCGCATGATTGCTGCAGAATTTAAGAAGGTACTGGGTTTGATTTGTACTTAGATTTTATCAGTTCACTGACCAGATTTTTTATTATATCTGACCATAGCTAATTATTTACAGATCCTAAAAAGGGTAATTTTACCAGTGAATCAAAAATGGAGTGCATAATGAATGCAAAACAGGATGCAGAATGAATATAAATGAAGTGCAGAATGAATGCAAATGAAATAATGATCAGTTAAGGAAATAGATTGCAAATGCAGAGTTAAAAATGCATTCCAGATGAATGAAAATGGAAGGAAATGATGAATGGAAGTAATAAATACAAAAATAGAATGCATTTCTGAGACATTAAATGGAAAACAAGATGGAATCTGAAATTCAAACATGAATGAAATGCAGAATGAATGCAAATGAAATGCGAAATGCTGATCTGGTGAAATTACCAATTTCATGGTCTGCAAGGGACCAACCATTATTTAATTTTCATGAGAGCGAAGATTGCCAGGGATTTCTTTGAAAACATTTTGTTTTGGCTCTTAAATAGCTCGAAAACATTTTTGCTCTAATTTGTAGAAAAAAAGAAGTAATTATAACCATTATATTAGTTGAAAAAAATTAATTATCTTGAGATAAAACAAAAAAAATATCCTGGTTCAAAAGACCCCTCCCTCACCTCCTTCCCACCATGAATTGAATGGTTGGTTCCTAATTACTTACAGCAGAGGATCAGCATTTCACTATAATCCCTTCTCTGAGGCAGTGAAGTGTACCTGTAGAGTTACGCAGAGAATTCTTTTACAAAAACCTGTGCTCAGATTTTTTATTCTCTAGGGTTGGCATCTCTGGTGTAGACTATGTTCTCAGTTAATCGTGTGTAATAAGACTAGGATAAAGTATCAGATAATATTTGTATTTTTTGATGATGAACTTAACATAAACACGAGGGGCCCCAGGGGCCCGAGTGGTCTAATGCGCTTGTCTTTACAGATCACTCACACATCTCACCTTGTCCGCATGAGTTCAGGTCTCAGCTCGACCAACATGGATATGTGAGAAAGCTTGCCAGTAACTTCCTGTGGGTCGGTGGTCCCCCCCCCCTCTTCTCCAAATATACTGTCTGCCATACATAGCATATCATGTGCTGAAAAATGGCATTAAAACCCACAAAACCAGATGAAACAGAACTTAAACATGAGCATGTTTTTCTTGATCATAAAAAGATTATAAAATATTTTGAACAAAAGCAGCAACAGTTACTGATAATAATAATAATCATCATCATTATCATTTTTTGGGGGTGGGGGGTGGGATAGTGAAAATTTATCAAGTCTCCCAGAAAGTTGTTTGCCTGTCCCTTTTTTGCCATGAGGGAGAAGCAAGTTCTCCCCATTTTGGGGACCCAGGATGGTCTTTGCAATGTTGTAGCCATTCTACTCTCTGGACACTAGCCAATATGCATTCAGTAAGCTCTGATTCTTAATTGTGTTCATATGTGAAATTGCCTCCCTGTGCCTTAATCTGATAAATTATTGAAATACTATTCCCAAAAGAGTGCTCCCTTCAAAATGTCTGGATGCATATTTGTATTGTTTTATTAACTTTCCTATGAAATCGCCAGCTACTTATGTTAACAATATTAAGCAAATTTGAATAAAGATGTAGAAGATGGTGGATTGTACAGCACAGATGTTAGGATTTTTGTTGACGTGTAGTAATTGAATTTAATAGCAGTATAGTAATTTTAGAAACTCCAAGTCAAAAACATATATTAGAAAATATTTCAGTTTTAGGACTTCCAATTCCATCCTTATTCAGTTTGCCAATCTGATACCCAAGGGGACCACTTTCACAAAGGACAAAAGTTTGCCTGAAGTGGAACAGTTGCTGAGGGCTGTTTGAGTAAAATATACTTGGGATCTAGGGAAGTCACTTTTGATGTGGAGTAGTCACCCATAGATGCAATTTAGAAATTTGTATCATTTTCATATGAACTCTTTGAACAATCAGCGTACCCTGGCATATATTTTTAAAAAAGTGCCTTCCCTAGGTACTGTGAATGTTTAAATGGAACAGCCCTGATGCATCATGAAAATCATGTTTTTAATTTTTAGAAAATTTTTTTATGCTATTGTGATTTTTAAAACTTACAAAAAAAAAATCTTGTTTTCAGATTTTATGGTCGCATAGCCAAGTCCCCAAATGACCATGAGGAGAAAACACTTCATGCCATACAAGAAAATGGAGCTGGACTTGCTGGTATGTCCGAATATTTATCTGTTGATTTTTACATTTTGCATGGAATGTTCTTGTTTTACCCAAGCTGGCAAAATATGATAAGGTGAGTCACAAGGTTGAAAATGTCTATAAACTAGTTGGCTAGTTGAAGAGGCAGAATGGTTATATGTCACTTGATGACATTCCCTTTTCTCACTTGGAGAGAGGTCTTTGATAAGAATTCTTCTGAAGTACTCTGGTTTATAATAGCTGTTCTGTTTGAACATTTGCAGAGGTAGGGACATCATACTGATAAACAAAAATAAATAATTCCCTACCTTCAGATGCTGTTGTGATTTTGACTGCATTGAATCCCCTCATTAGTCCAGGCCTAATAATATCGATAATAGAAACACTTTCTTAGTTCACATCTGGGGACATCAAACAGAACCACTGTTTTTGACTGCATGGAGTCACACTATAGTAAAGGCATTTCAGTGAAGGTCATGTACAAAATCATTCTCATAGTGTACATCGAGGAAACAAAATATCGGCACTAATGAGAGTCCATGTCTTGGGGAAAACTTAGGAAAGAAACCACATAGGCATTTGTTACAGGACTCATAGAAACATTAATTCTTATACTTGACAGTTATCCATATTTCTCAGAATGACAAGGTACATGTGAATTTTCAAATGCAACAATCTTCCACCTATGAGGCCATTCTCTGTTACAAGCTTCCCTTGACCTGTGCCATACATTCCTAAAAAAAAGTTCCCTTCCATCATTGCCCATCAAGGGTCATCAGTTTGCTTTGTTCAGCATCAACCTTTGGCATATGTAACTAGCCAAGAGAGTAACTTTTGCTTCACTATCTGATTGGATGCAGCTGAAAGAAACTGATCCAATCAGATTACTTGTTACAATTTCCTAGGAAGATAGTTTGGAATAATCATTGCAGCATCAGAGATGCTGCCAAGGCATGTGAGTGCGTGAATCACGCAAAATTTGTCTGATTTCATGCACTTGGAGGGCAGTGATGCACGAGAACTCCCGCAAATTAATTTGAAGTCGCACATATAAAAATGTACTCTGCACATATATTTTTTTCAGGCAGGCAACTGTTTACTCATCTGGTACTTCAGATTGATATAAATGGTTGTTAAACTAAATTTGATTGCACATTGGGCCATGGAATAAGCATTCTGTTGTAGTTTGAACCTTGCATACATCTAGGAAGTTTTAGAAATACATGTTTAAAATACAGGCTACCTTGAAAACCCAAAATGGCTCGTCTTCAGATGATGACTTCATTCAGCAAATGCTGGCTGCTAATAGTGATGATGACAATGGTTTTTCAAAAAGTTTTTAAGTGTATCAGATTATTGGAGCTAGGAAAGTGTTACTGGAAATGTCAGTGAGTGATTTTGAAACCGAAAATTATGTTGAATACGAGTCAGATGTACATGCTGAATGGACAAAACAGATGGCTCCACCAGTCAACCCCCAAATCAGCAGTATTTCAAAATTGAATATAGAAAAGGCAGAATACCAAGCCTAATTAAAATACAGGCAATTTAAAAGTAGAATGCAATTTACATTTCTTTTCTCAAACAATTCAGCTCTGAGGGATCTTGTGCTACAAAACTATGGCGCACTGTAAGGGTTAAGATAAATTGAATAAATAAGAATCTAAAAAGAAATTAACAAGTAAGGATATTTATTTGATCAAAATACATCAGTCTGAACAAGCACACGATGGCATTGATGGACTTGAAACTCTAATACAGCATTATGGAACAGATAAGAAATCTGACATAGTAGTAGCCAAAGCACTGATTCAAGAAAGTAAAACTTTGGCAGAGCTCATGATAGTGAAAAATCTTATTTTGGAGCAGAGATATCCAAGAGACAATACCTATGAGCTGTGGAAAATTTTACATAACAACCATAAAGAAGCTAGCTATGTATATGCCCCTTCAGACAGCAGACTGTGAAAGGGGGTTCTCAGCTCAGAACAATATTCATACACAGATAAGGAACAGATTAAGCTCAGAAACAATCAATAGATTAATGCTTATACAACTAGAGGAGACATCTTTTGATGATTTTGATTTTAGTATAGCTCTAACAGAGTGGAGCAAGAAGAAAGAGAGACGGATATTTAAGAGTTAGGTAAATATTGAACTATGGCCATTTCCTCTTTCCCCTCTTTTTTTGTCTACTCCCTCCTTTTTTTGGTGACAAGGGGGGAACTCTCCCCTTTAGATAAAATCCTTGCAGCATCTCTACAGCCTCCTAGACAACAACACGTGGCGCATCAGTTTCTCCAATTTCAACCGCTCATGCATAAATTGTTCTTAGGACATGTTGAAAGTTGTGGTATTGAATGAATACCTAAAAAATATCACAAGCTTTGCCATTGGTTGATTGATTTTACTTGCTATGGGCAGTAACTCCTTCATCTGCAAGAGTGCACATGTTCAGAAAGTTTTGACTAGTTACATATGCCAAGGGTCAGTGTGGAACAAAGTTGATTGATGACACTTGGCTTGTAAAGATGGTTCCCATCTTGAGAGGCCACCCCTCCATTACAAGATGGGCAGTATTGTATGTGTAGAGGCAGAGGCAAATCCTCTGCATGACCTTATTTATTTAAACAAATCCAGTCATCTACATTTATCAGAGGCATAAGCTTAGCAGAACACAGTGCAATATTTTTGTAATAACTCGGTATATGCTAGGTTTGCACTAAAAACTTTCTAGTAGTAACCAAAATTATGTGAATAATCTAAATTTTATTGGTATTGCAATATGTCTCTTTTTTTATAATGGACAAAGAAGGAAGAAGTGGTCACTAAAATAGATTATATCATACAATTTAACTGCCATCTGGAAAAATTAGCAGCCAAGGGCTACTTTGGCAACCACTAATAGGAACATAACATCAGTTATAATTATCTAATGCATGCAGTGGCGACAGAATGCAGTTCTTAGTTAAATATCAGACAATTTTAAATTAGGTGTGCTTGTAGTAAGTACTGAACTGCTTATCAAGAAGGAATGATAGATTGTTGTATCTAAAATTATTAAGTTTATAAAATCAAGATCGATCATAGAACATTGTGATGCTCTGAACAAATCAAAAAGAATCAAAGAGCAAGACCTGTCACAGTTGGTCTTTCATTTTGTCATATTGTTGATTCACTGTTAATTATCCTTTAGGATGAATCTCTGAGTCATATTACCTTAGATTTAGTTTCTCAGGATTGATCTTTAAATCATTTTATATATTAAATATATCTCAAGAAATCTAAATAAATCGTGTGGATTTTGCACCATCTATTGACAAATTCAGTATAGTATTGATGGTAAAGGTATATACTATATGTTGCAATCTTTTTTTCTTCTTCATTTTATTGATATTTATGTGAAATTGTTGCAGTCGTAAACTTCATATTTTTGACAACATTTCTGACCTCATGCTCCAAAACAGTATAGTTAGTACCTGTTGTTGGTTGTTTTTGCATACACTGCTGATATTTATTCACTTAATTAGTAATAAGCATTGTTTATTTGTGCAAGTGACCAAATTCAAGTTATTTCTGAAAAGAAATTTGTTGAAATTTAACCAAGATGTCGCCGAAATGCACAAAATGTAAAAAGTTTAAGGCAAATGAAGACGTGCATGTGACTTGCCTTGTGTGTACTATTTGTTTGTCCATGACCATATGCAGTGTGTGTGAGGTATGGTCAGAAAACATATGGGCCATGGTACCACAACTAGGACTTGAGACTTAAGAAAGAAGGAGTAAGTCCAGGGAAAAGGATGCAATGTTTCAAGTTTACATCCCAAGACATCATCACTAGCCAGCGTAGTGGGGGACACACTGATGGTACCCCCCTCCCAAAGTGATACGTACATTGCCTACAGTGACCATTACATCAGTTCATCTGCAAATGAAAGAACAAGTGGTTGCAGATTTAGCATCTCAGAAGGCATTGTTGGAGTCGCCGATAAGGCGACTAATACAAGAGGTGATGACACCATTGATGGCCACGTGTGAATTCGTTCCATCTCGCCCCTCCAAATTTTCCAGTGTTGAATTGGAACTTATTGCAGTGCTTCAGCCAGGACGCACCCTTGCGGGATTCACACAAAATAGACGCAGTGTCCCGCAAAAAAAGAAATTAAATGTGCCAAAAGTAGCGCAAATAAAATGGACAGGGCGCATTTTTTATCTTTTAATTTGATTCGGCCACGCCAACCAATCCTTAAATATCCTAATTTCTCAATGATTGTTTAATGAAAATGAATAAATTCCATCTAGCGATGTTTTCCAATTGCACCTATGCTTGGCCTGCCTATTTTCCCCATTCTCCTAATCCTATATACATGTATGTGTGTGTGTGTATATATATATATATAACTATGGATCATCCGGAAATAATCATGTACCCTATATATCCCATAATATTTCCAAGCCTAGAATTAGACCCGTACCCTGTACCGACGTTAGTTATGCCAACATATTTTTCTTACGATAGGGAACCAGTCTAGGCTTAGAATTGTAATAGCCTCAATTAAAATATGAAACAATTTTTTCAAATAACGTATTAAGGTAAGTTCCACCTCTGTTTGATTAACATTTGTTATCAAAGAAAATCTGTAGTCTCTGTGATTTTTGTAAGTTCTGTGCTGCCAGCCACATGATGCGAGCTTGACATTGTTCCTTTTGCATTTGTATGGGCGGCAAATTTTTACAAAGAAACAGATATGAAACAGCGGATAATAGATTTCTTTTCCCCAGTATCACGCTTAGATCATGACAACAATCAGAATGACCATAGAGATGATGACTGCATTGAACAAGACAGAGAAACCTATGAAAGTCGAGATGAAAGATGAACTGACAATGAAACTTCCGACCAAGATTTGGTTTACAAAATGGCATAACCAAACAAGAAAAAATTCATGCATGTGTTCCAAGAAGGCTGGAAAAGTGAGTATAGCTGGCTAGAATATGATTGAAATGAAAATAAAATGTATTGCAACTTATGCAGAAGTTCCAAGAAAAGTAACTCGACAACTGGATGTCAGAACTTTAGGACCTCGACATTATCATGCCATATCAAGTGCAGTGACCATCAGCAAGCCCTTAGAGACAATGCTTTGCGCAGTAATTTTGCAATTGCAGCAAACAATGCAGTCACTGAGAAGACCGAAGCAGTGATAGGTGCCATGCGTTGTGTATACTGGTTAGCGAAGGAAGGAATAGTAACCATGAAGTATGGATCTTTGTTGTTTACAGGGCTTTGAGGCTTTAATGAATTTGGAACAGGGTAAAAATGCAACATACATGTCTTGGCAAAGTGCTGAGGAAATTCAGCAGGCCATTGCAAATGTAATATCATCAGATATCAATCAACAGCTGCAGAGGGGATCAATGTTAGCCATTTTGATAGATGAAAGCACTGATATTAATGTTACAAAGAAGCTAGTTGTGTATGCACGTATGATAGATGAAGAAACTTTTGATCAGAAAACATTTTTCTTGGGAAATCTACCAGTTGTGGAGCCTCGTGTAAGCACACAAGTCCTATTTGATAAATTGAAATCCTACATGGAATCTAGAGGTATTAATGTTGAAAATGTTTATTCATTTGGAAGTGATGGAGCTTCTGTTATGGTTGGTAGGAAAAATGGAGTCTCTGCTAAAATCAAAGAAGTGAACCCATTTGCAATTAACGTTCACTGTCTTGCCCATCATTTGGTATTGTGCACATCTAGAGCAGCTGATGATGTAAAATACATAGGAAAGACTTTCCAGGAGACATTAATGGATATGTTCTACTATTTCAAAAGATCCACAGATAGAACAGCACAGTTAAGGTAAGTTCAGAAACTTTTAGAACATGAAGAGGTTAAACTAAAGGAAGTCCATGAGATTCGTTGGTTTGCTTTTTATGAGGCATTACATGCTGTTTAGTTGTCATGGAAACCGATTGTTGCATATTTCCAGCAGCTAAAGAAACCAAATGAGAAGGAAAAGAGAATTCTAAAAACACCTACTGATCTTAGATTTATTTCCACCATGCACATGCTAATGGATGTTATACCAGCATTTACTCAATTGTATCTTGTGTTTCAAAAGCAGAATTTGGATATAACTGTTGTTCCTGCTGCCTTGGAAAGTGTTCTTAATGCTACAAGAAAGCTAAAAGTGGTAAATCACACTATCAGGCAGAACTACCAGAGAAACTGTTGAAAAAGGGTAGTGACTTCATGTACAAGGATGTTAAGCTGTCAAACAGTGACATCAAGGCTGCTTCAGAGGAAAGTACCAAAATAAGAACAGAATTTACTTAAAAACTTGCAGCAAATGTGAACAAGAGATTCTTAAGGATTCCACTGAGGTAGTCTTTGCTTTCAAATCTCTTGGAATGTGTTCACTGTCTCTCCTTCTGAGGAAGAAAAAGAATCATTTGGAAATTTTGACTTACATCTTCTTGTGAAATTCTGTGGGGAGGATAAGAAGGCAGCAGATGGAACTATAAAAAAAAATCCCTTTTAGATGCTGAAGCATGTAGAAGAGAATGGTCACTTGTGAAGAAGATGGTCTTAGACCAAATGTACCCTAAGGATAGCTTTTCAGACCTATGGAAAATGATAAAGGAGTACCTTAATGACACTTTCCCTAACTTGTTAATGTTAGCAAGGTTTGACCGTCTGACACCTTTGCAGTCAGCTGATTGTGAATGAGGGTTTAGCTGCCAAAACAATATTTACATACCCTCAAGAAATTGCTTGAAAGCTGACACGGTGCAAAGACTGATGACCATAATGTTGGAGGGGCAGAAAATAGAAGAATTTTACTTTTCCTGTGCCGTTAGTGTATGGTCAGAGGCATCATAGAGGAGAATCTTAAAGTTAAGAAGGGTTTTTCATGCAAATAACAGGTAAAATAGACCATGTAAATGATCTCACTTTATTATGAGGTTGGTTCATTATGATTACACCATTGGTCCACTTTTTCAAATGAAGGGGGCCAATTGGTCTCATTTTTCTCAAACCTGGCTGAGGCACTGTTAATGGGAGATTGCCCTTCCTTTTCTAGGCTGCCCAGTGGGCATGCCGGAGCTTGGCCCTAGGGCCTGTAAGTCTTGGTCCATGCGGTATTTTCTACATGTGGATGAGCTGTATGACCACCAGTCCAGTCTGCAAAATGCCATTCCAGATGTCATCCAGCCAGTCTGGCTGGTCGTACTTGACAATCAGTGACCAAAAATCCATCACTTCGGTGAGCCATGCCATATGCTGGATGGTCACACATGGTTATTCAGAGCTATATGGGGATCCGGTTAGCCAATCTGTCAATTTCACCACATGGGCCAATTAGGCAGTTTCAGAACGGCCATGGAGGAAATCTACAGAGTTTTGCCGATTTCTGAGTGCCCAGCCCACCGTCAGCTGGAAGCCAGGCCTTCAAGGTCAAGGCTTCAGTGGATTTAGAAGATGAGGAAGAACAGACAGCCATTTGTCTTCTTCCACAGTCAGCTAAGGTTCAAGACATTTTGTGCCGCCTAACAGATAAAATACAGGACCCAGGAAATTCCAAGGCTTTTTTTGTGGACACATTTGCCGACGTTCAGCATTGAGCTGCCGTACTTGGATAAAAACATTGCAGCAGTCAATATTACCAACCCTCTGTTCTATATGGTCAACACAAATGTCTTGCATGTCACTTCCAAGTTGGTACAAAACATGATTGCTACTTCTATGCTAGATTGGCTTCGCTAGCTGTTTTTAAACGGGCCAAAAAAGCAGGTAGCGATCATGCATGGGAATCCATGGTCCACATTGCTAAGGTGATTAATAGGGCTGTGCATCACACGATGGCTAACACCCTGACAGTGTCAGCTAACCTTGATCTGGTGAGATGGGATACCTGCCTGCACTCGTCTGCCCTAAAGTCGCATCATGCCTCAGCTCTGTGTTTGGCACCTTTTGGTATGCCATTGCTGTTGGGTGTAAAAATTGAGGAAGTACAGAAGCAGGCATCATAAGAACTCGCCTTGCCACCTGCACCTCTTTTCAGACGGAACCAATTTTAGCTTCAGCATAGATAATCACCGGCAAAAGGATAAGAAGCAGATTAACACTCAAAGGGAAAAATTTCATCCTCAATCCAATTTCATGCAGCAACAGAATCTTTAATTCTGGAGGCAGTTTGGCAAAGGGGAAAGGAGACAAGGTCAGAGATGCTGCCAGGGCATGCGAGTGTGCGAATCGCGCAAAATTTGTATGAATTTGCGCACTTGGAAAGCAGTAATGTGCAAAAACTCCCACAAATGAGTTTAAAGTCATGCTAATAAAAATGTACTCTGCACAGTATGCAATATTTATTTAACTGTTAACCCTTAAAGTGCTTGTTGCGGCATATGTCATACCACCAGTAGAGGTCTCGTAGCACTTGTCTTGTTATCTGTCTTTTTTCCGGTAGGCAACTGTTTACACATCAGAGTACTTCGGCTTGACATGAACAGTTGTTAAGCTAAATTTGATTGGCACATTAGGCCCTGGAACAAGCATTTTTGAGGTTGAACCTTGTATTCATGAAGGAAGTTTTACAAATGCATGTTTAAAGTAAGGGCTCATAGAAAATCCAAAATGGCTGACTCCCAACATGGTTCATCTTCAGATGATGATTTAATTCGGCAAATACTAGCCGATGATAGCGATGATGACAATGATTTTTAAAGTTTTGAAGTATATGAGATTATTGGAGCCCGGAAAGTGTTACTGGAAATACCAGTGAGTAATTTTGAACCCCAAAATAATGTTGAATATGAGTCCGATGTACATACTGAATGGACAAAAACAGACAGCATGCCAGTCAACCCCCTATTAAGCGGTATTTCTAAATTAAATGTCAAAAAGGCTGAATACTAATCCTAATTAAAATACAGGCAATTTAAAAGTAGAGTGCACTTTTCATTTCTTTTCTCAAACAATTCTGCCTTGTGGGATCTTGTGCTACAAAACTATATAGCATTCGAAAGGTTAAGACAAATTGAATAAATAAGAATCTAAAAAGAAATTAAAAAGTAAGGATATTTATTTTTGATCAAAATACCTCTGTCTGTGACAAGCTGACTATGGCATTCATGAACTTAAAACCCTAAGACAACATTGTGGAACAGATAAGAAATCTGACATAGTTGTCAGCAAAGCACTGATTCAAGAACGTGAAACTTTGGCGGGGCTCTTGTTAGTGAAAAATCTTATTTTGGAGCAGAGATATCCAAGAGACAATACCTATGAGCCGTTGAAAATTGTACATAACAACAATAAAGAACAGGTTTCCAACTTGTTCAAGCTGGCTTTGCTATATGCGAAAGGGGGTTCTCAGCATAGAACAAGATTCATACACAGATAAGGAACAAATTAAGCTCAGAAATGATCAACAGATTAATGCATACAACTAGACGAGACATCTTTTGAGGATTTTGATTTCAGTAGAACAGGAAGAAAGAAAGAGAAGGATATTCATGTGTTAAGTAAATATTGAACTATGGCCATTTCCTCCTCCCCCTCCCCCATTATTTTGGTGAGAAGGGGAGGAGCTCCCCCCTGGCAGCATCTCTGCAAGGTTTCTCCTTCTCCAAGCCTCTTAACAGCCAATGTTGACTTGCCACCCCACCTGCCCACAGACAGCCTTCCTCTGGGCACCAGACTCCTTCATATTTGAACGACATGTATTGATCTGTTTCCTAAAAACAAATCAACGATCCAAGATGTTTCAGAGGGTCTTCAGATTACATTTATCCAATTCCCTCCTCTTTTGACTTCCCCTTCCATGATGGATTTGCCATCTGATCAGGATAAGGCAGGAATTTTGCAGAAGGAGATCAGGTCACTTCTCAACAAGCTGGCAGTTATGATATTTTGCAAACAAATTCCCCAGAGTTTCATGGGGGGCTGTTTCTAGTACCTAAGGCCAACAGGAATCACTCAAAGACCTCAGCAGGCTCATAAGTACATAGCCTCGCTGAAGTTCAAGATAGATATGTCAAGGTCAGTGAGACTGTCATTAAAAAAGGACGAGTTTACAGTCAGTTTAGACTCACCGGATGCATACTTTTGCATACTTTTACGTCACTATTCATGCATCCTTTTTCAGGTTCTTTCAGTTTGGTTTCCAGGGAACCATTTATCAATTTCGCGCTCTCCCGCTCTCCCATTTGGCCCTAATATCAGCCCATAGGCTTTCACCAAGATCATCAACTGTGTCATCTCTCTTTCTGGCTGACCACATCACCAGCGATGTTGGTATATCTCGACAACATCCTCCAAAAACACATGGTAAGTTTATCTTTAGTCAAGGCCAAAAACAATCTTCTTTCCCTTTGAGTCAGCTAGGGTTTCTGATCAATTCGGACAAGTCAGACCTCATTCGATCCCAGCATTTTGTCCATCGGGACATGGAATATTTTACAAACTTCAGTCTTGTTTGCCTTCCTCAATTGTGCACGACATAAATTACCAAGCTCGCAGAGTCGATTTCCAACAAGAAGTGGATCTCAGCAAGAAAATGTTTGGGACTCGTTGGACTACTCAGTGCAGCAGCAGATTTGATTGTCTTCAGGAGCCCATATATTACCCACCTTCTACACGGTCAGTGGCAAATGGGGGCCACAAGAGTTACCTCTCCACATAGTATCTAAATATGAAGGTAATAGTAAGTGCGTTTCATTTCTAGAAGAACCAAGTATATGGAAAGGTAGTCCTCATTTTGTCAGACAATGCTGTGGTGGTGGCATTTCTCCTCAAACAAGGGGGAACAAAATCACCAGATATGTGCGTACTGGTTTGGATTTTCTTAGATGAAAATAACTGCCCAGATCAGACATATTCCATGCAGGGTAAATGTCCTAGCTGATTCATTGTCAAGAACAAGCCAAACCCTTCTCACAGAAAGGTCCATCCCTCCAAAGATATTTCAACAGATTTGTGCACTTTGGGGCTGCCCTATAATAGATCTGTTTGTGACGAGGTGGAATTACAAACCGCCCACCTTTATCTCACCAGTCCAGGACCCAGAGGCATGAGCCATGGATGCACTCTCAATTCATTTGGGAGGGGTTTGGGGGCTATGTCTACCCCCCCCCCCCCCCCATCCAGTCCTGGTACCCACAAAATAATGCAAAAAGTGTGGGGCCAAAAATGCAAAGTGATTCTGATAGCCCCTCTCAGGTGGGACAAGTCCTGGGTGAATGATCTGCTCAATCAAGTGTTGTTTCATCCATGTTCAGATAGGCTACTCCTTCATGCCTGACTCTTGTCAGGAGAGCCTTGCAAACAAAAGAATTTTCAGCCTTCTGTCAAGGAGAGAATCACACAGGCTAGAAAGTCCTCCACTTTGAAGGTGTATGAGGGGAAGTGGCGGGCTTTCAGAGACTGGTGCAGCAGCAACAGTGTCATCCCTTTGAGTGCCTGAATCTCAGAATTGGCTACCTTTTTTCTCTGGCTCTTCAAAGAGAAAAAGTTAGCACCCATGATGAATAAAGGCTACTACTCCATGGTCTTAGACACATTCAGACCTCACGGTAGAGCAGATATAGGTCATAATAAGGATTTCTCAGATTTATTAGACAGTTGTGAATTTAATAGACCAAAATCTCTCACTCTGTTTCCCAAAATCGAATCTATCATGGGTACTGACCAGACTCAGTACAAATCAGTTCGAGCCCTTAGCCAGCTTCTCCTTGACATGTTTCTTGATAGCATTAGCTTCAGCATGCATAGTCATATAGTTGCATGTTTTTCAGTGGACCCAAACTATCTACAGTTCCAATCAGATTGTTCAATAGTCCTGATGACGCAACCAGGCTTCATAGCAAAGAACAGGCTGCCATCAGTGGGCAATCAAAGAATCATCATCTGTCCCCTTTCCTTCATTGATGAGTCTAAGGAAGCAGTGATGCTGAACCTGGTGTGCCCTCTAAAACACTACATAAAGAGCATGGAAAGTGCAGGGGGGGGTCACAGCGCCACTTTTTTCCAGGTCAAGATGGGTATAGAGGATATAACCACCCAAGCCCTGGCATCATGGCTAAAGTGGGTCATGCGCTCTGCATACTCCAAGCTCTCAAGCTATCTTGGCAAGCCTTGCATTAGAATGGAATGTGGCTATCTGAGGTGCAATAGAAGCAGTTGACTGGCATGCACAGTCTAGCTTCTAGCTGCACAAAGACAAGAACGGAATCTGGTAGGTCTGGTGGCTGCAGCCCAGACCAGTCTAAAGTCCGTGCAGTCTTATCATGTGTGTACAACAGTGCTTTGGCTGGATTCACCTGGTGATTTACTCGGTAAGGAAAGAAAGTCATGGCTTCCCTCTTTCTCATACACAGGTACTAGCATCACAGCTTAAGTGACCATCAATGGTGTTGCTGTCTTATTAGGAGTGTGGTTTACCCTCATACAGAGAATCCTTATTCCCTCCAGGGTGACCATGGTAGAGGTGGGATGCTCAGCATTGCCTCCTCCTATTACCTATTCTCCTAACATTAATGTGATGGGGGAATGTATTCAAAGGAGAAAGCAAAGTTTTTAGTAAATTATGTTTCTCCGAGAATACTTACCTGATCACATTACAATTAAGCCCTCCCACACCTCCCCGCAAATGCGAGCATCCTCATCGAGGTATCACTCGAGCAAAACTGGTAAAACACTGTAGTCATCTAGCAGTGCTAAGGGAAAGGTTGGGAAGAGTTTCTTCCCTTGTCTTTATGGAATATAGACAGGAAAGACTAATATTCTTGTCTTTTGTGATTGCTGGATTCGAGAGGTAGTGGAGCATAATCCTAATGTTAATGTGATTGGGTAAGTATTCTCAGAGAAACATAATTTACTATACAAAATCTATATGCCTAGCAAATTAGTATTTTGGACTGCTTTTTTGTTTTTCAAGGAATATCTGGAGAGAGGATCTGGCTTGAGTTCAAGAAGATTGTGTGTGGCAACTTTTCTGGAAGTCTTATGAAAATCATGTATGATGTTGGAATCACTCAGTACATGGGTAAGTACCAATCTAATGACAGAGTTTGTTAGTGTAGTCTCCCTCTTGAGAGGCCCCTATCAAGGGTGTCCACTTGCTGTTTAGAGGCCACCTTGACTGACATCACAGCGGTGCACTTTGTACCAGTTTGTTCCCCTCAAGACAGGCCACCTCCTTTATAAGGCTAGCATTTCAGTGCAGAAGGGGTGGCCATATGAGAGGTTGGCCATTGTACTAGAGTATACACTTGAAGAAGTATGACATTTATATTTTGTATTCATTTTATTAAATTAATAATCAGAGTAACTTTTCAGGAATTAGGACAGAAAAATGACAAAACATTTAGTTTGAAAGTTAGGGCATGCACACTGAAGTTCCAGCTGAAAACTTGCAGAAAAGCATGTTCTTCTGCTTTTATATCTGATTCCTACCATGTTCCCAGGACCCCACTCCAAGGGGATTGACCAAAATTCTAAAATACTTGTGCTCATTTAGAGGCTCTTCAAAGCTTCAGTTTTAAATGATGTAGGAGAAGAACACAACATCAGTAATGCATCCAAATACACACATTTAGGAATATTGACTCCATTGCTACTTATTTATGAGAGCATGGGGATGAAAATATGTCTGTTCTTCAAGTTATCATGCATGTAAGCAAGAGGAGAGGAGAAAAAACAGTGCAATGACAAGAATACCATTTTTATATGGTAAATAAGTAGACTACATAGTTTTAGTGCCATCTTCCCTGATGCCCATCTAAGTAAATGAACAAAACTTGCATTTTTACACTTGTTCTCTAGCTTCTGAATGTAAATGATGGGATGATTGTGTATATTGCATATTGAACTGTAATTTATTAATGCTGTAAATTATTCACAGAATCCTTTGATCTCATATAAATATTTATTACATACCCAATCAATCTTGCATCTCTGGTATAGCATTTCTCAGTTGAATCATTACCCTATCACATTAATGTAAAGAAATTACCTTCCACTACTTATCAAATTTAACCCTTTTAAAATGATGAAAAATCTGTCTTTCCTGTGTATAATAATATAAAGACACTAAAAAGAGTATCTAATGAGAGTAACTCTTCCAAGATAAAATAATAATTTCATCTCCTTGTCACCACTAGGTGGCTTCCCATATACCGGATGTTCTTCAGTTTTATCTTTCGCGGAGTACAGGTAACAACATACTGGTATACCTCACAAAATCCATTGGATTTCTCGGAATTTTCAGCCAGCCATCTGCAGAGTCTGTATTATTCATTACATGATCTTTGTTTAAAATATTGGTAACTTTATTGTTTTTCATCAGTCATTTTTGCACATTTATCCAGCACTGTGGACTTGGTCACTTATTATGTCGTTTGTACATATTTAATGTTTACATGCCATAATAATGTTGCTATATAGTAGGCACTGTTGAATTTCATTACATTTTCATAAGTTATTGCTTTAGGGCATTAATTGGTGTACAGTTTGTGCTTTTTTTTTTTTTGTTGTTTATTATGTGTGATTTAGTCATTTTTCATTGTAGTTACAGCTACACGATGGCAACTTTATGCACCAAGTGTAAAAAAAAACTCAAGATCTCAGTGGATACTGCATGTAAGTTTTGGCTAGTGGGTTTTTATTTGCTACCTCACTAGCCCATCCAGCTAGCCAAGCAGGTGCCCATCACAGCTAGTGACCAGAGGTCAGTCATTATGAAGAGTCTGGCCGCAAACAGGCCAACTGTCCTATCTTGTGTTAAGGGGACCCATACAATTGGTCCATCTATCTGCCAATCCAGCCAACCATCCTGGCTTTGCTGGCCATTCTGACCGTCCCAGCTTATATGACATGTTATGGGGACCAGTTCAACCAGTCCATCTGCATGGCTGTCCAGCCAGATGTCGCAGATTCGCAAACTGGCTTTGTCAGTTGAGTCAACAATGTTCATGGCTTATCCTTTAGGCAGGTTCCAGGATGTACCCATATATGATACCACATCTTCCCTTCCACTTGATATGTTATATGCAGATATGGAAGACCCATTAGTGAGGACAACCTTCCTGCCCCCATCCCATTGAGTGTGGAGAAAACCTTGAACAGCTTATTCACTCTGGACCTACAATGGAGAGAATGGAGTTTAGCTTCAAAGCGGCATTGTACGAAATCTGTTTTGTCACTATCCAAGTGAACTCCATTGCTGTTGATGGATCAGGTGTACATAGACAAGGCTTTGATGAGGATGACCAGCCCTTTGTCCATCTGCCCTCACAGTCAGTTAAAATTAAAGAGATGTCCAGTTGACTCTCTGACTAGATCTAAGACATCAGTAACTCTCAAGACATTTTCTTATAGAACCAGCTGCCGGCATCCTTTTCTTCCCATTGGTATCATACTCGCTTGGATGCCTACCACATATTGTTCTCGAGTTGGACAAAGACATTATGGTGGTGAACATGACCACCCTGCTGTTCTATAAGACTGACCGTTGTGTTTTCCAAGCAGCTTCTAATCAGGTGCAGAATTTAGTAGCAAAATCATCTTTGCATGATCAGATCTCGCTAGCCATATTTCACCTTGCTGGAATTAACTTGCTGCATCACTAAAGTGATTAATGGAGCAGTGCACCACACCATGGCATCTTGCAAGTTTCTACCTCGATCTAGTATGACAAGATGTCTTCCTTCACTTGTCCTTACTTAAACCATAACATACGGTGGCTCTATAATTATTACCTTTCAGTTCTCCTTTGCTCTTCAGCAGTCACATAGAGGAAGTACAGAAGCAGACTTCACAAGAAATGCCCCATCAGCTCACCTTGCCTTCTCGTTTAAGCCCACGTCTGTCACAGCCTCAGTGGGATATGATATTAAGCAAAAAGCAGGCATTAGTTGTTTCATCCACTGTAGGAACTTACGTGGCAACAAGCCCCACAGTACTGGAAACAACCTCATAACTTGTTTCTCCTCCACCAATCCTCCAAATCCATGGTATTAACACTCTGTCCCAATGGCCGGTCAACAGTCTACCTCTAGGCACCACATGCCTTCCCTTTTATCAACCTTTGATCGACCTTTTTCCCAAAAATGAATGGGTGATCCAAATTGTTTCTGAGAGCTTTGGTTTTCATTCACTCAGCCCCTACCCCTTTTGGCCTCCCCTGCTGTGATGGAGATCCCGTCTGATCTCGAGAAAGTGAAGATTTTGCAGAAAGAGATATCGTCTTTGTTCACCAGGTGGGTGGTAAAGATTGTTTACAAACTGAGCTCTCCAGGTTTCTACTCAGACTTTTCTTGGTGCTGAAAGCCAACAGAAAGCTCTGACCAGTTATTGACATAGCTGCTCCAAGGTTCAGAATAGAGAAGGATGGTTGGTATGACTTTCCTTGAAGAGCGACGAGTTCACGATCTCTCTAGACTTGACCAATGCCTGCTTTCATATCCCCATACATCTGGCTTCATGCAAGTTCCTTTGTTTTCCTTCATTTTGCATTCCAGGAGACAGTGTACCAGTTTCACCCACTCCCATTTGGACTCAATCTCAGTCCATGATGGGCTTTCATGTAGAATGGTTCAAGGTAGAGATACCTCTAGACCCCCCATGCCCAACTGTAGATTACGGTCTGTACGGATGCCAGTTCATATAGGTGGAGGGTCCACCTTTTGCCCAGTTTCACCATGATCAGTGGCAGCTGGGACTTGGAGGAGAGGGCCATTCACATCAAACTTCTAGAAATAAAGGCCATAATATGAATGGAATGCTCAGCTGTGTGGGCAGGGCCATCGCAAGTTTGCGCTGGACGACTCTGCGCCCCAGGTGAGCATCATCTTTGGGCCCCCCCCCCCCCTCGCACTTGGAAACAAATACTGCAAACTCTGTGAAATGGGGCCTCATAGGTTTGGTGCCCTGGGCAGTCGCCTGTATCGCCTGCCCCTTACGAAGGATCTGTTTGTAAGAAGGTGACTGTCATCAAGTCTGACAACTCTGTGGGGGTGAACTACCTCAAGCAAGGTGGGGATCAGGTTACAAGACTTTTGTGTCCTTGTCTGGAACTTTCTGTGCAGGTGCATCCAGCACAAGATCACGAGTCAGACCAGACATATCCCTGACAGGCTCCAATCTGCTATTAACCCATTTCAGATTTGATATGATTCTAGTCGTACTTTGCCTTTTCATATGGGATATGGTCATATGTTCACTAGATTCTCCCTACCACTTCGTGGAAGTGTCCATTTAACCATGTAATACATCATTATTTTACATGTACTCTTTTGAAAAGAAAGAAATAAAGGTAGAAGGTACACAAATGCTTTTTCATACAGTGACAGCAAGTTTAAAAATTAAAAAAACCTGTAAAAGTTTGATTTAAAAATTGAGGGTCAATGTGCGGAGATCAACATGAAGGTCAGTGCTGAAGAGGCAAGTGATGGCAGTGATGCGCTTGCTGAATTTGTTGAAAGTATAGACAATTTCGTGTGGAAAATTGACATTTGAAGCAGCGGGGATCATTTTCTTTACTTCATCAAAATGAACATAGTTGATAATAACTGGTTATTTGAAAATTTGATTTCAAACACGAGTTTTAACTTGCGCAGATCAATATGGCAGAAAGCACTGAAACTGCAAGTGATGACAGTGATGTGGATGCCTATTTTGCTGAAAATATAGACAAGTTTGTGAGAGAAATTTTAGTTTTAGGCAGTGCAGATTGTGATTTTTACTTCAATGAAATTAAATGAGATGATAAAAACTGGGTAGTAGAAAATGTGATTTTAAAACTGAATTTTAACGTGCGAAGATCAAAATGACGGACAGTACTGAAATTGCAAGAGATGGCAGTGGTGTGGATGCCAATTTTTATGAAAATATAGACAATTTTGTGCGGGAAATTTATAATTTAGGCGGTGAGATTATGATCTTGACTACATCAAATGAACTGAGTGGATGATAACTAGTTAATTGGTATTTTGACTCGGATATTGGCGATGATTAAGATTTTGATGTTTTTCAAGCTAACCAGACTTTTTGAGAACTTCACTGCTCATAAAGTATGCCCATATATCGATGTGGGATGTGTGCATAATATTATGAAATTTTACTGCATTCCTGGAAATGGACCAAAATAAACCCAACAAAATTTATTGTGGAATAAAAATACTGAAACAAAATGAATAGCTTTGTGGACTTTCCATTAAGGATCTGTTCAGCTGGCTGTCCAATTCTCATGCGAGTAAATTTAATAAAAAATTGTTATAACCTTTGACATTCTTGATGGATTTTTATTATATTTTCATCGTCTTAAATGGCTTAAAATTCCCCACATTATATACACTTACATATAGGAGGTAAAATGAATATTGCAGATAGAAAAATTGCATTGAAAGTAAGTTGTAAAGAAAATGTAAAGCATGTTTTTAGTTTACTTAACTTTTCTTTCAACTGAATTTTTTACATCGGAAAATTTTGAATGAAAAAATATATGACCTTCAAGAAAAGGTTATGCATTTTAAAATGGTATATAACTTTGAATTTTTTTTTAAATAAATTTTCCTGTAAAGCCAGATTGACCAACATCACTGCATTCTGCATTCTCTCATGGTGATAACACCACTGACTAAACAAATTTCCAGTTTACACAACTGCCTGTCTGATTGGGCTTCAGTATGAAAAGGGTTAAGGAGGGACCAGGGTCTTCATACCATGTGGTCTCTACATCCTACACTCATAAAACTTTAATTGGATTAGGTTTGTCCAGTTATCGACCTCTTTGCAGTGATGTGGAATCACAAGTTGCCTGCCATTGCCTTTCCGGACTGGAACCCACAAGACCATGCAATGGATGCACTGTCAATCAGTTGTGATGATTTCGGAGCCACACCTACCCTCCAGCTATTCTAATCACAAGAATAGTTTAGAAGCTAAGGGGTCAGACTAGCAATATGGTTCTAATTGCCCCTCTCAGATGGGACAAATCTTAAGTCAGCAATCTACTTCATATAGCAATAGACATTTCCAGTAAATGCTCAAGCAACCCGGGTCCCAGATTTTCCATTCCTGTCTGGACAGGTGCCTCCGTCATGCCTGGCTTCTGTCAGGAGAGCCCTGCGCAGACAGGATTTCAGTTCTTCAGCCGTGGCGAGGATTGCACAAGCTAGAACGCCCTCCACTTTGTAGGCATATGAGGGGAAGTGGCACATCTTGACAGGCTAATGCAAGGACAACAACATCATTCCCTTGCAAGTCTGCAAGTCTCAATTCCTCAGTTAGCTAACTTCTTTCTCTGGTTCTTTGAAGAGTAGAACCTATTGCGATCAAGGGTTACTGCTCAATGATTTCTGATACATATATCATGGGAGAGGGGATATAACCCACAACAAGGACTTTTGGACTTGCTGGCTAATTTTGATCTGAATTGGTACTAGTCACTCATCTTGTTCCCCAGACGGATCCTCAGTGGGCTTTGACAAAGCTCAACCCCTATAAGTTTCAGCCCTTGTATGCACCTTCACTGAAGCTACTATCATGCAAGACATGCTTTTGATAGCTCAAATTTCAGTCTGCAGGGTGAGTGAATTGCAAGTGTCACATTCAGATGCAATGTTGAGGCTGTTGGCTGGCATGCACAGTCGACCTTCTCAAGCATCTACTTTCATGATCTAACATTGCAGAAGGCAGCTGCCCTAGAGATCGGCAGATGCCATTAATGGCAGCACAACTTCTTCATGGACATTAGTTTTATAGCTTTCCCTGGATTTGCCCATACATTGTTCCTGGGTAAGGAAATGCCATTTGTTTCTTGTTACCCTTTGTGTAAGGCCTCATGGTTTTCATGTTGATAGCTTATTCCTTGGTTGTGCTGCCTCATTAGGAGGGTGGTTTTATCCTTCATCAAGACTCAAGTCATAATGTCCTCTGAAAGATAACCACGGTAGAGGTAGGATGTTCATGCATTTTCTTCTCCTCTTACATATTCTTATATATTATAAATTTTTATCGTAAATTGTTTCTCTGAGAATACTTACCTGATCACATTATTATTATGCCCTCACACACCTCCCTGCATGCATGTCTCCACATTGATGTATCACTCAAGCTTAAACTGAAGAACATCCTATATGCAGGTAGCCACCTACTGGTGACAAGGGAAGGTAATTATAATAGCATCTTGGAAGAATTGCTTTCCATAGATACTGTTTTTAGCCTCTATATTGTATATAGGTGGAAAAGATTATTTTTTTTTTCATCATTCTGGTAGGTCTGGATTCAGGAGTTGGCTGAAGTTAATTCTTAATGTTAACATGTTTGGGTAAGGAGAAACAAAATATAAAAAATTCCATTAATTTGGAAATGTTTCTGGATGCCCATATTGCGCAAAAAATTTAAGTATTACACACCTAGGTTATGTATATGTGTATATATATATGAAACTTAATACTTGTCACAATTTAGTACAGAA
Organism: Margaritifera margaritifera; assembly: GCA_029931535.1. Classification (NCBI taxonomy): domain Eukaryota; kingdom Metazoa; phylum Mollusca; class Bivalvia; order Unionida; family Margaritiferidae; genus Margaritifera; species Margaritifera margaritifera. The sequence continues at coordinate 2,785,603 of JAQPZY010001486.1, read as the reverse complement.
TCTAAGCTTAAGTAATTTAAAGCTATTTTTTGTAATTTAAGAACATTTTATTAACTTGATAAGAAACTAATTCAACATGCTGTGTATCTCATCTGCACAATGAAGCTGTTGTAGGTGTTTTCTCTGATGTCCATAGATTGAAATTTTTAGATGCACAAAATGTAAATTATGGCGAACTCAGAGTACATTAAATTCTGTTAAAATTATGTATTAAAAAATGAGGACAGTATAATATATGGTATGTAACTGATACAAAACTGCATACAGAGTGTGTTCCAAGTCTGACGATAGAATGAGTTTGATGTGGCATGAATTTGTCAAGCTCATCAGACCAGGACACATTGTAAATGATGGCGAACCCAGAGTACCTTAAATTCTGTTATATATTTATATATATATTATATATTAAAAATGTGGACAGTATAATAGCAGGTATGTAATTGATACAAAACTGCATGCAGAGTGTGTTCCAAGTCTGACGATAGAATGAGTTTGATATAGCATGAATTTGTCAAGCTCATAAGGCCAAGACACATTCACTCCTGTTGTGTCATATTACAATTGTACTTTCTCTCAACTTCAAACAATGTGTTTTGTGTGTGTCTGTATGACAACTTTTTTGCTATGTTCCCAGGTCTGCCAGAGAAACCCAATGTGGAAGAATTTGAGGAGGTGTACAGTAGGGCACATCACCTGGACCCTCAACCGATGACCTATATGTCTGCCCTTTTATCAAAGGAAGAAGAGGTAATTAGATGTGGGAGCCCTATAGTAATCACCTTTTCTATATGTCCATCCATTCCATGCCTTGAATTTAAAATAAATTTTTTTGTAGCCAGAAGGGTTAGTAGATTGAGAAATGTATGAGTTCTGCTGAATCTACATTAGTCCTTCCAATGAAACAGACACGTATCAAAATTTACAAGCCAACGGACTATTGAAATTATGAAAAGTACAAGTCCAACAGAAAATTTACTAGCCTTGGGCTAACGGATTACCGCTAATTTAGAGCTTGGCATTTTTCATTTCTTCTAAGTACCATAGCTATGCAACCCTTATACATAATTGGATGCCATGAATTACCTATTACATCTAGATATGCCTTTTAAAAGTTTTGTCTTTTCAAGTTCAGTTTTGACAGAGTTATTGCATTCCTAACTTTGCTTCCCAACACAAGTTTCTTTGTATAAGCCCTGTTGAGCATATTGTAGGCAGCGGGCCCTTTGCAATGCACCCATCACTAATAGCTCTAGTTACAAGTGATTTGTGAAAATTATTGGCTGACCCAAGGTAGTTGATAGTGAGGGTAGTAGAATATATGTTGGTGTTGGCACCATGTCAGGGATGTTGCATTATTTGTTGTCTGTGAGACTAATTCTAACATGAATTTTCAATAGCTGACATTTAGACAACTTCATTTTTCATATAACTCCGATCATCATTAAGCTCTCAAGCTGAGGATTGTCAGTTACATATGTAGCACATTGCTGAAACTCATTAACACATGCACCCAACATTGAGAACACGACTGGCCACCTGAAATAACTGAACCTGATGCATGAAAAGTAAGGATCACAATTCTGCACGATTTCTCTGCAACATGGGTGTTAAATAGGTATCACCTTTCTGGCATCAGCAGGTTCTGTCACATGGGTGTTAAATAGTTATCACCTTTCTGGTGTCAGCAGGATCTGTCACATGGGTATTAAATAGTTATCACCTTTCTGGTGTCAGCAGGTTCTGTCACATGGGTGTTAAATAGTTGTCACCTTTCTGGTGTCAGCAGGATATGTCACATTGGTATTAAATAGGTATCACCTTTCTGGTGTCAGCAGGATCTGTCACATGGGTATTAAATAGGTATCACCTTTCTGGTGTCAGCAGGTTCTGTCACATGGGTATTAAATAAGTATCACCTTTCTGCAGTCAGCGGGATCTGTCACATGGGTATTAAATAGGTATCACCTTTCTGGTGTTACTAGTATGAGTGCGATTGTCAATAGTGTTATGGTTAAGTGGTAAAATATTTAAAAGTCATTTAACATATATCATACCTAAATTGGCTTAAATCTGATGGTACCAAAATATTTATGAAATTAAGTACAACACGAATGTTTTCTGCTTCACTCAGGTGTACCAGCTAAATAAGAGACTGAAGATGTCGAATGATGAGTTGAAGCTTGGATCTTTCATCCTCCAATACAGAGGGGCCAGCATGGGAGATAACCCTATCCGTCACTGTCAGCATCTCTTCATCGACAACCCTGGCAAAGACGTTAAGGTCAGGGCTCTTGTAACCGAACTTCTCAAATACCTTGGTGATCAGGAACTTGTGAGAGAGTTCTCACAGTGGTCACCCCCTCCTTTCCCTGTATCAGGGTATGATCTTGTAGGTCTTGGTGTCCGTAAGGGACCTAGATTTGCCAAACTCATTCATGAGTTGAGGCAGTTGTGGAAGCAAAGTGACTTTAAAATGACAAAAGAGGAGTTGCTAGAACATGTGGATGACATTTTAAAGTAAATAAAATGAAGAGAACTGTTGTACAAGTTTTGCTTTTATATTTCTGTCATGTTTTACATCTGACCAGAACATTTTTGGAGGGATATTATTCTCCTATGCACTGGGAAATTCACAGTTAAACTTCAGAAATCAAATACATGATATGTAATATTTTACCTATCATGCATTATTTTATCTTGTATATAAGTCATGTCTTTATTTTCCTTCCATTAGCAGTTCATCAGATAGATGGTCTACATAATACATCTGGCAAGGGGTAAGGTTGGCACTGGCACAGCAAAAAGTATATTAACATAAAAAGCTTAGGAAACTTTCAACCAGGGTCGTGTCAAAATTAATCCCCATGAATAAGTCCAGTTAGATAAGAATTAATTTGAACTCTGACTTTGTAAATATAAAGCCCTATACAAAAGAGAGGGAGAGAGAGAGTAAGTGTATTCTCACATTCCTACGTTTCTATGTCAAAGTTTGCTCTTGTGTGAGAAGACCATGTAGGGTATACCCATCCCATATGAATGCACTCCATGACACTCAAGATGATGTCATTATGCTTAAGGCATTACAAATGTGTGAAAATCTTTCTTGCCATTTTAATATTGTAAAGACAAATCTTGTCAGTTAAGATATATAATTTCTTCTTTACAACAAATTTTAAGTTGTAAGCTAAGCTTTTTCTTGATTTATTTTTTGACATTATATATATTACAATACTGATAATCTGCCATCATTTTTCCTCTACTCTTTTCTGGATAGAAATGAGAGAAAATAATCCATCATATATGCGTTGGTGTGGGATAAAACATTCCCATCCTAGGGACCAGAATTTGTGGGCAGATTAACAGCAAAACGTCATTCATATGTGTTGGTGTGGAATGGAGAAATCCCATCCTCAGGGTCAGAATTTGTGGGCATTAACTCTGCAAAACCTCATTTATATGTGCTGGTGTGGGATGGAGAAGTACCACCCTCAGGGTCAGAATTTGTTGGCAGGAACTTGGTAAAACCAAAAGTTTGGTTCCTGAGTGCCATAGTGGCTCAGTGGTTAAGGCTTTGGACTCTCGACCAGAAGGGTTCGGGTTCATTTTCCACCATTGGATCAGCCGGCATCTGTCACTTTGATGTGTTCTTGGGTAAGGCACTTGACTCAACTTGCCTTGGCACAGTATAACCTTCAGAGTGTTGCTGTGTTGTAAAAAGCAAAGCAAACCAAATTGTTACTTCCCACAAATTCTGACCATTAGGTGGGATTTCTTTATGCAACACAAATGCATATAATTGATTCTACTTGTATCATCTTAGTTAAACAGTGGTATAGAATACTCAGTTATATCTTTGTATTGCGTTTAATGCCTTCGGTTGATGTCTATGTGTAACAGATATGAGCCATATGGCTATGAAATTGAATTGATTCAAAAGTGAAAAATCTATGCTATTGAAATTGGTGAATCTATTTTTTTTAAAAATATTACAAGAGGGAGTCAAAACTTTTTTCTATCTGCATACATTGTACATGCTAGCTGTGAATGAGATAATTCCTGCATGACGTGTACAAGATGCATGCACTGCAATATCTATCTTTCAGGTCATCTAGGTTCATATGAATACTCCACTGAAAGTTTAAACTACGAGGTTATTCTGGTTGACCAAAAATAATTCTTGGTCAGTGATTCAATATACATACACAGCAAACTAGGTCCTCCTAGTGGAGATCATCATCAGTCAAGCTCTTCACTAGTTCTCTTAATTGGGAAACCAGTCATTTTCTTGTAGCAAACTGGAATTGTGGATGATTTTATTTCCTTTCAAGATCAATTGGTGCAATAGATTGCATCAAGTTTGAACAACTTAAGTAAATTCAGTGGCATTTTGAAGGTTTTTATTTTGGCAAGTATATGTTTATGGTACCAAGACTTCAAGACTATTATTACTCTGAGAACTATATGTTTATAGTACCAAGATTTCAGGACTATTATTACTCTGGCAACTATATGTTTATGGTACCAAGACTTCAAGACTATTATTACTCTGACAAGTATATGTTTATGATACCAAGACGTCACGGCTATTATTACTCTGACAAGTATATGTTTATGGTATCAAGACTTCAAGACTGTTATTACTCCGACAAGTATATGTTTATGGTAACATGTTTTCAAGGTTATTATTATTCTGACAACTATATGTTTATGGTACCAAGACTTCAAGGCTATTATTACTCTGACAACTATATGTTTATGGTACCAAGACTTCAAGACTGTTATTACTCTGACAACTATATGTTTATGGTACCAAGACTTCAAGACTATTATTACTCTGACAACTATATGTTTATGGTAACATGTTTTCAAGGTTCTTACTAGTCTTTGTTCTAATGTTCAAAGTTACTTGCAGAGGCACCACATGCATTTTTCAGCCTAATGTAAAGAAAAGTTTTATTCGCAGTATTTGATTGCCCTCTGAAAGTTATGAATGTTGTCCTTTTAAAAATCATTAAAAGCAAGTGGCTAAGAAGTAAATGTATTCAATTCTTAAAATATATTTGCACCACCCAAAGCAAAGTACATCATTTAATTTGCAACTTATCTCAACTACTTATGTTGAACAATCTCCAGCTTTGCACTGCGATTCTTCATTGGTAACCTTGTGCAGTGTCAACTTTTTAGAGTAATAGGCAAAGCAAGAGAGAGATAAAGGAAAACAAAAAATTTTAAATACCTGGGTAGAGAGTTTGGCAGTTGGAATGTGCTCATTTAGATGCCTAGGTCAGATTCCCAAGTCAGTTGGTGAAAAATTTGGCCAGACCAGTGAGTGTTTGCATTTTCATGCATGAACATGTGCTTTTGTTTGTATATTCTTTGGAACAATTTAATGGCACAGAACAACTTCATAGACAGATATGACATTATATGAATCGTTACTACATGGTTCAAGCATGATGCACACTTGTCCTGCACTCTATATATATCTTCACTCTAGATCAGTGGGTATTGTTTAAATTATTGGCTCAAAAGGTGGTACTACAAGGGTTTAATAATTATTCTCAATACAAAATGGATAATTAAAAAAAGGATTTGTAAATAATCTATAAATATGTGGAGAAAGAAATAAAGGAATTGCATTTGAATTATTCATTGTCATCATCATCATCATCATCATCGTCATCATCATTATCTTGAGGACCACATGAGGTTGATAACAAATTCAGAAACTCTTTTAAATTGAGTGAAAGAGATGTTTGTGGTTTTTATTTCATTCAAGCTATTTAATCTTTACTTCATCAACTTTGATGTGTCCTCTTTAACTTTTTAGTTCTTAAAAAAATGGAAAATACCTACAATCACGGAAAGAGTTGTGTATGTAAAATAAAAATATGAAAACTTGTGTTTTTCACGTTGCATTTCAAATCAGCATAAGTGGTTGGCCTTCCTGTTCCTTCTCTCCATCCTTTTCCTCACATTATTGTCCCCCACCTTTTCGAAGAAAGGGGAGGGGGGGGATGTTGTATCTGCATTTCATCTTTCCATCTGTGGTAGTGACCACTTTCCAGTATACTTAAGAAATAATACTCCCAAACCTTAAGGGCTTGGACAGTGATAGAAATGGTGCAAAGTAGATTGAGAAATGCCTCAGTCCTCCTGCAAACATTGACAACTGATTGTTTTGATGACATAATGGTTCCAATACCCTTATTTACAAAGATAATCCAGGATGTTGCTGGCAATACAATACCAAACACTTCAGTAATTCTTGATATACGCAAGACGTCATCAGGGAACAGAAAAGGTCCTTCAAAATTTCAGTGCCAATCCAACAACTGAAAATCTGAAGAAAAAAAACGTATATACCAAGCTAAAGTTCTTCATACCATTAGAGAGTGCAAGAGATAAACATGGAGATGCTATGTCTCTTGGTTGAACTCTCCCTTTTCTATTAAGTCAGTGTGGAATATAGTACAGAAAATCAATAGCAAAAATTAAATCTGCTGTATCAACCATTTTAAACAAATCAGATGAAATGGTCACAACATTACCAGAAATCTCAGATACATTGGCCGAAACATTCTCAAAATTCTCTTTACATGAAAACTATTCTGAAAAGTTCTGCCATGTAAAAAGTCTGAAAGTTTCCTTTAAATTTCATATCTGCTAACACTGAAGATTTCTGTAAACCGCTTACCGTATATACTGGTGTATAATTCAGGTCCAAATGCAAACAGCATAGACCCTGATCTGCCATCGCATAATGCATCAGCAGATCAGCGTCTGTGTTGTTTGTTCTACTGATTAGTCCTTACAAACTGCATAGACCCAGATTTGCCGGCGCATTATGCGACGGCAGATCTGGGTCTATGCAGTTTGCAGTTGGTATCTGGTTATACGCGAGTATGTACGGTACTCACAGATGACATCAAAACTCATGATCAAGTCCATGACACTTCAGCTGGACCAGTCAATATCCATTATCAACTTCTGAAACTCTTACTTGATACAGCTCTCAATACACTACTAAACATTTTCAATAAAATTGGGGAAACTGGCGACATTCACCATCAGGGCTAGAAGTAACAGTGATATGAGTACTTGAACCTAGAAAGGATCATCCTGACCCTTCCAACTATCATCTCATATCAATAATGAGATGTTTTTACAAAACCATGAAATGAATGACAAATGACGGACTCCTCTGGTATCTAGAGTCCAACAAACTACCATCAGACCTTCAGTGTGAATTCAGATGCCAGAGAAGCACAATTGACCATCTAGTGAGACTTGATGCATTCATTAAAGAAGCTCCCATAAAGAAAGAATATATTGTTGCCATCTTTTCTGACATGGAGAAAGCTTATGACACCACATGGAAGAATGGCATAATGAATGACCTTTTCAACCTTGGTCTAAGGGGAATTAAGGTAGGTAGTACCTCCCTTTCTGGAAGCTATTCTCAGGATATGGGTGTACCTCAGGGCAGAAAATTTTCAGTCACTCTTTTGAACATTAACAACGTAGTGAAATGCCTTAATCCAGGAACTGACTGCTCATTATATGTTGACAACTTTTTGATCTGCTATAGATCAAAGAATATGCATACTATTGAATATCGGCCCAAGATTTGCTTCGAGTTCAGAAATGGGCAGGAGAAAACAGGTTCAAATTATTAAAATCTACAACTTTGTATATACTTCTGCCGATTACATCAAATTTATAACAACCGAAAACTCGACCATAACTCTTATCCCTCTTGTGGGGAGGCCAAACTTGTAGGGACTAATTTTGACAGTCAACTAACTTTCCTTTCGCATATTAGATACCTGACAAACAAATGTCAATAAGCCCTGGATTTAATACGAATTGTGGGAAAGGCAGGTTGTGGAGTCTTGCCTCGGTTATACAGGTCTTTAGTAAGATCTAAACTTAACCCCATCCTTCGTTTCTTAAGCTCTTTCTTTAGGGGAACTCACACTATCTGAATCGGAATCACCATTGGTAACACCAGTCTCTGATCTTCATAGCCAGGCCAACATGGGGCTAGCTGGATGCTGGGTAATTGTATGTATTTTTGAAGGTGGTGTGTCCATTTTTCACAAGAATTTGCTTATATTAAAACATAATATGTGTAACTTTTTTAGCTGGTAGTGGAAATGACGTGTGTGTGTATGTATATATATATATATACATACACACACACACACACAACGCATTACCAGCAGACTCCATAATCACTGGCCAATCATGTGACTGTCAGTGCAAGACAAATCCCGCATCAAAGGTCATGCACTGGCAGTCTGGCAAGCCTTGTATGAAACAGAATGGCTAAGCGAGTGATTATCCGAGATTATGTTAATTAAATACCCAAGAAATGTAATAGGGCATTGAATTAGGTGACAGGACATTTATTTAACATTAATTTTATGAGGAAAGTGGGAATCAAAAGCATAATGGCCCAAGCAGATAGTGTAGTGGTTGGTTCTAAAGCATAGCTAGCTCAAATGGTAGTGTAGCGGGACTGCTATGGTAAAATGCCTTGGGGAGAACACTGCATATATCACAGGCAAGGTTTTATCTTGAAAGTGAAGGCCACTGATCAAATGTTTTTTTAAAAAACAACCTTTTTCAGCACTTTTCCTCTAATGTCCCACATGTTATGGGAGTAAAACTTGGTTACTTTCCATGTCTGCCCAGTGACTTTACAGCTGTCTTATAGCTCATTGATTTCATTATTGTAAACTTTTGTGACCTCACCATAGTAGACGGGGCACAAAATTTAGCTGAATTTGCTTATTATTGTTCTTGCTGTTAATATGGTGGAGGTGATGTTCTCTGTTGAATATGTTCCCCAATCACATTAACTTTGGGAAATAAACTTCGCTGATTCTCGTATCCAGCCCTCCCAGAAAAGAGAAATAAAACTCTCACAAATTATCTCCACTTTCCACTGCAAGGTGGTTACCCATAGATGGATGTTTATCAGATTAAGCTTTTGCTGCGGTATGAGAGTGGTCAAGGAAATTTACTTGATCTTGTCACCATCTGAGTGCCTTTTGTCACCTTCTATGAACAAGGCATATAATGTCAAGGCCTCTGTGGACATTGAGGATGAGGACTACTTCGGCAGTCATCAAAAATGAACAAACTCTCTGGGTCTTTCAGTCAAAATCCAGAATCTGGGGAATTCTAAGACTTTCTTTTCAGAGAGACTATTACCAGGATCTTTCTCATAATGCTGGTACCTCTCACACTTGGACACATACAACGCTTGGTGTTTTGAGCATAGATAAGAACATTGCGGCAGAAAACATGTCAAACCCACTGTTCTATAAGGTTTATTGCCATGTTTTTGATGTGACTGGCAAACTTAAGTGGAATATGGTGGCCACATCATCAATGCTTGACTTGGCTTCATTAGCAGTTTTTCTTTTGGCCCAAAATTGGGCAGTGAGCAGACATGGGATTCTACAGCATGCATAACCAAGGTGATTAATAGGATGGTGGATTATTATATGGCCAATGCTCTTACAGATTCTTGAAACCAAATTTCTCCTTCCCCAAGCTTCCCAACACTTACCACCCCAACCGCTCACCAGCAATCTACCTGTTGGTGCCAGACTCCTACTTTTTTGGCAATCTTGGATCGACTTTCTTCTGCAAAAGGAATGGGTTATCCAAGTTGTTTCAGAAGTGCTTTGGATTTGGTTTGTCCAAATCCCCTCCCCTTTCATGTTTCCCGTTGGTGATAAAAGTTCTGACCGATCCCAAGAGGGTAGAAATGTTACTGAAGGAGATCAATTCTTTTCTCTCGAAGCAGGTGGTTGTGAGAGTTTTTGAACTGAAGTCGGGGGGGGGGGGTGGCAATGCTTTTTTTGGTGCCAAAAGCCAACAAAAACTCAAATCAGTAATCTCAGCCTGTTCAACATTACTTCACCGAAGTTCAGGATGATAACCGCACAATCATTACATTTTTCTATAAAAAGGGACAGGTTTGCGACAATCTTTATCTGACTGGCACATGCTTATATATCCCTATCCTTCTAGTTTCGTGCAAGTTCCTTTGATTTGCATTCCAAGGAACAGTTTACCAATCTTGTGCTCTACCGTTCGGACTAGATTTCAGCCCATGGACATTTGCAAGAACAGCTGTGTCATCACCCTGTTCAGGTCTACTTTGCTGACAGTGACTGCATCTTTACAAACACATGGTAAGTTAAATTTTATTGAAGGACATGAACGGCCTTATATTGCTTCTTTGCCATCTGGGCTTTCAAGTGAAATGGGAGAAGTTGAAGAAATGGGAGAAGTTGAATCTAAGCCCTATCCCAGTACTTCATCCATACGGGTATTGTTACAACTCTAGGTCTTAAAATAATGTAACAGAAAGAAAGTGAAACCAACAATGTAAGTAAAGTCAACAAGCAATTTATTTCTGGACAATTAAAGTGAAATGTCAAAAGATTCTTACAGTAAGGTGAATTAAAATCCAAATAATCTAATAATCCTAAGTGTCCTAATTACAAGTCCCTAAATATAGAATGTTCCGAATGAATTCCAGTAGCCTTGAATGTCCTGATGTGTTAGTAGTCTTGAATGTTCTGATATGCCTGAATGATGTAATCCAGAATATCATTGAATAAATTCACATAAATCCCAAAGTCAAGTATTAATCCAATATAAGAATGAGCACTTTTGGTAATTTCAATGAATATATCAAATTAATGATTCCTCTCTGAATTTGCTCTGAATTTTCACAACACAACTATAAACCTCTGATTATTAAAATGATTCCTCATAGACTGACCATTTGAACAAGAATGGAATATTGTCCACTAAAATCTCTATATAAACATAAGTCACATGAATGTTGTAGAATATGAGTAGCTCTAATGGAAAATTTCCTCTCTGTACGTGACGTTTCTAACATACGCCATGGAAAATTCCAATCTAAGTACTAACTCCTAAGTAAACAAGTCTGACCTGAATTCAAATGCAGTAAATATGTTGTTTACAAAATGACTAAAGAACAACTTACCTCATGGACACATATTATAAATTCAATATACATAACATTATGGAATTGTTTAGCCATCTCAACCTTGTCTGCCTCCCTCCAATGTGTATTTGTACAGATTATCGAGCTTAAAGTTGATCTCCAGCAGGGAATAAATTTCCGCGAGAAAGTTTCTCCTACTCTTTGCAAAATGAGGTGGTGGACTTGATTCTTCTCGACCATCTTTTTGTTGCGCCCTCAGAAGATGGCACTACTGGCTCGGTCGCACCCCTTTTCTGGTCATCTAGATCATCATGAATGATCTTGACTGAGATAAAACAGTTCCTGCATCAGTGGCAAGACAGTCAGTAGCTTATGTTAGGAATTCCAATGGAGGAACCCTGATTGGAGATTATGATCTGTTCAGATGCCATCTCATGGCTGGATGGTTGAGTGGTGTGGGCTTACCTGTTGCGCTGCTTCACTATGGTCAGTGGCAACTGGTGTCCAGAAGAGAGGGCCCTTCGTGTCAACCTTTTAGAAATGAAGACCATAATTCCTTTTATATCTGAAACTATGAAGAAAGTAGTCATTATAATGTTGGACAATGCTGTGTTGGTCACCTTCCTCCTCAAACAGGAGAGAACCAAATCACCCGACCTCAGCATCCTGGTCTGGTACTTTCTACGCTGGTGCTTCAGCATAAGATCACGGTCCAGATCTGTCACATATGCGGCCAATTTATTTTCAAGAAGGGACCAAATTCTCCACACCAAGTGGTCCCTTCACCCTGCGATCTTTCATTGGATTTTCACACTTCTGGGGCATCCACTAATATATCTCTTTGCGATAAGGTGGGACCACAAACTGATCACCTTCATCTCTCTAGTCCTTGATCTAGATGCTTTGTTTGTGGACACCCTGATAGTCAGTCAGATGTGGTTTTTGGGGATGCACCTTCCATCCAACTGTTCTGATCCCGAGATTAGTTTTAAAAAATAAGTGGCCAGACCTACAAAGTGGTTCTGGCACTCTCACTCAGACGGGACAAGTCCCCGGTTGAATGATCTACTCAGCCTAGCCATAGACATCCCCAGGAAAATCCCGGCAACGCCAAACCTGCTCAAACAACCGCGGTCACAGATTTTTCATCTCTGCCCAGGCTGGCTTTGGTCATGAGGGCCTTGTTTAGAAAGAATTTTGGCCCTTCAGTTATGGAGAGAATGTCACGATTTAGAAGGCCCTCCAGTTTGAAAGAGAACGAGGGAAAGTGGCACATTTTCAGAGACTGATGCAGGGGCAGCAGTATCATCCCTTTGAATGCCACGATCTATGAACTGGATTACGTTTTTCTCTGACTCTTTGAGCAGAAGAAGTTAGCTTCTGTTACTATCAATGGTTCCCGCTTCATGATTTCTGACACATTCAGGTGTCATGGTAGAGGGGATATAGGCCACAGCATGGACATGTCAGACCTAGCCAATTTTGACATGAATAGTCCCTCACCTTGTTTCCCCAGTGGAATGTTTCATGGGTTTTGACATGACTCAACTCAGATAAGTTAGAGCCTTTAGCCAGAACATGCTCAAACTACTATCTTACAGAGCATGTTTTTTGATCGCCCTGGCTACAACATGCAGGGTGAGCGAGTTACATGCTCTTTCGGTGGACCCGAATTATCTCTAGTTCAGATCAGATGGTTACGTGATCCTCAATGCGCTACCGGGTTTCCTAGGTTAGAACCGGTTACCACAATTTGGTCATTTGCTCTCACTCCACAATCGACACACCAAAAGAGGCAGCGATGCAAGACCCAGTTCATCCTCTCAAACACTTCTTGAAAGATGCGGAAAAAGGTCGTGGTGCACAACATCACTTTTTTGTCGGGTAAAAGCCATAAAAAGGTACATAACCCCTGGAGTCGTAGATGAAGTGGTGGATATGCTTGGCGTACTCTGAGGTCGCACAAGACCAGATACGCCTCATGAAAATTTCAGCTTGTGAGATTCAAATGATCTCTGCGAGCCTCGCATTTGAACACAACATTTCAATCCGAGACATTATTGAAGCCATTGGCTGACATGCACAGTCTACCTTCTTGAGTTTCTGACCCCGAGATCTAGCTTTGCAGAGATGAGAATTTAATCTGGTGGGTTCTGTGGCTTCTGCCCAGACAACCACTAGACCCAGTTAACGTTAGCACAACCTCCTCACAGGCATTGGTTTAGAGCTTTTGCTGGATTTCCCTGGTTTTTTCTTGTTAAGAAAATGCCTTTAGTTTCTCATTACGTGTGTATTGAGTTCACGTGTTACTTGACCATCACCTTCATGCTTTAGGGGAGCAGTTTGTCCTTCATATAAGGAGGTTAGCAATATTTCACTCAAATTTACCACTGTTAGAAGTTGGCAGCTTTTGCATTTCCTTCTGTTACCTATTTTTCTAATGTTATTGTGATAGCGGAAGATATTGGATGGAGAAAGTAAATTGTTTTGTAAATTATGTTTCTCCGATAATATGCATCAAATGACATTACTATTAAGCCCTCTCAAACTTCTCGCAATGTGAGCATCCTTGTTGTTGTTTCACTCGAGTTTAAACCGGTAAGCATCTGGTATGTGGGTAGCCACCTAGCAGTAGAAAGGGGAGGTAATTGGTGAGTCCCCCCCATCCCTTTGTCTATATGGGAAAGACAATATTTGTTATCTTTCTAAGAGGACTGGAATCAAGAGGTGGCAAAGTTTATTTTCGAACGTTAATGTGATCTGGTAAATATTCTCTGAGGAATATAATTTACTAAAACATTTACATTCTTCTGTCATTGTAATGCTGCTAAGGCTGTTTTCTGTATTGTTGTTCTTGTCATCTCATTTGTCATTTATTTTGTTTTTGTAATCATGCAAACCATTAAATACTATTTTGAACTGATGTATAGAGCATATTACATCAGTGGTGTATGGTAGTTATTTGTGCAAAGATCAATACTTTTGAGTGAAAAGAAGTTGAAAATAGAATTTTATTCTCACTCAAGAGTACATGACTATATGACACCCAGAACCTAGTGCATGCATCAGTGTCATCTGTTTGGAACACATCCAGGCATGAGAATCTCCATGGAATTCCCTGAAGTAATATACATTTTGAGAGTACTGGCACAGTACATTTTCACAATAGCCTACACATATAACAATATGACGACACTAAAATAAATCTAAAATTTATAGCGCATCCCACCAACTGTCTTGTATTGGGATATAACAAAACTATTTTTTGTAAAAATTGTATTCACTAGTGCAGTAAGCCTAGCGTGTATTATTTCATAAAAATTTATATTCATTACTGCAGTAACACTAAGACCAGTCGGAATTATTTTACAAAAAATTGTATTCGCAGCAGACACGTAATCACATGTCATCTGCTAGTATACAGGTAAAGCTTCATAATTTATGTTTTCAGTGTAGTAACCGAGGCCACTTGGTCTAGGCATATCGTGCAGAAGTACAGATTGAAAGGTCTGTAGTTCGAATCTTGGCAGAGGCGAAACACTTTTATTGTGTGGACTATATCAAAACATAACGTAATTAATAATAATAATAAAGTTAAAACCATAAGATGAGTTCGACTTGTGTTTTACTTAGCAGTAAACAGAATAAAAATTTATATATTGTACAATTTAGAATTATAATGTTATTGTGATACAATGTACAAGTAAGAATTATAACATAATTGTGACCCACTTTGCTACAGTACATAGCATAAAACAGTGATGTAACCAAGTTATATATATATATATATATATATATATATATATATATATATATATATATATATATATATATATATATATATTAACAGTTGAATGTATTATGAAATATTTTCATTTAAATGAATACAAATGAAGATTTTACCAAAACAAGAAAGAAAAGTCAAAAAAAATTACAACCCCTTTTAAGTTGCCTTCCAACTATAACATAATTAAGAAAGATGAAAGCAAACTGTAAAGAAAATAATAACGAAAAGGTTTAGAGATTCTTTTAAGAGAAAAGCCAGTGAGTATAGATTTTATGGCAGTAACAAGCAAGATTTGACCAGAACAGAACCTTTATTTGCTATTAAAATCTCGGGCCACACGCAGGCAGCATATGAGAGTAACATAATGCTTATTTATATATATATATTAGGTGGCAGTGTGTGTGTGTAGAGGGTAGTTATTAAACGTTGTATGGTACAAACAGATATATGACAAAATGGGGTGTGCATTACTATCGTATGATGTAAAGCACAATGTAAACAGTACATTATGAAAAACAGTTTTTGTAACTTATTACACATTACATATACATGTATGCATACCTACACATAAACATACATATGTGTACGCACATACTAGTACATGCATATATACACATGCACATCCAGTCGGAGATACAATTTGTATTTTGCTGGCAGTTACATCATTTTTTTCATAATTATATCAACAAATTTAGCAAGACTTATTAATGTTGAGCAATTTATGGAGGATAACAGTTTACCAAACTTCATTACATTAGGATTGATTCAATAATAAGATGGTAAGAATGTACATCTAAAAGGACAGACAAACAAATAATGAAATTAATCACCTATGTCATTCCTAACGCACACAGTGCATTTTCTGTCTTGGTATCTTTTCCTAATGCCCTGACTCTTCTGGAAGTTTGTGGTTGCTAGTTCTAACTTTTAGCAAAGGCAAATAAACATTTCTTTCCAAATATAGCAAGCAGTTCTCAAAGTTTTAGTATCGTTTGAATAATTGGTTAGTGATACCTTTAGATGCAGCTTAAAATCTTGCAGTCCATTCCTGTATAAATAAATCATTTAAAGATTGTGCAACGCTTGCTTTCAGAGCTTGAGGGTTACATAGTCTTGTGTGGTAGAGCAGATCAATTCTTCCAACTGAAATCAAAATGTTTGTAATATGTTCAAACCATTTATAAATAAAGTCGGAATGTACATCACTCAACATGACATTGTATGATTGTTTGAAAATTTTAGAGTATTTTGCATTTATTATTGAGATCCAAAATCCAATCATGCGACATATACTATTAATGTCAATTGGTTTCCTACCAAGTTCTGAATACAAGAAAGTAACTGGTGTGCTCTTTCTAAGTTTTGTTATAAATCTTAGGAATTCAATGTTAACATTTTCGATAAGCTGGGCATGTTCGAATCCCCAAACTTCACATCTGCACAACAAAATAGGTAAAATTGTGTGATCGAACAGTTGTAACTGTAAATTGATTGGAATGTGCAGATTGCTTATTTGTCTACAGAGAAGATGCATGGCTTTTTTTTTTTTTTTTGTATTTAAATTCATCACAAATAGAAATGGTATTTCCACCCATTGTGAATTTAAACTGAGTGCAATTATGCAATCCAAAAACTAATAATTTTGTTTTTGTTAAATTGATATTTAGTTTCCAAATTTCAGTGTACTCAAAGAATACATTAAGGTTTTCTTGCAAAGAGTCTGCATCAGTTCTGAGTATTAAAGCGTGATCTGCATATAGTAACATCAACAGTTCAAGTACATTTCGGTGTCAGATTCTTCTGTTTGAAGTACAATTCATGTACAATCATTATCTTGCAGAAAACACATCAGGTTGTTCAGAAACATTGAAAACTATCGGCGAGAGGTTTTCACCTTGCCTAACACCACAAAGAATTTGAAAAGAACCAGACTGTTATCTAGCAAACATCACACCAGATTTGATATTTTAATATATAGATACGCCAAAGCAAATTATTAATACTATTTGGCTCAAGGCGAATTAAGTCTTATGGTGAGCACAAAAGGTTAAGGTCATTCATTGTGTACCTTGGTGGTAACAGTCTTTTTTGGATGACCATTTGCTAATATACGCCGGTAAAAACTTTAGATGGACCTTAATATATGCCAATAACTAGCTTCAGATGGGTGTCTGATGGACAAATCAGGCCGGATTTTGGAGAAATCAAATTTCTAGAATCATTTTTGAGGAAAAGTTTGCATATTGCATCTTTTACCAAATTTGAAAATGCTGAATCTTATTTTTCTGTCTGCTAAACTGTATTTTTACACTTATACTTTAAACAATTTTTTAAATTTGTTATGTTATCATGGAGTTTTCACTACAACGATCATGTGTGAATGCCAGAGCTGTTTGTTATGTAAGCATTATTAATAATAACAATATTGACCAGTTATTACCTTTGACTACATTGTTAAAGATTGATGTGGAAAATAGTAGGTTTCCCCAACTATAATATATTGACAGTTGCGAAGTAAAGGTAGAGATGGAACAATATGATAGTTATAATATTGTTGTTGATAATGATGTTTGACTACTCAGATTGCACAGTGCCAATTAAAATATTATTCAAATGAAAGTCACCAATGCTTTTATTTTTATGATCTTATTTTCACAGTGAGAAATGTTGATCAATAACAGTTTATAGATCCAAAATCACACAGGTGATACCATCGAGCAGCAATTATCCGAACCTCAATTATTCAAATTTCGAGGTTATTTCATAAAGGTACAATCTACATTGTAAAGGAAATGAATTATATAACACAAACAACATGGAAGCAAACACATATACTTATATCAGATGATATTCTACACAGCTGAGAAATTGTCCTGTTAAATGTATATATGAAAGATTAAAATTCAAGAAATGAGTCGTCCGAAAAGAAAAAAAAATGTGGACAGACCTGTTCATTACCGCTTCATAAAAAAACCTTTGACATTACGCTTTAAATAACATTCTCAGTGCGATAACTTTGTAAAGTGTGAACAAAGTGCTCCGTATATTTTCTCACTCAGACACCAAAGGAAGAAATACAATTTCAAAGAAAACTCTTTCACTTAGAAAAATAAAGTAATCTCATAAGTAGTACATGCGTTTCTATCTTCAATATGTGCCTTAAGCACAAATTTAATATCAGTAATACGGCATCTGTCACTATTGTTTAGCTTAACCTTTCCACAATGAAAAATCCCTCCATCATGCTAGATGCACCATCCTTCTGATCTAGAATTCTTAGAACACGTGCATCGACCCAGTCTGACTACGTCATGAGCAAATACGCAATACCGCAACCTTATTCTTTTCCGGATGACTTCTTAAGTCCAGACATGGAAAAAAAATGCTCCCTTCAAGAAAAAATACCTCAGTGATGGCTATGCTGTATCAGGACCTGATATTCATATTTCTTTATTAGCGAAACAATATCCCTTAGTCTTTAATTATAAAAAAGTTTGTTTTGATAGTCTAGTGATATTTCTTCAGTGCTTTACTCCTCGTGGGTTCGGGAATTACTTGTAAGAGTATGTATACATTTCTAATGGGTTGTCAAAAGTATCCATCCATGTGTTTTCACTTTGAGTGTTTACATGTTGTACGGGGGCTCGTATATTAGTTTCATTAATGTTATTTAATGTAGTGTGCGTTATTAACATCCTGGCGACCTTAGAGATTACACATTCCTCCATTCATTATATAATGCTTGTCGCATTAATATAATTCATAGATTATGTTCCTCTGTTTACAACTTTTTGAGTAAAAATATGAATAAACTCTCAGGTTTTCATTTACGAATAAGTAGCAAAGAAAACAAGGACGCCAAAGCAACCCTTGTTATTATACATCATAATTGTTTCAGAAATTTCTTTTAAGATGTCACAAAGTGTGGGTAAGTATGGGCATAAGAAGAAAACTCTATGTGACACTCACACCAAATGTCTTTTGTGTACAAAGTGTACACGAATGGACGGATGTCCATTTTGTTTTCTGTGGTCCGATAATACCTGGGACCTAGCTGAAAACAGGCACATATATAATAGTAAGAAAGAAGTGCGTTCTTCTTCCTCTCCCTCTGAATCCTTAAGATTTCATGATATACATACCATAACTGGGATCAGCTGCATATTCCAGAATAAAAGAGAGAGTGTCAGCATCTTCTAGAACAGAACTACTATTATCATCCTGAAATGGGAAACAACTACTTCTCGTTGGATTGACTGCGCTCCCCCGAATATAAGAGGGAGAAGCAGCAGCATCCCCGATGAAGATAGTGTGTCTTCTTAGAAGAGGGCAGCATCTATTGTTAAGGGCTACAAGCTTGCAAGGATTGAGAGCACCCCCGGCCCACCCCCCTCGGTATAGGAGAGAGGGGAAGGATCATTCAAGGCACAAAAACAAAGTCTTACCCCCAAAAGGGTGTAGTACTAAGCCATTTTATGGAGTCTACGCACTCCCTTCAGGGAAGGGTCAAAATTCTCATTGTACCCGAAGTCAGGTGATGAGCAGTTCGCGCAACCCCAAGAGGGTTATGCAACGTTCTATTTTTTGCAGTTCTGAGGAAGTTCTTTCCACAGATCAAGATCACCATTGACTTTAGGTGGCCGGTCATTGACCGGTCACCAATCACCAGGTACAGAACACCAGTCACCTGTCAATGGGTACCGGTCATTGGTCATGATACTGGTCACCGGTCATGATACTGGTCGCTATGCATCGAGAACATCGAACTCCGCTCTTTCTCCACATTACCTAAGCACACATTTACAGGGATAGAGCCAACATTTATGCACGTTACCGGGAAAGGATATTGGACCACTGTCCCCTCCTTCCCCACGTTCCCATTCAAGCCTTTTGGGATGTGAAGTTTCCCCTTTCAGTGGAGAGATCATCTTGTATGGCCCCCTGCAAGTACGGGTATTGTGGTTCGAAGACCACCACATGCTACTCGGGAGGGATCATCACGGAAAGAGAGGGTTAGTCCCCTTTCCCCTAAGAAGCCCTTCAGAAAAGGCACTACTTAGGGACAGTTCAGTAACTCCGTGTGAGGAGTGATATAACATTTATGTCCCTACTTCCCAACCTTCCCCACAGAGAGAATGTTCTGGTCTAATATTTCTGTATCCCACCAAGGTTTGGAACAGTATGCTGATAATGCCTTGTCCATCATAGTAGATTCTCAGGAATTTGATGATGATCAAGAGGAAAGGGTTCACCCTCCCATCCTAGGATCTTCAAATCCTTCCCATCAGGTGGGTGAAGAGGAAGAGACATGGTCCTTTGACAAGACCGTAAATGAAGTCTACTGCCTTCTTCCCCCTGATATGTGCCCTAAGCCTTTGGGCTTTGGCGAGATAAAGATTATTTCCAGTTTAGAAAGACTTTCGGGGACAATGCCTTGACCAGATATGCTCTTATTTCCTCACTCGTCTATGGTCAGAGAACTTGCACAGAGGTTGGGCAAAGACAAAATAAGGCAGGTCAGCCCTCCTTGCTACTCTAAGACCTTTAGTCGCAGTCTCCAGCTATAGGGTTCATTTCCCCTCCTGGCCCGTAACCCCCTCCCACCTTGGACGCCACAGCTTCATAGGTGGGGATTTCGTCCGGATAATTTGCTTGCCTCTCTGCTAATCATTAGAGGCTTTAAAGTCTAAGGACAGGTCCATAGTGACTATAGCATCACACGCTGAGTTGTTATCTTCAGTTCCTTTACAACGGTTGTTGGAGCCTGTAGCAAAAACATAAATCATCATTGTCTACAACCATGGCGTTGTCGACAAAGCATCTCCGCCAGTGCGGAGATGTCATATTGGACACTTTTCGAAGTTTTTTCTAAAGCATAGCAAAAATCTTCTTAGATCTGCACCCCTTGAATCTGAGACTTTATTTAGTTATCTCTTTTTTGTCGTTGCATCACAGGATTTGACAGACAATCAGCATAGGTCTCATGCTTCAGTTACTGGCCCATCGAAACCGGTCAATAAGCAAACACAGCCTGATTGAGCCATGGGGCAGACCAATTTACAAAAAAAGGGTATGCAACCACAACAGCAAAGTAGCCAACCATCCTATAAGACCACTCCACAACAATCGTACTCAAGACAGAAAATCTGGAGAGGCAAGGGTAAGGCGAGGAAGTCTTCTGGCTCCCAAGCGGACGCCTCCCCTCTCCTATAGTGCATCCTTCTTGCTTTAACACAAGTAGGTGCTTGATTAGTCCTCTTTCAGAGGCCTGGTCGAGCACCACAGAAGATTGGTCGGTGTGGCGTGGTGGTGGTTGGTGGTTGTGGTTATCATTATCTAGAGGATGATCGACCTCGGTGTTATTGCCCGGATCGAGTAAAGAATAATATAAATTGTGAAACTTATAGATGGAATGAATAGAGATCTGAGCAGATATATAGAACAGAATAACACAAGCCCCCGTACATGAAATATAACAATTTAGTCAATTACATAAACAAACTGTGATAATGCATTACATTAGGAAGATACACTTCTCTTTTGAAATAAATCATTCACCGAATTTTAAACACAAATATACTTATATAAATAGCCGATCTGTTTAAATGATAGAATTAATTCATCATAGAATCGAGTGAACAATCGAAGTCATTGCCTTGTACAGCTTCATAACCTGGTTTCCTCCGGTTTCACTCCAGCTTCACCATGCTGTTCAACTGGTTCCTTCGCTTTCTTCTCACTCTGACTATCTTGCCTCTGTCGGCCCTCAAACTTTGTGTGAGTAGGTGGATACGTAGGTATGTAGATACGTCAGTGGATTACGTCAGTGGAGCTATTTCCCCTTTCAAAATAAACAGAGAAGCAACCTAAATCTTCTGTCAGATATCCTACTGGGAATAGATCATTACTCCACTCTCGTTATGTCAGATATCATCCTATCGAAAGTCAAACAGATACCAAAGGCTATCTGGTAAAGCCAAACACGGCAGGCCATAAACAAACAAACCTAGTTTCATAAGATTAATCTATTTCCTAACGGCTATTTCATCGCTGACTCACATTAACATCACACGAGACATAACAGTTCCGTTCTCGATTATACAAATGAATGAATGAAATTCATTACATTGCTTAACTACGTTAATTTCAGTCGATACACACTTAAGTTTTTATCATACATGAAATCATCTAAGATCGGTGAATTCACACGGATTCTCATACTCATATCAACTAAAGTAATGCATGAAATTCTTAGAATACATGATTCCTATAACACTCAAGACAACAAATTCAAACAATCTGTCAAACTTATATATAAGATCATTGTACGAATTCAGATAATGAACTCAAACACAGTTATACTCATATCAAGAAAATTGATCTACGAATTTATACAAATAAATTCATGCAAATATAAGTAAATAAATTCAGGCAAATAATTATATTGGTATCAACGAATTACATGAGATTGATGCAAATACCTTGTGCTTTCAAGCCTTGCTCGCTTCTACCGCCAGAATTGTGTCCGTCAACTTTCCAGACATCCGGTCCCTTAGATAATTGTTTTACGAGATAATTTCTTGCAAATTCAATCTCGGAGCCAAAAATATCTTTCTCTTGCAGGAGTTTAGACTGACTAAATTTTGCGATGTGTCATATTAAAACTATGAAATTTCGTGTGGGAAACACGCCCCTTATTTAGCGTAGCCAATCAGGATTAAATATATCTACCGCCTTTATAAATAGGCACCAAAATTTGTGGCCATCCTGACCCTCTAGATTTCCAAATAACTGATTCTGGACAATCTCAACTCTGACATTTTCGATACAAAGATTGAGTTAACCTTTTCCCTTCCAGTTTCTCTGACTGTTAAATAAACGAATGCTTAATTAAAAATCGGTTCCTCTCACAACACAGACCTTAAAATCCCTGCAGCATAGCGATTCAATACGCACCCTGTCCTCATAAATCTAATTAATTGTTCTCTGTCCAAGTTAATGTTCTCTTTATAGATCGACAGAAATTTGCACCCTTACAGTCGGTCATTTCTATCGTGAAGGAGGGTTTACATCTGGGATTTGCAGAACACCCTCTTTGCTCAAGGACACCCATCTTTTTCCATGAGCCAAATGTAATCAAGTTAAAGGCAGAGGTGCACACCCTTCAGAAGGGCACAGTAGAGACGGTTCAAAACATCCAGTTGCCAGCATTTCTTGCATCCAAAAAGGCGGGAAACTGAGGTTGATTATAGATCTTCCCCGCCACCCTCTGCCCCAAAGAAATGTTTGTGAGAGTAAACTTTCAAGATTGAATTGCAGCATCCTATAGAAATGCTATCAGACTCGGATACTGGGCAGGTTCCATCAATCTGCAGAATACGTATTTACACATCTTTGTTTTTCCTCCGCACAAGAAATACTTCCGTTTTTCGATAGGATAGGAGGTATTTGAATTCCCAGCATGCCGTTTGTTCTAGTCTAAGCGCCCAAGGCCTTCACCAGAGTGATGGGTGTAGTGGCTGCGCACTTGAGGTATCTGGGGATTCCTCTTTTCCAGTACTTTGACGACTGGTGGATGCACAACAGCAACAAACAACTCCTAGTATATCATATTGCCCGCTATTGGTCCGTACTGACTCAGTATGGACTTGTTCCCAACCTTGAGAAATCGGATTTCATTCCTTCTCATTCCTTCTCGGATTTCTTGTACATATGAATAAATTACTTACCTTTCTTGGTCGGGTTCGTGTTCCTCCAGAAAGGATAGACAAAATCCTGGAATTATTGAGGACTTGACAGGCCTAGACATCGTTGTCAGCTTGCCTTTATCCCCCTTTTCTAGGGACATTGAACTCAGTGGCGGACCTGGTACCCCTAGGGAGAGGGAGACTCTATTTACAACCTGTTCAGTTTCTTCTGTTGGCAGTCTGGAAACCACACAATGATTCGCTGTCAGATCGAATTTCTCTAGGGTGGACTTTTCAGTAGCACTTCAAGTGGTGGTACAATCAAGAAAAATTCTTATGGGAGTTCCTCTGCATGGCCTTGAACCCCATTCCTATCTGTACACCGATGCATCTCATTAAAGCCGGAATCAGTACTTCTCCAGGCAATTGTTCCCAGGAAAAAGAGCCTGCTACACATAAACAATCTGGACTGTGTTCTTCGCCCTGAACGGGTGCATTAATCATGTCAAGGGGCATTGCGTCATGGTCTCCTCAGACAATACAGTGGTGGTTGCATACCTCAGATGACAAGTAGGTACTCATGCTCCTTCTCTCTGCGTGGACGTCTGGAACATTCTACACTGGGCAGAGTCAGAAGGAATTACACTCCCAAGTTTGTCACATTCCAGAAAAAGAAAATATCCTTGCGGACAGTTTGTCCAGAACAGGCAATGTAGTTCTAACAGAATGGTTTTTACATCAAACAGTTGCAGGGTCTCTGTTCATTCTATGGGAGAAACCTCTAGTGGACTCGCAACGAAAGTCAACAACATGCTTCCGTTTGTTTTCCCAGTCCCAGACCAAAAAGATTGGGCAGTGGACTCTTTCAGCCTGAGGTGGGATCGACTGTTCGCTTATACATTCCTTCCCTTCAAGTTTATTCCACAGGTACTTCACAAGGTCCGGACATCCACAGCTCCGATTATCATGATAGCACCTCATAGGACTTGGTTCAACGACCTCCCCGACCTTTTGATCGACCAAGCCAGGGTGGTACCTCAGTGGAAGAATGTGTTTTTGCAATACAAAGGTACTCTGCTTCACGCCAATCCTCAGATTCTCCACCTTCACGCTTGACTCATCTTTAGCGATTTATATGCCAGGACAGGTTTTCAAGCAAGGTTTCCGACTGCATCGTCCAGGCTCGGAGTCGTTCTACATCTAAGGTCTATGATGCAACGTGGAGAATCTTTTGTGATTGGTGCACTAGGAAACACGTTAATCCTAGCTGCCCCTCTCTTGCTGCAGTAGCAGATTTTCTACTCTTCCTTATAGAGGAGAAATATTGTTCGGTCTTCACAATCAAAGGGTATAGGGCTACCCTTTCAAACACTCTTAACTTCCCCAAAGGTCAGTCCGTTGGCTCAGATCATCATTTGGTGGATCTTGTTAAGTACTTCGGGCTGTAGAGAACAGTGTCTCGCTCGTTGGTGTCAAGATTAAATCTTTCATGTGTTTTGTGGGCTTTGACTAAAACCCTTTATTAACCTTCGAGTGAGGCTTCATTGGAAAATCTTACGCTTAAAACCATCTTTTTTTCTAGCTCTATCGTCAGCGCGGAGAAGAAGCGAACTACATGCATTATCAATAGAGGAGGGATGTTATGGTTCAATGGGAATTACGATTCTGTTTCCCTGTTTATGTCAGCCAGGTTTCCTTGGGGGGAAAAAACAGCTTCTATGAGTACTTTCATCCCCGATAGAGACCCCCAGTTTCAGTTGTGGACAATCAAGATAGACTCCTTTGTCCAGTTAGGGCACTTAGGTTCTATTGAGCAGTTGCTAAAGGGAGAAGGAAGGGTAGGAAAGGATGACGTATTACTGACATTAAAATGTAGTCTTTTTTGCGGGGCGGGGACGGGGGTGGATAAAGCTAATACTTAACTGTTTCTATTAGATGCCCTCCTCCCACCCCGCTCTGACGTCCATCATTAGTCAAGGTCCTAGAATAGAATGAGGCTGCGTTATAGCGCATGGGTCTATTACGTAGAGGCAGACTGGGTCGATACACGTGTTCTAAGAATTCTAAAACAGGAGGATGGGGAATCGGACACGGAGTAGGATTTTCTTTTTCCATTGCGTAAAGGGTAAGTTAAACAATAGTGACAGGTAAATATTGCGTAATTAAAATTAGTTTTACCGCCCCCAAAACGACATTTCACTCATTATTATCAGTGTTACACCTGACATTGAGAATTTCTGCATCTATAGCACAAACTTGTTCACCGCGTGTTACATCTGCATGAAATTAGCTCCAGACAGAATTCGAGGACAGAGAGTCTAAGACATAAGTATTGGCATCAGTATATTATCCTTGTGTTTCCAGTCCTTAGATTCAGGGGACAGCAGTTCAGAGTAATTGAAATGAACCTGTCTCCATACTGCTGCCTGGTAGTAGGAACCCTTAATGTGGAAGGACAAAGCTTTACTTATTGGGGAAAGGGATTCAGGTGTTCGGGATCTGAGGAGCAATAATGCTTTAGCCTTGTCAATATCACCAACATTCTGGACATTTTATTGTCTGCAAGTTATTTTGTTTGTATCTTTATCTGTTTTGTTTACGCCAAGTCACATTTTCTTTGGCTATACGTTAACTCGTTGTGTTGTTGGAAGAATTTCCAGACTGTTTTCTTGGGATGACAAGCGATAATCGATGGTGTCACAGCCAGGGAATGGAATACTAGGATGCATTTCAAAACAGTTTCTCCATAGGGTATCAGTTTCACATAGCATGAATCGGAGTGTATTTTCTTTTGGATGTTTCAGAGCTGAGCCTAAGTTTAGAACAATGCATCTGGTGGTAGTGGACCAAGAGTAGAACCACGACATTGTTAATCTCTGCGTGGACCACTATGCTGTCTGCCTGACTATGGACACTGGAGAATATTTCTAATATCTGCTTCCTTATGCCGAGCAGAGGTTGCTTGTGTCCACGTCTGTCTTCGATGATTCCACCATTTCTTCATTGAAGAAACCAACAGCCCCAAAAATAGTTTTGGTTTGTGGCGCTTGCGGAGTCAGCTGCTCAGATAAGAATCTTGCTAAATCTGCTTTGTTTTCTGAGTGTACCAGGAAGTTATTCCAGTTGGTTGGCAAGGGCGCGTCTCGACTCTCAATTATTCTCTGACTGGTTTGGTACCCTAAGCACAGCTTTTCCTGGCTCCATCTTTTGCTGATGTCTCATAGTATCTATCGAATACAATGTCAATGCGATCTAATGAAGAATATCCCTAAATGACAGTGTGTACAGATATTTCAGATGTATCCAAATGTAGCAGTTCCTTTTGGTTTCCCAATCTTTTGCACTATTGTCTGGCCTCCTTTGACGAGAGTTGTGGTGTTGCTAACTTCAGCATTTTGGAGAGTTGGCGGTTATGGCATATGTGTTATTAAAACATGAGACAGAACTGATTTGTCTCCTGCTGTGTAGGGATTCAATGCCAGTGAAATAGTATCTGATATGTGCTCATGGCGAAGACTTTCATTTAGATTCACATTTCGCCCAGCTTCATATGCAGTCAATAGCTGCTGCGCTGAATCGATCTATCGGCTTTTAAGTTCTTCTCTTTTCCAGCCCTTGAGCTCTTCGTCACTGTCTCCGGAGAGGATAAAATCTATGCATTTTTTTAAATTTATTGTTATTTTTTTTGGGGCGGGGGGGGGGGGGGGGCACCAAATTTGACCTTTCGTTCCCCACATGGAATAAGACTCTCTTCAACACTCTTTTACAGACATTCGCTTGGTTCTCTTCCATTTTTTTTTCTTCTCTTGGCAGCTTTTTGATTTTCTTCTCTTGGCAGCTTTTTATTGCAATATTCTGCAGCTCTTGAGATGCATCATCTGAGAAAAAACTGAATGACACCAAAGTGGACTGTAAGTTGTTTTCATCTTCACTAGCTTGTTTCTGCCTT
Source organism: Margaritifera margaritifera (assembly GCA_029931535.1). Classification (NCBI taxonomy): domain Eukaryota; kingdom Metazoa; phylum Mollusca; class Bivalvia; order Unionida; family Margaritiferidae; genus Margaritifera; species Margaritifera margaritifera. Next base: position 2,758,178 of record JAQPZY010001486.1, on the reverse strand, counting down.
CCTTTGGTAGATTCATTGTGCACATTGGTGTCATCTAGACCTGGATTGAAAATTTATCTTGTTTTACATGCACTCTGTTTCGGCATGTTGTATAAAAAGGTCCATCTGCTCAAAGTTGTGGACGTTTTGCTGATGTCTATAACGCCTCCTCTTCACCCATTCCTGGCTTTGATCTGTATCAACTTGATTAAATCTGAGGCCTCTCCTCTTCACCACAAAGTTTCTCCATTCTCAAATTCATGCTGCTCTTCTGCAGGACGTTGATGCGTGCCATTTAGGTATATTCCCCACCCCACCCCAGTGTGCATACTTTGCATGATCATACTTCATAAGTAAAGACTGCATGCTCCGAAATGCAGAGAGATGGAGTTTCCAAATTCCATCCCTTTGGGAACGGATAAACAAAATAAGAATCTCGATCTGCTGTATATAACTTTACCAGAATTTAAAGAATTTAGACGCAATGAAAACCTCGATTACTTCTCTCAACCATTTTTGTGTAAAGGACTGACTTGAATGCCACCAAAATCCCCATCAGTAGATCTTATTGTTACTTCTGTCCTCAGCAGCATATCTTTCCCATTAGCATGGTAGATATGTGGCATGAGGTTTCTCCACATGGCCGATGAAGTCGACTTATGTTCCCGGATTGCTCCAGCGCAGGGTTTGCCAACTTGCACCTGTTCTGCTGATCTTGGGTCAAGAACCTTACTGTCGTCCAATATCTCTAAAAGTCCAGATAATTCAACATGCTTGCCGATTGCCGTCAGAAAGTTTAACGATATATGAAGTCCACCAAGCTTCAAATTCATGAAATCCTAGTACCATCCTTTACCCATTTAAATTCTATCAGTCTAGATTAGTGAGCCTCGTCAACCGTTAGTACTACATATTTATGTCCAAGATTAGATGATACATGTCGACATCTTTGCGTTACTTTAATGTGTCCAGTTCGTGGGCAGGTGCTTGGATAATGGGCATATGTCTAACCATTGTGAAATGGATCTACATGTACTGTGCTGTTTTCCGGTTGAAGTGTTTCCATCCTGTTCTTGTTCTTGCTTATGTTGTCGATTGAAGATAAAGGGGGGGGGGGGGGGGAAGAAAAACATATATGATGCAATGCCATGAAATGCTGTTGGATTGTCATCTGCTAATTGATTTAACCACTTCTTTTGTATGCTTCTTGTTAATGTAGGTTCTGCTATTCCTTCTACAACTGCTGCTGTCACAAACTCCCCCATCACTTTATGAAATTTGAGTATGGCAACTTTTCATGGGCATTGATTTCAGAACCTCGCTGCCAACCTGCTACTTTTGTAGCGTAAAAAATATTTCCATGAGATGCTGTCATTCATGTCTATATTATCACAAGTGAAGTGTAGAGACCTCCCATTCACAAAGTTAGGAGGTGTAGCTGTATCTGTTACATTGTCCATGGTAGTTAGTGTATTTTCCATAAGAGCAGTATCAATTTGCAAAACATTTTTGATAGTTGATGATGTGTCCAGCATTATGGAAGAGATGAACAACATGTTTAGGATTCCGGTGCTTTCCACCAGTGACATTGTTCTTAAACTCTTTGGCAATGCTGAGAACAACATTCTGCATTTTGAATTGATTCACTTTTACAATAAATTATACAGTCTCTTCTGATGCTTCTCCAAAATTCTATGTCACCCGATGTCCAGTCTGACAAACATTTTAAGGAATAGAAGATATTGTGAATCCTCGTTGATTTGGTACCGTTGGTAGGCAGGTTGGCTCATTGTGTCAGATTTGGTACCCTTGGTAGGCAAGTTGGCTCATTATGTCAGATTTCAAGCGTAGGGCAACATGAACACTTTATACAAAGCCATCATTGTAGGGTTGGTAAACATAAATTGCAAAAGATTAGTTGTTTTCCTCTGTAAATTTTTTTAAATCTCGGAACAATATTATTATTATTATTATTATTATTATTATTATTATTATTATTATTATTATATAAATATATATATATATATACATATGTGTGTGTGCGTGCGTGTGTGTGTGTGTGTGGTTGTTGCTAAAAGTAGAACATGTCTATCTTATCTGCTTGATTGCGTAATGTCATGCACTGATAAACATCACTGATATGTGACCCAAGCTTTTCTCTGAAGGTGGACCTCTTGCTGATGAATAAGGTATGTCAGTGCCTTTCTTCAGAACTGCATGCAGAAGCAATTGTTTCAATGGTTGCTCGATTTATTTCAAATTTCCAATCTTTTTCTTAAATGCACATCTTTTAGTGTGCGCAGACCTTTTTCAATGCCACCATGTAAATGTCTCTTTTTTTTTTTTTGTCATCATGTTAAATTCAGCAGGTCGTTTTCTTTTAAGGCTCAACAAAGGTTCCATGGTCGTTCAAATGCAACACATGGCTGGTCTAAAACAACGACACTAACTGTAATAGCAGTATTATGATTAGAAAGGATGTCAGTTTCAACAGATTACTATTTGTAAAAGTGTGAAGCACAGCAACTTTACATTGTTTCTGATCTGCATCCGAATATCGCGGTTACGACTTGTACGTAATTCCATTCCGGATACTTTATCCTCAGCTATGATAATAATTAATAATAATAAGAAGAAGAATATTGGTGGAGGGTAACGCCATTTTTCAACACATGATAGGCTATACATGGCGGCCAGTATTTTTGGTGGAGGAAGAACCCGGGAAGAACCAACGACCCACGGGAAGCTACTGGCAAGCTTTCTCACATACCCACGTTCGCCGAGTCGAGACTCGAACCCATGTCCACAGAGGTGAAATGTCAGTGACCTGTAAAGGTTAGTGCCTTAAACCATTCGGCCACCCTGGGACCAAAGAAAAAGAAGAACAAGAATTTCTGATAGATGATCAGCTGTTTTCGATATAAGACATGTGCGTACAAGGCCGAAAACACAACGGAAACCAGCAACTGTGAAGTGCGGCATCAAAGTGGTGGGAAATTTTCTGTACGTTGATGCCATTTTTTAAATAAATTCGTGAGGATTCTGGAGTCCAAATCAAACTTAACAGACAGTAAATTTGGATTTAACACACCTAAAATATGTTATAAAAGGTGTCTGCCCACTTTTTTGCATAAATGCTTCTAAAGTGTTACCCAGCCACATTTTTTCGACCTTTGACCTGTCTGAATTAGTTGGATATAAGACAATCTGTTGGAAATATCAGACGACTATGATAGAGGTTGCATGTTATTTCAGAAACTACCCATTAGATCCAGAGAAATTAATTCCAAATAAAATAATTTAGCAGAGGTACAGACGAAGCTCATCGATGATTACAAGGGTACAAACAAAGCAATACCAAAATTATTATATACATTCAAAAACAGAAAAAAATATGTCATTCATTAAAAATATCTAAAGTTACATACACAATTGTTCCTAAAACAGAGAAAGATCAATAGAGCTGTCTTGCTTAAACAATAACCACGAATAAAATCTGACATAAAGTTGAATACAATTTTGAGAGAAAAGCAACAAATGATTTTATGAACACCTCTTCAAACTGATGAATAATGCTGTATTTGGTAAACAGATGGAAAATCTCAGAAAAAGAATATTTAAAATATGTTCTTAATAAAATATATTTTTAAACGCCAAAAAGGTCTATATTTTGCCAGGAGAATAATGATTAACGATGTCTTATTGTTAGTCAGTTTGAAAAATTAGAAAATCAAATTAACAAAACCAGTTTACTGTCGATGTACAGTGCTTGAGTTGCCTAAATGGCTGATGGACGAATTTTATGACAAGAAGGTCAAAAATTGTGATACAGTGAGGCTGTTAATAAATACAGATTTGGTATGCATTCCTGTTGAGGAAAACAAACAAAAAAACAATGTTATGAAAAAACACAGGTCACTAACCCAAAGATTTTATGAAAAAGCGTTAGCCACTAACACTCAATTTTATTTTTTTAAAAAAACATCGACTACTGTCAATCAATTGTTTTGAGAAACCGTCGGCCACTAACCCCCAAACGTTTACGAAAAACATCAGCCAGTAACACCAAATTTTATGAAAAACCCTAGACAACTGGTCATCAAAATGTTTCTTTTAAAAATCCTCCGCTAGTCGTCAGAATTGTACAGAAAACCTCAGGACACTGGTCATAAAAATGTTGCTAAAATAAAATCCTGCACTGGTCATCAGAATTTGACTCGAAACACAAGGCCACTGGTCATAAAAATGTTGCTAAAATAAAATCCTGCCCTGGTCATCAGAATTTGACTTAAAACCCTAGGCCACTGCTCATCAAAAATTAACGTAAAAAGTCCTCCACTGGTCGTCAGAAATTTTTTCAAAATCCTAGGCCACTGCTAACCAGAATTTTGCTTTAAAAAAATGATCCACGGGTCATCAAAATGTTAATTAAAACTCTTGAGTTACTAACACCCAAAATTATTAAGAGCTAAGAAAGCACACCCTCCTATTCACTTCATTGCTTAACTACATATAGACCAAACACAGGTTATAAACTTAAAAGGTGTCCTGAAGGGAGGCGCATACCCACTTCTCACGCGTAGCGTGGTCGGGGGAATACTATCTTCCACCTTTATAGAGAGCCGTGGTAGCTCAATTGGTAGAGCGTCGGACTCGTAATCCAAGAGTCGCGGGTTCGATACCCGTCCAGGCCAGCTCGGGTTGGCTGCCTCGCTGTATTCTCGGGAAAGACACTTAGCTCCCATTTCCCCGGCATGATATAGCCAACAATGTGTTAAACGAGCCGTTAAAAGCAACAAAAGCAAATCAAAAACTATCTTTATAGCCCCTATTTTATTGTTGTCAAATTCTGTAAATCCAAACAACTATGGGGCCACAAAAGCTATAAATAATGCTTTGATTATAATAATGCTCTGATCTACTATTATAGCGTTATATATGCATCAGCTTGTATCGATTGGTTTATCAGAGGTTGAAATGTAGGACATGACTTCTATTGATCGGTCTGTTTTGATATAAAAAAAAAAAAGAACGCACGACTAGTGATAATATACAACATAAACACTAACTTAAAGCCAATTATTTTACCACAAAAGACAGGCGAACTAACCACTGCCACAAAACATTATCTAAAAATTCATATTATATGAATAGCGTCTCAGATCTCTGATTAGGCTGCGTCATTTCATATAGTACGCTTGACCCCAACTCTAATTTTAACTACTACTTTCCATCTGGCACCTTTTTACACACCAATATATATATATATATATATATATATATATATATATATATATATATATATATATATATATATATATATAAAAGATTATTCATTTTGGATATTGGGCTAAATTTGCAGACTTTTATAATTTTCAGGACTGGAATTTAAACTACCAAAAGATTGTAACGAGGAGAGAGTAATACAATTCTTCTTACTTGCTTTCTCTTTTAATGCCCGCCATTAAACTACATAAAATTTAAAGAAGATTGGAAAGAATTAAAAGTAGAACAGAAAGCATTTAGAAAAATTGCTAATGCGTACAATGCAAATATGGGTCTATATATTCCGCATGTAAAGATTTTCCTAAAGATTATGGACTAATAAATCGTGTATTAAATTGGCAACGTTTACTACAAAACTACAAAAATAGCATGCCAATATACGAACTAGAAGAAATGCAGCGAGAAAACAAAGTATCTACGAAATGTTATATAAAAAGAAAACTTGAATTAGAACAAGTAGACTTCGATACTGAAAGTAGAGAGTTTGATAAAGATTATAAAGATAAAATAGAGCAAAGTTTTTAAATTAGCACAGGAATACAACGATTGCAATTTATTAATATTGTGGAAAAAGACTGCGGACAATATAATAATTAGAAAAATTGACCAAATGGAATAAAATGGTGGAAAATACAGAATGTGTCCTTTTTGCATTCTGTGTCAGAAAAATTAAAAAAGGAAAATTTGTTATGATTTTAACAGATAACGACTATGTCTTTTTTGCAATAGTAACCTAAAACACGTTCTGTTAAAGGTTAAAAGAGTTCCTAGTCTAAAATCTGTTTTAAATGCAAAAGGAAACGCGATATATTATCTACATAGGGAGCACAAGATTTAATAGACAAACAAAAAGCCATAACCACAGAGGAAGATACTCTATCCCAAAAAGTACTAACGGTTATTTCTAGAACACAGAAAATAAATCTAAATCCAGACTTAAAGACAATGGATCTTACGGGAGTAGTATAATACCACCAAATATTAGATGGACAAAAATATTTTTATGCGAGAAATATATAACAGAATTAAAACAACAGAGTGTACACAATTACAGAGAATTAAAGGAAAGAGAAAACAGTATATACATGGAATGGTATAGAATTCTGAGGTAAAACTAGATATATTTTCCAGCTTAAAGATGTATAAGGATATACTATATCCAATTATTTCTTCGAGCCGGAGATGGTCTTCACAAGTATGAAAAAGAAACGCACTTTTAATTAAGATGTGCAAAGAGAATACAACCCCATCAAAAAATAATGGGAAAATAGTTTTTAATGTAGCATGTTTAATCTTTCTGTCCGGCAAAGTTATTAATGTTTTAAGAACTTGTCACATTGCTTCGTTTGCAGACAAATATTATAATCTTGATAACTTTCAACAAAATATATTTTGTCTGTATTTAATTTATCTTTAGTAATTATGGCTGGAGCATTTAAAGATGGTGTATGTAGAATTATTTGTCATTGATTTACTGTATATATAGTTAAAACAAACAACAACAAAAATTTTGTTTTTAGTTTAAATTGTTGAACGCCTTACGTGGCAACCCTTAAAATACATTCCTAGGAGAAAAAGAACACCAATAAATATAATAGGTCATATACACTCTTCCCATGATTCCTTTTAAAAACAATTTATTTTTATTTTTTCTTGCCATTTTTTAAAAACTGTATCTAAATCGTCTAGAGCGTCTTCTATCTTCTCTTCTCTTTCCATTTATTAGTCCAAAGCTTATTATTTTGGAGTCTTCTATCTTCTCTTCTCTTTCCATTTATTAGTCCAAAGCTTTTTATCTTGGAGTCAAGAATATTTATATTTATATCCATGCCATCACAGTAGGACCTTCAACTTAAATTAAGTGTAAACCAAAGTAAATTTAAGATGAAAGTAAATTGTCTTTTTAAAACTTATTTTTAACTCCTTGCTATATGTTGTAAAATATCCCTGCATATTTATTCTTTTTATGTTGTATCCAGACTGCAGGTTGAACGAAGTAAAAACCAAAATAAAATGAATATAAAAGTCATGTGTGTTTTAAGTAATCCTTATAACGCATTGGTTGTACCTTGTACCAAACTTAATATCTTCTGAATATAATGCAAGCTGTCAGAATAAGGACTATGCAAAGTATAAAATAAAAGTAAAGATATCTTACAACATAAACCAAGGTGTCACCAATATCGTTTCTCTTGCCAGTTAGTTTAAAATGTGATATCGGACAAAGGGGACAGTGGTCAGACGTATAATCGCCTTAACAGCAACCATCGGTTTTATTTGCTTCATGTATTGGTAATATAAGTATAGTGTTTTGATTTTGATGCAGAATGGAGATTATTTCGACAGAAAAATACACGAAACGTACATAAATAAGATTAAAGATTTAAAATCAAACAAACAAAAAGTAACAGTTGAACGAGGTAAACACAACTGAAAATGAAGTGACTCGTTATTTGATATAAAATACATGTAGATTTCTTGTATTTCTTGTCCATTTTTGAAAATGCCATTGGAAATTATTTTTTAAATTATGGCGCTTGATCTTTATCAATTTATTATTAAAGAAATAATGTAATACAAACTTTTTGAAATATTTTCATCTTCAAACATATAAATGCATTACAATAAGTGTATGTGCGAGACTTTCTCGCAGTCGCTGCCATTTATTTGTGTTTGTTAATGCTTCTTCTTCGCTGTCTTCGTCCTCATTGTGGTTGCTCTATTATTATTATTATTATTATTATTATTATTATTATTACCAAAAGTAAAGTCAACAATAATAACAACAACAATAACAAATGAATGAAAACTCCGAGAGTTATAATCGTGATTTAATTAATTAGAACATTTTATACATTGTATCGTGATTTAATTAATTTTTATTTAATTGTGATTTAATTAATTTTGTATATTAGAAGAGAAGAAAATTAACGTTGCATTGTTCATAATTTATTTTTCCGAACTTTTTCCTGTTTAAAATATATTCCGTTTGTTAAATAGAGGCATATCAAAATTACATTGTTATTAGGTCCTATCCTGGCTGCGTGTGGATGCACAGGTCTGTTGACGTTCGGCCTACTGGTGGAAGAAAGCTGATAGACCCATCTCCATCTTCTAATATTGACTGCGCAAGTTGCCACATATGCATATTTTCCACCACTTTGAGGGCAGTATTTCAGGTTCTTTGTTTTTTCAAGCAAGCTAGACAGGTGTTTGATTTTTTTAAATTTTATTTTGGTGGTGTGCAAGCCCATTTCATGCTCTACGGCAGTTTTAAACCAACATAAGGGTTCTCTTCTCTTCTATATATGCGATAAGAAAACGAAATATACCTGGGAAAAGTTCTTGTACGTACATCCTTCCATTTAAAATTCTGATTACAAATTTGTGTTTCCTCTGTGATCAAATAGTAAGTTGCTCTAAGGATTTGATGCCATTTAGATCAAGATGAGCACGCCATCTGGTATCCTGTTCGGTGGATTCACACACACACACACACACACACACACACACACACACACACACACACACACCATAAAAACAAATAACAACAGCAACAACAACAACAAACGTAGCATGATCCGTGGTACAAGCAAAAGCCAAAAGATATATTGTTCCGCCACTGAATAATTACTTCACTCATATATTTGGCAAATTTGTTCTTGGGCATGATCTTACGTTTGTGGAAAAAATGGATCAAATGAAGAAAAAAAAATCGAATAACCGCTAATTGAAGTCTTCTTGTCTTACCATTTGGTCTCCTTCAACCAGACCTCTGGCGTGGCTACACCAGATCTTCTCCATACGGACTCGGATAACAATTATTACTTCCGGGCCAGTTCCCACGAATGTAGTCCCTAACCATTTTTAAAGTTCTTTTTCCTCTCGTTTATTGGTAGTGATCCTTGGCATGGATGTAGGAATTCTTGGTACTCATTTGAATGAAATTGTTTACTCTTTAGAAGATGATGATTATGGTGTGATTGTCTGTGTGTATTTTGGCTACAGCGTACAGTGAGTAATCAGGCAATGTCTGTGTGTATTTTGGCTACAGCGTACAGTGAGTAATCAGGCATTGTCTCTGTGTATTTTGGCTACAAAGTACAGTGAGTAATCAGGCATTGTCTGTGTGTATTTTGGCTACAGTGCACAGTGAGTAATCAGGCATTGTCTGCGTGTATTTTGGCTACAGCGTACAGCGATTAATCAGTCATTGTCTGTGTGTATTTTGGCTACATCGTTCCATGAGTAATCAGGCATTGTCTGAGTGTATTTTGGCTACATCGTTCCGTGAGTAATCAGGCATTGTCTGTGTGTATTTTGGCTACAGCGTACAGTGAGTAATCAGGCATTATCTGTATGTATTTTGGCTACAGTGCACAGTGAGTAATCAGGCTGTGTGTGTGTGTGTGTGTGTGTGTGTGTGTGTGTGTGTGTGTGTGTGTGTGTGTGTGTGTGTGTGTGTGTGTGTGTGTGTGTGTGTGTGTTTGGCTACACTGCACAGTGAGTAATCAAGCATTCATGTCCCGGAAGTGAAATCTGTGGCCCATGGCACGTTGCTTTGCTTCCAGTTCAGTTTCTCAACAATAACAAAAACAAAATTGCTGGATAATCTATCACAAGAACTTAACTGTAAGTTTTTCTTGTAAGAAACTTTTGATTAATATAACTGTTTGGGATTTGGACACCCTGGAAGTTCTGTACTGTAAAGAAAATGCAGAGAATATATATGAAAAATTGCTGTGTACTGTGTCCTGTCAGTGGAAATTACACGGGGTTGGAATGTGGGGTACTGGACCATACATCTCAGTTTCTGAGCACACTACTGAAGTCACAAACCTTACAATTCCCGCACTTCTTGCATATTTCATTACAAAATTAAATATTTTTCACTTTGATACTTTAGGAAAAATTACATTTAAATTTTAACAAATTTTTATTTGAAAAAATTAAAATTTGTAAAATTGAATTCTTGACAGCTTTGCACCATTTAAGTTGTAGCAGCCTGAAGTAAAGCGACATTTTTTTTTTTTACTTTATACTCGCTCATTTAAGCTTCATTTTTAAATTTTCGTCATTTAAAAGTCAGACATGGGCCTTTATTAAAAGCATATGAAGACATCATTCTAGTTGATACTATGCCTGCGGGTCATTCACACTATTTATTATGAGCCCAAACAATTAGTATTGTGCTTATGATGGTGTGATATATTAGTAACACATATCTGCTTACATATTATTAAATAATTGTTTATATTAAGTGGTATTTAATTAGATGATTGAGATGAAGACTATATAGTACAGCCCACTCAGTCTGTCTACTAGCCATTTTAAAATGTCAGAAAATGAGAAATTAAAAGCAAAATACAATCTTAATGACCAGAACCCACGCACACTGACAAAATGGAGGATAGCTTCGGGTCATTTAAACACAGTCATACTGAACAGTACCTTCACATACTAACCAAAACCCCATTCCTACTGACCAACACGAGCACATACAGTCTTACTGAACAGCAACGACACATTGTGTGCAAATGATAAAACCTGCCCCTCCCCACACAACTTGCGCCAACACAGATACTTACCGACCAAACTACATCCCTACTGATAAAATATGGCGAACATTGACCTAGACTAAAAGTCTTACTAAATATTAAACTGAAACGTAATGTAGCAAAGACTACAAAAAGGCTCACAATAATTTATTAAAATAGCCGAGACTAAAGTAATACCAAAGTTACGAAACTAAAACGGAATTTAGCAGAGAGCAAGAAGAAAAGCGGAATATTTTATTAAAATTTTCGAGATAAAAAGTAATACTTAAATTCCAAAATGGACACGTAATTTTCCTTAGATTCAAATAACCCTGATTAATTTATTAAAAAGATCGAGACTAAAAGGATTTCTAAAATAACGAAACATGTACGGAACTTATCGGAGCCTAAACAAAAATTCGCAAAATATAAAAAATATTAAAAGAAAATCATCATTGAAAAAATAAAAACATAGCAATTAATAATTGTAAAAGTATTGTAAAATAGTTATCCAAAAGGGTAAAAAGAATTAAATGCCCACAATTGTATTTTTATGCAGTTTTAAAAAATAACAATTATGCAAACAGATTTTAAAAATTAAAAAAACAAAAATTATACATTTCTTTAAAAATTTAAAAAGTTACTAAAGCTAAAAATAAAAGTTGAATAGTAACCATTTGAAAACAAAAAATACAAATAATATATTTAAATTTACAATTAGAAAAACATTTTAAAACGAAAGTTAAGATATTAAACAATTGTACCAAATATGAAATTAATTTTAAAAAAAGAAACAATTTAAAAATGGAAAAATGAAAAAATTGTGGAACCATGAAATAGAGTATCAATAAATTGTAAAAGACTACTCTAAAAGTTATGATTGTCCAACAAATTTAAAATTGCAAAACAATTAAAAAATTAAAACTTTGTAAAACAAATTATAAAAACATTTGCAATAAAATTAGAAAAACGTAAAACAAAAGTTGCACAAAAAATTTACTAAAATTTGAATCTTTATAAAAAAATTTAATAGCAAAAGACATACAAATTTAAGCAAAAATATGACAATGAAACCTGTGCAAAAACAAACCCCACAAATCTCAGAGCATATTGAAATCAACAATAAAAAATAAAAGGTATAAGAAATTAAAAATAAAATACTTTTGAAAACAGATAAACACACAATAAAAAACAATAGGGATGGAGCACTTATTTCCATCAGTGGCTAGTGTGATTGTATGTATGTATGTTTGTGTATATGTGACTATGTATGTATGTGTTAGTTCTCGATCCCACCCCATGACCCTGTTCGGTATATATGTTTGTATGTATACATGTATGTATGTATGTATGTATGCATGTATGTATGTATGTATGTATGTATGTATGTATGTATGTATGTATGTATGTATGTATGTATGTATGTATGTATCTATGCATCTATGTATGTATGTATGTATCTATGCATCTATGCATGTATGTATGTGTGTATGTATCTATGCATCTATGCATGTATGTATGTATGTATCTATGCATCTATGTATGTATGTATCTATCTATCTATCTATGTATGTATGTATGTATGTATGTATGTATGTATGTATGTATGTATGTATGTATGTATGTATGTATGTATCAATGTATGTATTAAAAAAGGTCACCATCCACTTGTTTTCTTGTATGTAGTGTTATGTTGCGTGAGTGAGCGGGTGTTTTGGATTGCATGAATAAGTTTGTGATATTCACCAAAACGTACCCCATTTTCCTTATTTTTTTGTATGTAGATGTGGTATTAGTGAGTGAATAGGTGTGTTGTATTATATAAATACGGGTTTTTTTTTCTTCTGTAATTACGTTTGTTTCGTTTATCTTTCCATCCTACTGGTACATCCGTGTTCCAAGTTTCATTCATGTTTCAATTCCTATCAACACCTACTGTGATTGTGTGTACATATGTTTGTGTGTATATGTATGTAAATGCTTGTGCTCGTACCCACCCACTCACCCCTTTTGGTATGTATGTATGTATGTATGTATGTATGTATGTATGTATGTATGTATGTATGTATGTATGTATGTATGTATGTATGTTAATAAGAATGTATTTGTTGTTGGTTAAGAAGGGTCTGTTTGTCCATAAGTAGGCATGAACAACCATCACCTATCCCTTTTCCCTCCTTTGTTTAGTTTGTATCTGTTGGTTTTTGTCTTTAAGAAAGTCTGTAACAACCGTTTCATATCACCTTTGATCGGTTCGTCTGCATGTATGTGTGTGTTAGGGGGGGGATTGTAAAAGTAAGCCATTGTATTTAATTATATGTGACTTTGTCCGTCTCTCCATCTTATTTGTCCACTCCTATTAAAATCTCCATTCGCTTTGTGTTTGTGTTTATGTCTGTTTGTAACGAAATTATGTTTGTATGAAAAAAAATCACTAGCCATTCACTTTAATTTTGTAATCGCGTTTTGGATAGTAAATATAATTATATATGCTACCCCACCCCCCGTTGTATATGTAATGGTATATTGGATAGTAAGTCTAGTTGTATGAGCTCTCTTTTTATTTGCAATGATATGTTGGATAGAAAATATAAGTGTATGAGCTACTTCCCTTCCGTTCGTATGTGTAATGGTATATTGGATAGTAAGACTAAGAATGTGACCTACTCATCTTCAATTCCCATTGGGTCCATATGTTTTCTGTGTGACTGATGTGTACTCAAGACACTGCTTAAAACCTCCAAACTCTCTGTGTTTGTGTAATCGTATGTGAACTCAAGACACTGCTTAAAAACACCACACTCTCTCTGCTTGTGTAATCGTGTGTGTACTCAAGACACTGCTTAAAAACCCCGCACTCTCTCTGCTTGTGTAATCGTGTGTGTACTCAAGACACTGCTTAAAATCCCCGCACTCTCTCTGCTTGTGTAATCTTGTGTGTACTCAAGACACAGCTTAAACCCCCCACACACACTCTCTGCTTGTGTAATCGTATGTGTACTCAAGACACAGCTTAAAAACCCCACACTCTCTGTGCTTGTGTAATCGTATGTGTATTCATGACACAGCTTAAAACCCCACACTCTCTCTGCTTGTGTAATCGTATGTGTACTCAAGACACAGCTTAAAAACCCCACACTCTCTCTGCTTGTGTAATCGTATGTGTACTCAAGACACAGCTAAAAACCCCACACTCTCTCTGCTTGTGTAATCGTATGTGTACTCAAGACACAGCTTAAAAACCCCACACTCTCTCTGCTTGTGTAATCGTATGTGTACTCAAGACACAGCTTAAAAACTCCAAACTCTCTCTGCTTGTGTAATCATATGTTGGATAGTAAGTATAAGTATCTGAGTTATCCTGTTCCATTTCAATGTGTGTAATGGCATATAGGAGTGAATGTGTGTATAACTGCTCGTACCCTTCCCTCACATCCCACTTTAAAAACAATTTGTTCTTTTATTTGTTTCGAAATGATTTGTTTTTCATTTTCATTTATTTATTTTTATATTTTTTATATTTTTATAGCTTGTTTCAAGTATGTTGTATTTAAATGTTTTTTTTAAATAATATTTTTACTTTGTTAATTTCCTAATTAATATATAATTGGTACATTTCGTAATATTTTACAACTTTGAAACAGTTCACAAAATTTTATTTTTTAAAAATTGTGTTGCTTTTTTTGCAACTTTTGCTTTTAAAGCTTGAAAAAGAAAAAAAAAATGTTTTCAATTTATTGTTACAGGTGGTGATACTAAGACCCATTAGAACATGTCCAATCTACCTGGCAAAAGTCACCGGGATTTTTTCATAATACTATACTGGGATATAGAACCTGAAAGATATTGTTTACGTCTTCATCAAAGAGATCAGTACCACTTTACAATGAGGTAGAACCTCGATGGAACTGTATTTTTGTATTACAGGGCCACCTGTTATGGTTATTGGCATTGATATGGTTTGCATTTTTCTGCAAAAGAGGCACTGATCCTATTACTGTGGGTAATCTGAGTGTGCTATTATCTACCATAAAAACTAGCTGAGGACCTAGCAAAATAAATCTGGAACATAGCACTTGTCATTGTTTCTTTAGTGTGTGCACCTGTCCACATCTGAACATGCATAGTACAATTTGCCTCAACAATCACTGCGAGCTATCGTGCTTCACTATTCCTGGACCAAATGTTATAAGTTGCACAGACCAAAGCTACCACTTGTCTTAAAGATCATTCATTAGTCAAGTCTACAATTTGGTAGTTTCATGTTTTAAATTCATATGAAAATTTAATTGATATGTTTAAAAAGCTTGTTAAAATAAAAAAATTATCCAAAATTCTCTTACAATTAAATTATAACTTTTTCCAGTTCAAACATATTTTCACGTATAAATTATTTTGTTTTAGAAATAAGTTTTTACTGCATTGAAAAATTCCTATAATTAAGGAAGATTTAAGATTAAGATTTAATTAAGCAAATTTAGGTTTGGGTTCTTAAAAGTATCTGGTCCAAAAACCTGGACCTTGCTGAACACAAACACTACGCAATTTCTGACAATTGTAGAACTCCTCGTTCGCCATGAAAATGAACCAGATTCGGTAAGTAATGTGGAAATATGTGACATGCAAATACAAGAGTTTTACTAAAATTGGTCACAAAAACGTTGGCCTGATAAAATCCAGATCACAATTATTACTTTCGGGTTAGTACCCACGAGTGTGGTCCGCAAATATTTTTGTAATATTTATTCCCCTCTAATTTTGGTGGTGATCCTTGGCTTGAATGTAAGCATTCTTAGTACTGGTTTAAAGGAACTTGTTTGTTCTTTAGAATATCAGCATTATGGCGTGATTGTCTGTGTATATTTTTGGTTACAGAGCACAGTGAGTAATCAGGCACTAATGCTGTCCCAGAAGTGAAATCTATGACAAATTGAACCTTGTTTTGTTTACAGTTCAACCTCTCCAAAAATGTCATATAGCCTATGACAAGAATTTAACTCAAGTTTGTCCAGGAATATACAGTTGATTAACGTGTGATTTATTTGGACTTGTACATACTGGAAAGTTCAGTACTGAAAAGTAAATGTAGAAAATATATAGGGAAAATAATTGTGTATTTAGTCTATACGAAGGTCTCTCGCTTGGCGTAGATCTCTCAGGTGTCACGCGAAAATCTGGTTTAGGGAGACTACTCACCACATTCGGACCACCTCGGCTATTTCTGCGAGACAAAACTATGCCTCGGATCTATCTCGGCGTAGTAATTTACAAAAGAGCATATATTTTCTTCGCCGGAAAAGTCTTCTAAAAAAGAAACAGCAATCTATTCGGACTACCTCGGCTATATTTACTATTTGATTGACCGTAGGATTTATTGAGAAATTGCAAATGAAACATTAGTTCGATAAATTCTCAACTTCTCGATAAATCCTTGTTTCGTAAATAGCCGAGATGGCCCGAATGGCTCGAAGTTGTAAACAAACTCACCTCTATATATTGTATCATAAAACTGTGAAGGCCGCCATTTGCTTTGCTGCATGGGTACTGGGATAGATTGGAATGCAAGTCAATTCAATTCAATTGTTTGTTATCTTGGAACTTACTTGTGCAAAAGTTTGATTGTCATTGAACCATTATTATTATTATTGTTGTTGTTGTTGTTGTTACATAGATCCTTTGCATTTATAAATGGAAAGTCCGCCTTGCCTAAATTTCTAGACCAATATTATGACAGCTTTTCTTACTCGTGGCACAAGCAATCTTAAATAGGACCACAGAGTTGAAGAAGCAATGTGAATACGTGCCACTCCTTGTCACACAACTGCCCCCCCCCCCCCGCACCTTTGATGATAATAAATAAATAAATAAATAAATGAAAGACAACAACACTGAATACCAAGAAGCACTAATGATGACTGGTTAATGGGTTCTATTGCGTTTTTTTTTTTTTTTTTTTTTAAACATCATAGGCCAATAAACCATAGCTGATAAACACATTCAAAAAATAAACGTCACAATGAAATTCGGTTTGATTTCTTTTCATGCATTTAAATAAAACTGGTAATAAATACGTCCAATGATAGACAACAAAAGCCTTTGACGTCTTTGGAGTGTGAGTGTGGGGGGGGGGGGGGGGAGGGTACGAACGATCTTAAAAACATACCCAAATCTTTCAGTTTCGTGCATTTAATCCCCTTAAAAATAAGAAAAGAAAGTAAGTATTTTCTGTATTACATCGGGAAAAACATTATTATTAAATATTATACTGTGTTAATGGCGCGGTGTAATCTCCTACAAGTTCCATTTCTAATGCTTAATGTTCACCCAATTCTGGACAGATTTGCAATAGTCATTTTTTTGGCTTTAATTTACACTGGAATACTCATAATAGAAACACAAACTTACCAAAAAATGTACACCAATAGCTCGTGTAAAGTATACCATTCTTTCTGATTAGAAATGAGAGAAAAAATATCCATCATATGCGTTGATGTGCGATAGGGATATTCCCCCCCAAGGTGATTGAATTTGTGGGGATAATTCATCAATAAATTCATACCATATTTACAATATATTGTAGGGAGAACAGATTCGCATACCACCTTTACAATAATACTAATGATATACTTTATTGGCGAGAAAATGAAATGCATTGTATACGAATTTCAACAGATCAATAAATTTATTTTCCGCCCAATGTAAATGGCAATAGGTTAAATGTCATATAGGTATCCTCCCCATTTCCTTTATTAATATCATCAACACGTACGATTTCCTTTATTAATATCATCAACACGTACGATTTCCTTTATTAATATCATGAACACGTACGATTTCCTTTATTAATATCATCAACACGTACGATTTCCTTTATTAATATCATGAACAAGTACGATAGTATTTTAAATCCCATATCCTTTATTAATATGATTAACACCTACGATAGTGTTTTAAATCCCATCTCTGGAGCTTTTCTCTTGCTGCTTAAATTTAAAGACCAGTCCTGAAATATTAGTAGCAGTGGTCATATTTTGTGTCTCATTGGAATCTATGGACTTTAAATGCACGACGCTGTACTCATCCATGGCTACAGCATCAACTTTCCCCTTTCACATAAAAATGGGAGAGTTAGAAAGTCTTTCTGACAAGAATTTAACATAGCAGATTAGTCTGTATATACCCTTTATGTCCCTTCCGCAATTGAAATGTTAAAAAAATCGTATGTATGTATGTATGTATGTATGTATGTATGTATGTATGTATGTATGCATGTATGTATGTATGTATGTATGTATGTATGTATGTATGTATACATGTATAGTGTCAAATGACACATGAGCCCTATCCTGGCTATACAGTGCCAAGTAAGTTTGGTATCCCATAAAGATACACAAAATTGATATCCCATAAAAATACACAAAATTGATAACCCATAAAGATACACAAAATGAAGATAAAAATAAAATGTATAAAGTCCTTAAAATACAAAATCCAATATTAATTTTTTTCTTTTTCTTTTTTTTCTTCTATTTCTTTTTAATTATAATTTTCTTTTTTCTTTCTTTTTTTTTTTGTTGTTTCTTTTATAAACTACACTCATTTAAAAGGTACATGATCTTTTCATTTGGAGCATCATCACAGGACACATCCAAGAGCACAAAATTTGTATGCATAAGTCACCTCGTATGACATGCAGGATGGCACACCTGGACTATTCCACATCCCCGAGCCCTTATGAAGTCTTAAGACAGTAGGTACATAAATACACATAAGATATATTATTGTTTCAAATTCTGACTTGCATCATTTTTTGGGCCCATTATTTCCTGTATTAATTGAAGCGTAATTTATAACCGTAATTTATTATTGTCGTCAGATTTACGAAACAACTTGTTAAAAAGACTATATTTTATCAGCAATATCTCAAATGATGTTTCACCCACGATAAACATTATTACTGAATTATACAAGGGTTTCTATTTAGGTTCAGATTTTAAGAAATGTTACAGTTTATGAGTAATTAAACTTAAGAATAATTTGTGAAATAACGTTTTAGTAGAGACGAGAATGAGGCGGAGCGCCAACCCGTGACCAGCCTATGTAGCAAATCTAAAAACAAAAAAAAAAAAATACATTAGAGACGAGCAAGATTAACAGCTTGTTCATACATATTTTGCAGGAATATTTCACCGCCATTGTTTTGTAATGGTTTGGTTAACTACTCATGCTAGCGTAACTTTCCTTATTAGTAGCGGATTTGCACAAACGCTACTTTGAGAACTCTGTATATTTTCATTTCATTTTGTAACAGCCAGAACACCAAGAAATGTGATATGCCGGGATTGGCCTTTTTGAGCCCACTGGTCTACCTTTTTATATATGCGCCATTTTGGCGGAGCGTATAACACTAATGAGCCCGTTTGCCTGTCCGTCCGTCTGTTCGACTGTCCGTTAACTTGTGCTTTTCCGCACGATAACGTACCACAGCACGTACCATCACCAGACTTTGTGAATGGCTTACACTTGGAGCAAGGAAAAAGCATATCGATTTCGGAGTCAAAAGGTCTAAGGTCAAGGCTACTGTGACTGAAATAATAAAAATGGTTTCCGCTAAATAACTTAAGTTATACATCATAGGCCAGGATCAATCTTTGTGGATAGATTTAACTTTGTGTAAGAAAAAAGCCTATCGATTTGGATTTCAAAAGGTCACAAGTCAAGGTCATGGTTTTTGCACAAAAGTTTCAGTTCTCCACCATGTACCTTCATCAAAGTTTGTGGATGGCTCGCACGTTGAATAAGAAAGAAGCCTTTCGATCCTGGGTCAGAAGGTCACATGTTAAGGTCACTGTGATTGAAAAAAGAAACGTGGTTTTAGCAGAATAACTTATGTTCTACATCACACTCCTAGACTAGACTTTGTGCATGACATACACATGGAGTAAGTAAGAAGCCTGTTGATTTGGGGGTTAAAAGGTCAAAGGTCAAGATCACTGTGACTGAAAGAAGAAAAATGGTTTTTGCTTAATAGCTTTCGTTCTAGACCACGTACCTTGACCAAAGTTTGTGGAGGTCAAAAGTTAAAGTCGTTGTTGCTCAAAGGAAATGGGTTTTGCAGAAGAATCTCTAGAGCAAGTTCTTTGACCTAACCTTCGGAGGGCTTGCACTTAGGGTGATTTAGGGTGATAAAGCAACCTCTAGGTTCTGGTGATAGGTCTGGGGTCACGGTCATGGTAAGTCTAGTACAGTGACTTTAGTTCAAGACCATATACCTCGATCAAAGGTCCAGGTCACTGAAACCTATTGTTCAATAATCTCCACAGTCGACCATGCCCTACTAGTTCCTAGATAGATGACTGTTAGACATGGGAAGGGCGTATAATGTGCCCTACTAGTTCCTAGATAGATGACTGTTAGACATGGGAAGGGCGTATAATGTGCCCTACTAGTTCCTAGATAGATGACTGTTAGACATGGGAAGGGCGTATAATGTGCCGTACTAGTTCCTAGATAGATGACTGTTAGACATGGGAAGGGCGTATAATGTGCCGTACTAGTTCCTAGATAGATGACTGTTAGACATGGGAAGGGCGTATAATGTGCCGTTCACGATACTCATGTTGACGTATAGGTATACCTCGTTCTGTTTTGTATATTAATCAAGTCAGCGATTAGTTCTAAAAATATTTTAAATTTATTGGATTCCATTCTTTACGGGCATGGTGTTCAAAGGTAATGCTTTCACTCAGCATAACTTGTTGATCTAGATTATATCAACTACCCAGATCTGACAATGATGACTTGTACTTGCGAAAAACAAAGATGGACCGTCATTGGCTAAGGGGGTTGGATGGGGAGAATCAAGGTCGCTGTAAATTAAAACACGTGATTTTTGTAGGGAAATGGCCACTATCGTACATTGCCTTAAATATTTTGCATGTATAAGGTCTAAGTATCTCCAATCCTTTTATGAAATACTCATTCAATAGACAACCATTTCCTTGTTGCTTCGAAGCTTTGAGATTTCTTATCTCCCTTGTAATTTCATCTTTTGTTATTTGTTTATCTAGTTCTTCAAAATTTGTTTCTTGATCCAATAAATCATTTTCATATATATCTCGTATAAATTATTCTTTTCCTCGATTGAAAAACTTCTATTTGATTATGCAAAGTTTTGAAATATTGGAAAAAATGCATACTTGCCATTCAAAAATATTTCGACAATGTTTTAGGGCGTGTATTACCTACAACTATGCTGGAAATCTGACCCCAGTTGGGGTAACAGGGATGCTGATAAGTGTATCAGCATCTTTGATTTGGGATTCTCTCACTCAGTGCTAGCAGAGGACTGTATAACACTATACCTAAGCGATTACAAGCTATGATAAGAGATAAGTGAGCAGTTACCAAGTATTAGATTATAAGTACCATTTTCTTTCGTATTTTTCTAAGGAGTGTCTATAGAACAACAATGACGTTAGTTTTCCTCTTATGATGTCCACGCAAGGGCTATTCACTTTTGACTCTGTATATCGGTATGCTTAGTCACGGACAGGAACTGCCGGGAAGCATCCAGAAAATAAATATTGCAGCAAGTGACCCACAGGAAAAAAATTAAGGTTTATCAGGGTCTAATCTACCGGAATATATCATTTTTGTTTAAATTTTCAATTTTACTCCTGACACGTTTTGAGACTTTAGAAGCCAAAATATCTTAGATCGGTATGCATGGTTTTGGAGCTTGATTATCATTGGTTAGTCCTGTATTGAGAAACAAGGATCCCCACAGCATACAATTGAATTATATAACTGATACAAATAAATAAATATTAAATACTAAAATATTAACTACCTTTGTAGATTTAGATTTCGTGCTAGCGGCTTTGCGATGGAATTTTTTTCCCTTTCCACAGTCAATGACAGGGTCATAATGGCAGCCTCCAATTTTACAGTCGGCATACCGGTTTAAGATGCATCAGATATAAAAATAAAAATAAAAATAAATAAATGATATATCCGGGTAGATTCGATCCTGCTCGACCTGCATTTTCTTGTAACTTCGTGTAATATTTGTTTTCCAGATGCTTCCCGTCGGTGACTAGGCGTATCCTCATATACTGTTATGTAGGAAGAAGTGAGTGGTCATGACAGATAGATAGATAGACAGAGATAGAGATGACCCTTACACATCTGTTAATCCATTCAGTTAAGAAACGAGTTATGCAACCAATTTATTTTTAATATGGGCAGTTTTCCAATGCAAAATGTAGCGTTTACATTGAGAATTACATTCAGTAATGATTTATCCCATAAACACTTCCATTTTACATGTCAGATAAAATCAACCTATGGTCACATTGGATATTAACTGTTTTTGTTGATTTTCAACTGTGTTAATATTCTGCAGAATGTATTTCAGGTCGAGTGGGACGTTCAGCAGTGATTATCACTAAAGAGCAGCTGGAACCGTTACGAGGAAAAGGTTTTACAGCAAAGGCAATGGAACGGTTCTTCATCTGCTCAGCTTCTTTAATATACAGAAAACTGCACAATCTTAGATTGCATCAAAGAACAAAATATTCCACCATAGATGGAACCGGACACGCTTGTTTCTCGTTTGCATTATGAATATCCTAATGCGTGTGTGTATGTACTAGCAGCCTGAAGATATTGGCTAACTTTTGACCACTAAAGCACATTTTTCTATCTTAGTAACATGAAACAATTACTGGCGATTGTGAGGTGAATGGCTTCTTCGCATTTGAAATTAAACATTTCATCAAGTGTAGTGCCTGCCATGAAAGGTGGTAAATTTCATCTCTATAAATAACAGTATACTAAATGTGTTTAGTGTAAGTAGTGTTTTTGACCCTGTAAAAAAGTGTAACATAAAATAGTATAAATAAGCTGTTAGATATATTTGAACTTCCATACTTTTCATTTTAATATCATCCCAACACCAAATACAAGTCTACGACATCATACGAATCAATTATCAATGCATTTTGTTAGCATCAAACTTTTGACATCTGCGCAAGGATTATATTGTTTGAAAAGTATCCTGTGTAAATACACATGGTGAAAATAAGAAATGTATTGGTATTGAGTGCACTCGTGAAGCAGTTAAATGTCGCTTAAATTGATCAAACCATTACATAGCATAAAAATCAGGGTAGATGATCTCTACCGCTTTGTTTGAGTGTTGGTGAGGTGTCACAGTCCTGGTGAGATTTACCGTGCTCTGAGCAGTTAACACATGGTCCTATAAATGCAAGTTCTCTTTAAATACCAATGGACAACAAGTTGTCATTTATGATCAAGAAACAAAAATGAATTCATGCTGTGAATATAAAGTTTTGTTTCTGTAAATTTTAAAATAAATGAGTAAAGTTATGATATTTTTCCTACTTCAAAATGAGTTTAACCAGTGCTTTAATTACCAAGAACGATGCATTTCTGTCCAAAATAAATTAGACAATTGAACGAATTAAAAATTAACATGAACAAAAACTTTCTTTGATCCATGCAATAATAAATGTAATATAATTTTTTTTTAAAAATTCAATGTACCCCATGGTTATAGTATTATAGTATTTTTACTATTCAAGGATTTTAGTGAGAATTTGTCTTTCATTCAAACTGCATACATCTTTTCGCCAGTACTACGTACAGACCTAACCATAAATCGCACAAAGTCTGTAGCACGTTATAAAGACAGAATCACGTGATCCTCTAGTGCCTTACGTATTCAGAAAACTCTAAACTAACATGCCAAAATACCCTTATATCACAGATGATAACTTGACTATTTGCGTGCAGAAGGACATATTTCACAGAGTCATCGAGTTCGGGATTCACTCATGCGTGTAGATGGGCCGTCATCTGCACTCAGGAACAATAAAGCTATTTCTAGAAGAGTGTATACATTGGCACCCCCTACTAGTTTGTGGCATATGGATGGGCCTTTGAAATTTAATTTCATCTTGAATATTCGAAGAAAAATGGAGAACTAATGTGGTCACCAGTCAGCGTCACACCTGGTTAAAATCTGTATGTACGTGATTTCAAATGATAGTAACTCCTCAAATTTTCAGTGGATCCCGATTGTTTTATACATAAGTGCATGCAGTAAATAGTATACAAATTGACAGTACTGGACCAATTAATAAAGTATTTAATTAACACTTTTAAATTACAACCATAATAGGGGCTTTTACCTATTTTTATATGCCCACCATAAGGTGGAGTTCATTATGTTATGATATTGTCTGGCCATCCGTCTGTGTTACTAGTTTCATTTCTGCACAATAACTCAAGTTGTCCTCCATCTACAGTTACGAAAACTTTGTCAATGGATTACTCATGGAGTAAGAAAGAGCCCTATCGATTTGGGGGTTAAAGGTCATGGTCACTGCAACTACTAAACGAAAAATGGTTTCCACACAACAACTCGAGTTCACCATCATCTACAATTACCAAAGTTTGTGGATAACTTGCACTTGGGGTAAGGAAAACCCTATCAGTTTGGGGGTAAAAAGAGCAAATGTCAAGGTAACTGTGACTGAAAGAAGAAACCTGGTTTCTGCACAATAACCTTAGTTCTACATCACATACCTGTAACAAACTTTGCGATTGATTTGCACTTGCGGTAAAGAAGAAGCTTCTTGGTTTGGGGAGTCAAAAGACCAAAGGTCATGGTTACTGACTGATGGAAGAAAATTGCTTTTTGCATGAAATCTTTAGTTGTAGATCAGGTACCTTGACCAAAATTATACGGAGGCTTGAACTTAAGGTGTGGAAGAGACCTATTGACTTTGAGGTCAAAGATCAAGGTCATTGTTGCTAGAGAAACAATGGACTTTGCAGAATAAATTTTAGAGTAAGTTCCTTCATCAAACTTTGTGGAGGGCTTGCATATAGGGTACTAAAGAAATATGTAGTTGTTGGGGCGAAAACGTCAGCGATCATGGTCATTGAAGTAGAATAAGAAAATGACGGTTTCTGCAAATTACATTTATTGTGATAAGCAACTACACAGGGGACAATTAAACACTTGGGCAGGCCTATACTGTGCCGTTTACAGTACTCATATTTTCAATTCTATGTTTGTCACATCTTGTACAGAAGTATAAGAATAACACTGGACCACTGAATAATGTTTTGAAGCAAAATATTTCACCGAGTCGGACTATAATTAAATTTTGGACCACAGACTAATTTATTCATTTCAGATTTTTTGAACGGTTTGAAATTGTTTACAAAACGTGAATAATGTCACAAATCTACATAGTTTTGAATTCAAATGATTTCAGAGAGTTCATAGTAATATTTTTCGAGTTTTAACATGAAAGCAATAATATTTGCATCAAGAGATAATCCCTATTTGTTTACAAGTTTGATCAAATATGTGTTGAAGAAGACAATATAATAATAATGCTATCTTTAAATTCTTTGGAGAAAATTAAGATTTTCATATAAATTTCAGTGATCACGTGACCGAGGTAAGTACCATCAGTGTCGATAGCAGGATGGTTAAAACGTTACGGTATGAGAATGGAACAAATGACGTATTTGATGCGAGTAACTTCACCAATTTGTATTTGCTACATTTGCACTTTACGATATTGTAAATTTGACGAGATAAATTTACATCAATTTGACAAAACCGAGTTAGAATGTATGGTAAATAAAGTTTGATTTGAAACAACATATGGTGAATCAGTTTACAAAGTAGCTGTTTTGGTCTCACCTGCATAAGTATGGTGAAACATCGTAGTCACTTTACAGGCAGCAATGACATCGACATGTTAAAGGTTTGAGTTAAAGTTTGTGAAAGTCACATATCTTCTACATCAATGGTTGCATTCAACTGAAACTTTAGGATATTATTACTGTGGATCTAATATTTGTAAGTTTATATGATGTGTTCCTGTATTGCCTGTCAAACCTGCTTAAGGAGAAACCCTAGATCATCATTGTCAACAATGTTAAAGTTTTGTCTACTGTGTTTGTGGGTTTGGTGGGAAAAAAATTGACCTTTGTCAATGATTTTAATATGATGTAATTTAATGTAATGCGCTCATGCATTATTATTTTTAACTTTCTAAGTGGGGAATAACAACACATGGATGCATTGATGGCAATTCTAGGTTGATTGTGTTCCTCAAAGCATCAAATGACAACAAAGCCTCCATTGTATTCAAGCTGTTTTTGGATACCACCCTGGAATATGGTATGCCTTCTAGGGTACCACCCTGGAATATGGTATGCCTTCTAGTGTAAGATCCGATCATGGAAGTGAGAACAAGCATGGAGTTGTATTTAATAACCTTGTGCGCGGATTACAGAGGCACATTACAGGAAAGTCAGTACACAATCAATGTATTGAGAGATTGTGGCGTATGTGCACACTCAGGTCACATAACCATTCTATATAAACTTCTACTAACTTGAAGATGATGGTAAGATGGACATAAACAGCACAAAAGTGATCGGATTGCGCTCCAGTTGGTGTTCCTGCCAGAGATCAAATGCCGAACAAGCATGAACTTCGGACAGAACAAAAAAAGTCAGACACCTAAGCAACTAAATGCCCACAGGGCAACTACGGCAACAAGGAATATTTTGTACAATGAGATGACACTGTACCAGCAGATAAAGGAAAGCTTACAGCAGTTCAATTTACCTGTAGAGCAGTTCATTGACACTGCAATTGAAAACGAGAGTTATCAGCCATGAGAAGTTGCCAGACAGAGAGTCTCACACATTTTAGAGCAAGATGCGAACTTGGAAGAAAACTTTGTCATGATAAAGACTGCTTTAGCTGTCTCTTGGTTTAAGCTGTAAGAAGATTATCATGCAAGATTATGTTGATGGTTGTTATCTTCATATATATTAGACCACAATGCTACCTTCTTTGACAATGACATCACAATGTATCACTAGCTGTAAACATAATGTGGAGTGTTCTTATATTATATCATTCCATTAGTGGAATTCTTGTTACACATTATGAAAAAGTTGGTCAGTTAAATACTTATTTTGAATGGTATTCTTCACAAGATCACTAAAACGAAACCTGATCCACATTTGGGTCAGAGTGTAAATATCACAGTCCTCTCTTAATCGTAAAGAAGCCCATGAAAATAGTTTATTTACAACAGACAATTTTAGAGGGAAAGTCTTATTCTTTAATTAACAGTAAATTTACACTGTGAAAATATATAACAATACAACTTTGACCTTTGCGGTCACATATAGGCTAAACTACTATTAAGATTGTAAACACAACTTCCACCATTAGGGTCAATTATCGGTTTTTTAAAAAAAAAACACCAAAACCAACACTGTTTATCATCCATTCTGCCAAGTGTTTCATGACAATGTATGGGTCTTCAAACTTGTGCAGACGTGGCATGTACATCTGCAGTGTGCAAGTATTTACTCTTGGCAAGACAACACCGTGGTTGAAGAAAACGTGTATTCTGGAACCAATTCCAAATGCTGGTATGCGAGTAGCCTCAGTTAGCCATTTCAGTATGTCCATAATGGTTATATTTACCAGACAATTTCAAGCTGAGCTTCATTTGCTGTAAGAAAAAAGAAGAGTCCCAAATGGGCATGAGATCGCTCACCTAATGACATCTGCCTAATAGCCAAATGCAAGAGCAGTTGGTCAAAAAATCTGGATTAGTTGGATGCTTCCTGTAGAAATTTGCTTCTATACTGTTGATTGTATATGTAATGAAAACAGTTCTTCAAGTTTTCTCTATGACAAAATGCTTTCTGTCAAAGTTGGTCAAATTATGCTGAGCATTTTATTTCGATAAAATTGTGTTAATATTTTATATTTTAGTAACAACAACCGAATAACAATTATTACTAGAATTGAACATGAAACATTTGAATGATACATTTCTGCCATTCAATTATGCTGCATTTTGATGATGATACAATGCTTGAAACTTCAAGCTAAAAAGTAGTGTAAATGTACTTATTATTAGTGCATCTGTGATATTTGCATATTTGACCCCGTTATAATTTTATGCCAATATTAATTTCCTGATACAAACAATAGCTTGATAAAATTTGAGCGCTGTATACAATTAGCCCACTGAAGATCAGGTCGAAAAGCACTAAGATCACCAATGAAATTGGTACACTTATAATATAATTTCATACAGAGATACTTTTAATTAATAAAGAGACTCTTTGAAATTACAACTGTGAAAATAGCATTGGACTAAAACTGACAGTAATACAAATTTTTTTAATATACTCTGCCAATGTTTATATTTGTATGCAAAAACTGGATTTCATGTGTGTTACACCGATTCTTGCAAAACTAAGCTAAAAGTGCATAAATTTAATTATCTGTTTCTGGCCAGTTTGCTTTTGCTCTTAGAAATCAGAAGCAACAGTGTGTGTATGCTTTTTCATTATACTCTCTGAAATTCATTGTCTGTACCATTTGATATCTACTGTGCATCTGTTTTTTATATAAACAAAATGTGTAACATTGCAAAATTAAATATTTCAATTAGACATTAAGTAAATATCTTACCCTAATCCTTTGAATGGCAGTGGAAACCACGTTTTGAAGACTGTTAATATCCGCCATCGTTTAAAGTAAATACCAACAATGTTGCGTAAATATCCGAGGTGTTCCGATGTTGGAAAGGGAGAAATTATTATTCTACAATATTTTCGAATGATACCTTAACACAGAGCTATACGACTGAATTAGAGAGGTCTCTAATTCTATTACAGAGGTCTGCAATTCAATTATATAGGTCTACAAATGAGACAAAATATTGCGGGCAATAATTGAATTAGAGAGGTATCTAATTGATACAAAGATCTCTCCAATTAAATTGCACAGCTATGCAATTTATTTGAGAGCTCTTTAAAGAAATATAGAGGTATGTACTGAATTGAATATACGTACAAACGGCCGCCCATATTTATGACCTCCCTAAACGGCGACCACTGTCTGTTTTTATTTCTGTCGCATTAGGGATTTTCCACCTCGTTTTCTGAGTGGGAACATCCTCCAAGTAATGTTCCAGTTGATCGTTTTATATGAAGTCATTCACTGTGGTTGTCATCTAATTAGGGTCATTATGGGAGCTATCAGATATGCCGCAAAACAAATAAATTGTCCCTCATAGATCTGATAGTGTGATCATCAAGATCTCTGAGAAAATTTGCATTTTTTTCTTCCTGCAAAGTTCCATAATTTGACCTCTTGTGCTGACAATATCACCCGTCATATATAGAAAACTTTAGTCTGTTTCACTTCTACTGCTCATGACCGTAGTGACCTAATGCTTTAGATGACTCGCTTTGTACGATATAGTGTTCAACGTGCGTTAAATATTATCTATCCTAGCTCGTTGCTTATGTCTGACAACGCAGCTTGCATATTGGGCATATCTTGTTGTGGATAAACAGGCAGTGAATACATTTGATGTGGATTTAAGACATGATGAGCATTATCGATAATATTCGAGGGAGGTGGGGATGGGTGGGAGAGGAGATTAAGTCGTGACTTCGCGGGGTCCATGTTCATCGGACTCACACTTGGTTTAAAATTTTCTCTTCATGTTTCTTTTTTGGCATCGCGTTAATGGCATCAAATCGTTAAAATAAAGTCAATCAACAGCCTACTGCTCATCCAAGATCTAAATTAATAAGCACTGTAAATGCTGCAGAATAGTTCAGAGTTCTTAAGAAAAAAATAAATAACATTGGCAACGAAAAAGTAGTTCCATAATATATGATTTCCTTTGGTGGTGTACTGGACGCGTGACTCATTTATTTTAAAACATTAGTCTGATACTCTTATATTTATTCTACAGACACCCGAGGTTTACTGCGAATAAAGAATAGAGTACCGGACTATACTGAAGCCGAGATGTCTGCTAAAACATTCGCTTGTACCCGGCATACATTGGCAAAGCAATATCAAAGGCCGGTAACTAGTAAAATATGTGTCTTTAGAATAGTTAATAGTTAATCGTGTAGCGGAGACCGGAGAAGGGATCATACCATTCGCAACTGTGAGGTCAGTCCTACGGATTATACCTCGAATGTATGCATTAGCTGCCGTTCGAACCACCTCGGTTATTTACGAAACAAGGATTGACCGAGATTATCGCGAATGTATTGAACTGTATTTTCATTTGCAACTTCTCGGTCAATCCTACGGTCAGCCCCATCGTAGAAATGGCCGAGGTGTTCCAAATATATTGTGGTTTATTTCTTGCGAAGAAATGTCTGCAAACGAAAGGTATAATTTTTCTGTAAATTACTGCGCTGACATACATCCGATGCATATATTTGTCTTGCAAAAATAGCCGAGGTGGTCTGAATAGAATCATATAAGCAGCGAACCGGACTAATGGGCGCGGTATCATAAGGAAATACGTACGGAGATTCCGTACTTTAAACTAACATTGATGATGCTATTTATCTGCGGTCTTACGAGCACAGGAAATGTGACGCAGTTGTCATCGAATCTAAAATATCGACAGTAGTTTCGCAAAAAAAGACCCCAAGAAACAACACAAAACAAACCAACCAAAAAAGAATAGGCAAATGAACTGCTTCATTCATCTCCTAATAAATTCTGAAAAAAAAAAGCTTTGATGCCTAGAAACCTTGCACTTTTCGTTACACAACTTTGAAACTGGGCAAAATTTTCCACAGCTTGTGCGTTTCCCTTGCAAATAAACCACAGCTTCAACAAACTTCATGAATTGCTTCCAGTCCAGGCTGTTTACAGTTTTTATTTTTATATACTAAGAAATGCGAAATCTTTATAATGTGAAGCGTAAACTCGATAAACGCTGTTATATTTAGATGATATCTGCATTGAAATGTAAAACGTCATTTCATGAATAACTTATATGATCTATGAAGAGAAATGATGTAAGAATGGTTTTGTTGTTGTTGTTGTTGTTGTTGTTGTTTTGTTGTTGTTTTTTGTGAGGGGCTGCTGTGTTTTTTTAAAATAATAAATTACCCAAGGTTTTGGATGAGAATGAAGGCTGCGTAAATCATCCTATAAGGAGAAACTACATAAGTAGTTTTTTTCTTTCTTTTTTTAAACCCCAGATTGATTGATTTATATTTTTATATCCTCCGTTTCTCGAACAGTACAATCAGTCATACAAATACATAAAGAATGAACAGCTGAAAACATAGCAGTATTTTTAGAACAGAAATTATCAAATATTGAACACAAAATACCATTGTTAACAAAGTTGACTGAACGTTGCACATCCAGCATTGAAATAAACGAGAATATTTATACCGTTAGGTAAGTATAAATAGTAGCTTCATTATTCTACACCTTGAAGATGTAAAATGAGCTAGAGGATAAAAGTACACAGACTGACATCAGTACACTCAGAGCATATCTTTTTAATAAATAACGGGAGTATCAAAACATATCACTTATCAGCATGGTGCACAGTCAAACATTTCTTATATACCTTTTCCATATGGAAGCAATAGTTGTGATACACATAAGATGGAAATACAAAATTTGATCATTACTAATAAAAACTAGTAAATCTCGAAACTTCATTCCCAAAAGAGTATTGACGAAATTAATATAGGGCAATAAATTTAAAAGCATGTAAACGTGCAAACCGATTTATCAATAATATAGCACCAAAACCTGTCTCGATCTCTGTAAGAAAACTACATGCACCTATGAAATGATCAACGACAGAAATACAAAAAGTTTGACAGCGAGTAAAACAGCCTCTTCCGCAGATTAAAATAGTTTAGACACGATATTGGGAACAACTCGACATGATTCAAGAGAGGCTGGAAATGTTGGTGTTCAATCGTAATATATAAGTAGCACTTCTCTTTAAATTAAATTATTTCAATATGTTTCGGAGTTATTGTCAATAACAAATGATCGCAAAATCGATGAGTTTGAGTCACGAAAGTTATACTTATAACAAACTAAACACATCGAAACAAATATAGGTTTACACCAAAGCAAATTAGAAACAGCGAAGACGAAACGATCTCAGTCTTTGACAGCACGACGAAAGAGATTTATCATCTGAAGAAAAAGAATAGTTGTGTTGTTGTTCTCTTATGCTGACTGATTTCATTTGTATTTTAAGGTCTTTCTTGTATTGTTCTCACAAATGCGACGTATAACCCGCACATAAAGAACCTGTTAAATATTGATATGTACGATTGACTTGATAATTGATATGTATGATTGACTTGATAATTGATATGTACGATTGACTTAAATATTGATATGTATGATTGACTTGATAATTGACATGTATGATTGACTTGATTATTGATATGTTATCCTCAAACGTAGTCCTTTAGTAATTACAATTCTAACACCATGTCATAACGCCTATCGATTATTTTATTTTCGAGGGGGGTGGGGGGTAGCATTATTTGACGTCTTGAAATTTGGAATTCCTGCAGATACATACAGAAACATAAAGACCAACCTGATTAGCTTCTAACCGTATTTTTGAACACTTCGTTGTAAAATATTCCCAAGGTTCTGAACGAGACATCAAGGTCCATTTCCTTGCAAGAAATTTAACTCACCACAGATGTTAAAACGAGAAATAAACTTCCTTTCTCGCAAATAAATGATTTGTTTCACCGTCAATAACCTCCAGTTTCTGACTTGCTTTATGTATACATTCCTCAATGACAGAGTAAAACACCTTGTGATATAGCATTTCCTATTGACCTTCCTCATGGGAAATGTTCATGATTTCACAAGGTACTCGCTCAAATTGTGTTTCGTTTTAAATATAGTAGTATAGCAGTACAGTTTAGGTTAAAAAATATTTGTTTTTTTTCATGATTATTAATGAAATTTATGCTGTTTTG
Source organism: Margaritifera margaritifera (assembly GCA_029931535.1). Taxonomy (NCBI): domain Eukaryota; kingdom Metazoa; phylum Mollusca; class Bivalvia; order Unionida; family Margaritiferidae; genus Margaritifera; species Margaritifera margaritifera. The sequence goes on along the minus strand of JAQPZY010001486.1, from coordinate 2,725,482 downwards.
AATTATCCACGTTGCTTAAAATTTTTACACTTACTTAAGCAAATATGTTGCCGTACATTATCTTCTTGAACGATCTTACAGAGCCACTATATTCTACATCTTGATCAGATTAATTGATAATGGATCGACAGCTGTGATATAAAACGGCAGAAAATCTTACAACAGGCAGTGCACACTTAAGCTTGTGGGCTTACCGTAACTACGCCTAAGTTGGTATTACAAGTAAATAATGTATCGATTTGGGTAAGATGAAACAGCGAATAATTTTCTTCATAGGAAATATTATTTGATAAATATATCAAACTTGTGGAAAGAAATAACAAATTCTATATGTGAGTGAAATATTTGAATACCCTATGCAATGCGCCTATTTGACCATTTTTTGCATTTTATTTCAAAACTGATTCTGTTAGGTAAACTGTTTATATTAAAACAAAAGAAATATTAGCTGTAGGAAATACGCGTAAATCATTCTATTAGGACAAGTATTAGCAGGAGAAAATACGTAAACATTATTTTATTAGGACAAGTACAACATAATGAAATCATATCAAGTCATTTGCAAGCGGAATTCTATAAAGAATTTACTCTGTAACTATATATCGGTATTTAATTCAAAAGGTTGTTGTTTTTTGTCAATCATTAGGCATATATCGTTAGGCAACATTTGTGATATATTTCAGATATTGTTCCCGCTGTCAGAGAAGACTTTACTTCAAGTTTGTTGTTCTAACCTCTGTATTTCTTGCTTCATTTTACATAATTGTCTATAATGAGGAGACATTGCGTTTATACAATACTCGCTCTTGGGTTGTTTCTGTCGCCAATCAAAACTACAGTTCAACCCTTGACAAGTTGGACGCCTGGATAACGCCTGATGGACTATTTTCACCTGTGTGCGACCTGTCAGATGTCACTGAGGCGCTACGAAATGCTAAAATCCATGGAGTGGACTTACTAAAACTGCAAACCTCCTACAAATGGCAGCTGACCCTGGAAGGCGGACACAGGGCTGTTTACAAACCAATGCTTCTGTAAGTACATTTGTGGTTTGGGAGTTTTCTTTGATATCACGCTGCAATCCTGCGTACTCAATTGACTCTAATCTTGCTTTTTCCGTAAGGCTGTTTAACAAGTTATTGTCTTGCACAAACTGGATCATCTCAGCAATTTGTCTGACAGTAATAAATGTATTTTCAACATCATTTAAAATGTCAACAACGTTTATTTTTTTTTTGTTTTGTCTTGCAGCAAAGCATTGTCGTATGCAAGGCGTAGTATATCCTTGTTGCGGCATGTCTGGATTGAAACGGACACATCTTGTTATTATATTTGGTACTTCTGTAACATCGTATACACGAATAGCTATCTTTCTCTTTTTCTGTAGTTTTGGTGTTACGTCTACTTTCTAATGAGCAGTGACATCTAAGCAACAGTTTTTTTTTAAATTTTAATTGCTTAACGTTTCTGTCATATTTAATTGGACTTTGCATGTCAAACTCCCTCATGATTTTTGAAATAGATTGCCCTTGGTATCACAACACTATTACAAGCTCTACGTATGATACTATTCTTCTTAAGTTCAGGCACAGGCCTTTAACACCAACAACATTTTGAAATTGTTGGATAAATCTCTTGCATTCACAATGTGACTTGCATAATATTATAATATAGGTAAATAATAGAAGGTGGAATGAAAAGCGAAAATGCGATTTTATTAAAAATATAAACACGGACAAAGTAAACGCTTTACATAAAAATACACAGACTACACAGGAAAAAAAACCCTGAGATAAACGAGGAGATAAACAACAAAACTATCAATGATATCTGCTCAACGATATCGAAATTATTTTTTAATTCAGCTGATACAAGTTTTCTATTTCTTAAAGGTGGCACTAAACATGAAACAATATTATAAAAAGCAAACCTAGGTTTGGGAGACAATATCACAATGCGCGGAAAAAATACCACTTAACCAGAAACTTTTATAATAGTAACCCCTCACAAATTCATGAACCTAATGTCCAAAGTGCAAGTAAATATTATAAGCAAACCATGAAGTTCCATGTAAATAAGTTTAATCACCGTATACACGTAAAGCTCAGACAAGTGAAATGTAAAACCCCAGAGATTTATGGAGAATTATTAATAATATTGAAAATAAACACGATAATTCAAGCTTTAAACTACGTACGCTATATGACTATTTCTTAGATTATAATCAGAAGATTGATGAAAACAACTCCAGTAATCTCGATAATCTGGACATGGACGACGATGATAACAAATTGAATTCACCGATAACAGAGGAGAAAATCATTAAATGCATTAAAGTACTGAAGAAAGAAAAAAACTTTTCTAATGACTATATACTAAGTGAATATTTACGACAAAAAAAAAAAAAAAAACAACAACAAAAACATGAGATTTACTAAAGCCTATTCCTGTCTCTTTTTCAGTTTAATACTTGAGACAGGTCTTATCCTGGAATCATGCCTTAAAGGTATCATCCTTGAGACAGGTCTTATCCTGGAATCATGCCTTAAAGGTATCATCCTTGAGACAGGTCTTATCCTGGAATCATGCCTTAAAGGTATCATCCTTGAGACAGGTCTTATCCTGGAATCATGCCTTAAAGGTATCATCCTTGAGACAAGTCTTATCCTGGAATCATGCCTTAAAGGTATCATCCTTGAGACAGGTCTTATCCTGGAATCATGCCTTAAAGGTATCATCCTTGAGACAGGTCTTATCCTGGAATCATGCCTTAAAGGTATCATCCTTGAGACAGGTCTTATCCTGGAATCATGCCTTAAAGGTATCATAGGACCTATTTAAAACAAAGCGGAAATCCCACCAAACCTGAAAATTACGGGCTGATTACTATCCTTAGCTGTTTTAGTAAGTTGTTTACCGCTATATTAAATTAACGGATCAAACGTTTTCTCTGCCATCATACCATAATAGCAGAAATCCTGGCTGGATTTCGTGTTGGGTACTCAACAATAGATTACATATTTTCCTTACATGTATTATCAGAAATTTTGAAACACAAAAGGAAGAAAATCTTTTGCTACTTTATTGATTCTAGCAAGGCTTTTGATTCAGTTTGGAGAAGTTGTTGCAAAACAGTATGAATGGCAAGTTTTTAGAATTATTCTCAACTTATATCCAAATATAAAATATTGTGTGATATTTGCTAGACAACAGTCCGGGTTTCTTCAAATATTTTGTAGGGTTAGGCAAAATGAAAATTTCTGGCCGATACTATTTGCGCTCTTTCTAAACGACCTGGAATGTTATCTACAAGAGAATGATTGCACAGGAATTACACAAGAGACAGAAGGCCCTGATGCTGAAATGTACATGAAACTGTTTATTTTACTATATGCAGATTACACAGTAATAGTCGGTAGTGATGCAGAATCTCTCCAAGAAAAAACCTTAAAATTTTCGTTGAGTACACTACAATTTAGAGACTTAATATCAATTTAACCAAAACAAAAATTATATATGATTTTTGGATCACGTAATTCTACGCAGTTCGATTGAAACTCGGTAAAAATACTATTTCTACTTGTAAGGAATTGGAATACAAAGGTTTTATTTTCTCAAACATTCGGCAATTTTTAAACGCTATAAAGCACAACGTCGCAAAAGCATAATAAACCATAGAATAAACAATCTGCGCATTCCAATCGATTTACAATTACAACTGTTCGATCACACTATTTTACCTAATTTGCTGCACGGATGTGAAGTTTAGGTGTTCGAAAATACTGAGCTAATTGAAAATGTTCACCTTGAATTCCTAAGATTTATTTTTAAAAAATTCAGAAAGAGTACACCAGTTACATTTCTGTATTCAGAGCTTGGTAGGAAACCAATTGAGAGTAATATTTAACGTCGTATGATTGGATTTTGTATCTCAATAATAAATGGAAAAGACTCCAAAAATTTAAAAAACCTATTCAAAGTCATGTTGAGTAATCTACATTACAGTTTTATTTATAAATGATTTGAATAAATTAGAAACATTTTGATTTCAGTTGGAAGAATTGATCTGTTCTATCAAGCATCAAATACGCAACCCTCAAGCTCTCAAATCAAGCGTTGCACGATCTTTATTTATACAGGAATGGAGTGCAAGATTAGAAGCTACATCGAAAGTATGACTTATCATTTATTCAAGCGAGACTTAAACTTTGAAAAGTACTCGATATCTTTAGTAAGAAATGTTTATTTGCCTTTGCTAAACTTTAGAACTAACAACCACAAACTTCCAGATAAGTCAGGACGTTGGGAAAACTCAACAAGACAAGATATAAAATGCATTGTATAGGATAAGGATGACATAGGTGATGAATTTCACTATTTATTTGTCTGCCCTTGTTTCTCGAGAGAAAGATGTACATTTATATCATCTTATTAATGCACTAATCGTAATGTATTAATGTTTGGTAAACTTTTTTTTCTCCAGAAACTGCTCAACATTAACAAGTCTTGCTAAAATGTTTGACATAATTATGATACAAAAACTTATGTAATTGTCAGCAACAGATCAATTGCCTCACCGATTGGATGTGCACGTGCATATATATGTATGTACAAGTATATATATATATATATATATATATATATATATATATATATATATATATATATATATATATATACACACACACACATATGTATGTTTGTGTGTATGGGTATGTATGTTTATGCAAGAATATATGCATGCATGTATAATTGCACGTATATATGTGCATAAGTGTATGTGTGTAAGTGTGCATTGTGTTTTACATCATGCGATAGTGATGTGCACCCTGTTTCCGTTATGTCATATATCTGAATCATAGAACGATCAATAACTACTCTTTACACACACTACAACCTAAATATATGTCAACAGTATGTTTTTCGCGTATGCCGCCTGCGGATTGAGACGTCAATAAAAAAAATAAAGGTTCTGTTCTATTCTGGCCGGCAATTTATTGTGACTGAATAGGCAATCACAGTACATCTCAAATGGTAGATTTATAAAAGGCTTTTTAATTCCTTACAAAATCACTTTTCGTCATGGTATGATTTGAATGAGTAGGTTTGCATCTCAGTCCCACAAACTCTCTGCTTGGAATGCCCGAAGGTTCACCTTTGAAAACTGCAACAGCTTTTGTAATCATTTATGGAATGTCATAGACGTTATCCATGTTATAATGTCATAGAAGTTGACCATGGTATAATGTCATAGACGTTATCCATGGTATAAATGTCATAGACGTTGACCATGGTATAATGTCATAGACGTTGTCCATGGTATAATGTCATAGACGTAGACAATGGTATAATGTCATAGACGTTGTCCATGGTATAATGTCATAGACGTTGTCCATGGTATAATGTCATAGACGTTGTCCATGGTATAATGTCATAGACGTTGTCCATGGTATAATCACTTGTGTTGTCCTAATTGATGTTCTACTTCATATCAGTGTAGAAATTCTCCTTCTCATCACATGCACCGAGAATAATTGTCAGTTAAAAGTAGCTTCATCCGATCATCGTGTTTATTTTTTACCTTCTTGTAAAAACAACTCATACATTAACCACTTTGTAAGCACCAATACAGTGAAACCACTGTAGATTGTCTTAGTGAGTTAGTGCAAACTGATCAACACCAAATCCTCATCTATTATCTTTCTACTCGGAAACGATACATATTTTGTAATTTTGCATATTTTGATTAATTAGTACAAATTTTGCTGTTGTTCTTGTTTTCAAATTCTCAAGTTGTTTACCGAACACATTCATTCAACAATTTGAATAAAAGGTCTTTCTCAAAATCGTTTGATGTTTTTGTCTCAAACTTGTATTTAACGCATTGTAGTGATTTATACATGGTTTTATATCAAACTTGTATTTAACGCGTTGTAGTGATTTATACATGGTTTTATATCAAATAAGTATTTAAAATGTTGTAGTGATTTATCCATGGTTTTATATCAAATAAGTATTTAACGCGTTGTAGTGATTTATACATGGTTTTATATATAATAAGACAACGCTATGTATCTCTACCAACTGCACTTACAGTTTTAAGTTCCTGCAGTGTGTCACATACTTGTTATTCATTGTTAGTGTACAGAGTATTTTTGATACTGTTGGCTTGGCATGAATGAATTGTTTTGCAATAAGAGAGATAATTTTCATATTGTACAAGTTTGTCTGGTTCATGAGGGGCGTATTTATAATGATCGTGCAGATGTAATGGAATTTACAAATCTACCCCTAAAACGTACCCCTAACATTGTCATCATGTACGTCAAACATATTTTCTTCTCTCCATTTTAAATGTTTCTGGGGGATGTATTGTGACATGGCCACCTATATAAGTTGTTTTTATCAACATACATGATACAAGATTTGGGTTTGGACTCATCGTACACAATGTTATACTTTTTTATTTTTTCTTCATCATCGACCTAGAAGTACTGGTTTGCTTTGGTGTTTCTCTTGGGGATCATACAGCTGCCTGCACACTTTCGCGATTCAATCATGAGGAATTTATCGTACCGTCTTTACTCGTGAATAATTACATAGCAACTGGAAACTGCATAGACCCCCATCTGCCGTCGTATAATGCGCCAGCAGATCTGGGTGTATGCAGTTTGTAAGGACTAATCAGTAGAACAAACAACATAGACCCCCATCTGCCGTCGTATAATGCGCCAGCAGATCTGGGTGTATGCAGTTTGTAAGGACTAATCAGTAGAACAAACAACATAGACCCTGATCTGCCGGCGCATTTTGCAACGGAAGATCAGGGTCTATGATGTTTGCATTTAGACTCGAATTATACGTGAGTATATACGGTAGTCATTCAACAACAATTATAATTCTACTCTTGAAATCTTCAAAGAAACGTCGTTTGCTAAGCCGGGATCGCTGTAGTAATGAGCAGGATATAGATTACAGTTTAAAATATATTCCTGAACTCGTCACAGATATCACACAGCATCAAGGTGTCTGTCATTACGTAATAGTCATAGAGATTACGTGGTGTTTTAAGTTCGAAATGATTTATGACATCCTCAAAGGTATTGGTAATCGTCACTGGAAATGTTCGAATGGAACAGCGATTAGTAAAACTTGTCAGTAAGTGATAATTATGTCTCATTGAACCTATGTACAACGATCAAAATATGTCATTTCTCAGGAATTTTGTTTACATGTTTTCAACCCATCTATTAGTTTCAAAAACCATTTCACCAATCAGATTCTTTTCAAAATTCTCAAAGGATTATCCAATAACGAAGTTTTTTTACATACCCTCTTTCATGAATCCATCAATCACAAACTCTTTACTGAAAGAGATGTACTTTTTGTCTGTATTAGGAATTATACTTACCACATCCTCAAGATATTGTTTGACCAACTCTTTTAGGTGGCTACCGTATCCTGGAAAGTTGTGAATTAACAATGGTATGCATTTTCCATAACTAAAATTCAAATTGTAATCGTTATGAGCAGTAGCTCTATCCTTTCCAGTTAAAAGCTAGTGGTTGCGAACTTTGTAACTATTTCTTTTTTCTCACATATATGGCAAATGTTTATATTGTTAAACCATCTTTCATCCTCGTTCGTGAACTATATAGGTTTTGCATTCTTTCGATTTAATTTAAGATACACTGATTTTGCAAGCTTATCTAACCAGATGTAAAACACCTGAGCGGAATCAGTATCTCTCTAAGCTATTGGTCTATAACATTTATGAATTGACTTGTAGTATACGCAGAAGCCAAAAGGAATGCGTGGATTTTTGAGGGTTTTGTTTTCAACTACATCGTCAATATGTTTAGACACTGCACTTTCAGACTCGCAGTAAATTACATATTGGACTTTCAGCTGATGTTGCAGATTTTTAAAGTTTACAACTGAACTTTCCTCAGGCATGATGTTCATGATGTTGCCTACATTACAACAAAATATTCTGTGTTCATTTAAATTGCTAGCAAATCGAAAAAGTTACGACATTTTTTTGTAGACGTATTTTCATTTTCTCGTGTTTATTTATCTGTGTTGACACCAGTCTAGACAGATTCTTAATGCTTACATAGTGCTACTTTTCTGAACCATAAAAATTATCCATGTATCTTCCCCAACTGCACGTATGTCTCATTTTTTTAATTCAGCGCGATATTTTAGCTCATGGCACTTCTTGCACTGAATTTTAAACATATCATGTAATGGCTTGAATTATACAAATTGGTCCTGATATCCACAGACATCCTGATGAATATTTATAGTATTCGCGTTTGATTGTATCCCCCCTACCGATTTTAAAACGAAAAGCATCAAGGATATAAACAATACACAAAACTTAGTCATTTAATTCCTTCATTTATAATTTCTGATCTGATTGTCGCCAGGGGGCGCTAGCACTGTCATCTTTCAAACCAAATTGAAGTTTACATGGTAAACAACGAGCCTGCATGTTGTCCTTTTCCGGTTCCTGGAAAAGTCCATTTTCAGTTATACATAGAAGGTAAAAATTATGTCGTCTGCATCCAATATTTGCAATGTCCAGCTTCAATATTTCTCAAAAAAATGTAACAAAATAAAATTGGCAACCAGTCTATCTCTTGTGTACATGGGTTCAAATGGATGTAACGCCCAAAGTTACTGAAATTTACGGGATTATTCGGCACTTATCACAGACAATGAACAAAATCACTCTTCTTGTCTGAAACAAAAGACTCGCCCACGCAAATATGGCAGCTGTGTTAGTAAAAAAAAACCCGACCCGTTTGATTTGAAACGCGAACAAGATGATAGTGTTAAAGATGAAAACACAACAGTTTCAGTAAAGACAAGAAGAGTTACTATTCTTAGCGTGACGTCATTGGTGTCACTCCCCATTCTGCTTATCTTAACTGGTAATAATAAGTACATCAGTTGTAAATGGAATACTACAATTTTACATACTTTCAAATCTGGATATTCGGTTCGCTCTTACCATTTACTCCTGCATGTTTTTCTTTAAACGCACTGTTTGGAAACACCGATCTTACGTGTTCATTACAATAACATGAAACACGTTTTTGCAACAAATTGATGGTCGTTCTAAGCGATGATTTTCTGGCGATCGCAAAATCTCTCTCTCTCTCTCTCTCTCTCTCTGCATATATATATATATATATATATATATATATATATATATATATATATATATATATATAAGCGTGTCTGAATTGAAGTAGCTTATTCTTGCCAGTTTACTATAAATACACTTTATATATTTTGATCATATTCTCATATACACAGTCAATAACACTTTTCCCTATTTGAAAGTGCAATGCGTACAAAAACGACGCAAGGATAAAATAAACACCAGATGTTGCAGATTAAATAAAACATGATATGTTGCAGATTAAAGAAAAAAGAAGACTTGTTTTATAGTCTTAAATCTCATAATTAGGGGCGCTTGGTGGCTTGCTAGGTATGTACTTGTGTGTGAGCGAGGGCTAAGAAAATCTAATGTAAACACTAAACCCCTATTAAAAGTAACATCATTCATTCTTGTACTTGCACCTAACAGCTGTAGTTCACTTCCTGATTTCACTATCATTAAAATGTCCACATGTGAAACGAAGTGTTATTTTCTGAATGACAACGAACAAGTTTTCTGTTTGATTTTATAATCGTACACTTTCGCAGTGTTATTTTCTCTGTTCTCTTCGCTTATTTTTATTTTGTGTGTGTGTGTGTGCGCGCATTCATATATTTCGTATTTATCTCGTTTCTTGTACGTTCCTCTATTCGTTCGTTCATTCATTCGTTCTTATACTTACTCTCTCACACTGCTCCAACATCTGTTTGTTCGAACATTTTGTATACATTCCTTTTTCACTTTCATCTTAATTTAAAAGATAATTGGCGAAATCACAAAGTGAATTAATTTTATCATTAATGGTGCTCGGAGGTAAAATAATATAAAAAAATAAAGAAATGCTCACCAAAACTTTAACGCACATAATGATAAATAAGTTGATACTTCCTTCGTGGAAAAAAATAAAATAATGAAGAATGTTTCCTGAGAAAATTAGACCAAGGAATCATAGAATCTCACAAAGTAATTTTGCTTAATGCCCCTTTCCTTTTCTCTCTGTTTTTTTTTTTTTTTTTTTTTTTTTGTCTTCATAAATGCCCTACTCCTCCTTTGATTCCCCAATGTTTATTCTGACCAAACATCATGTCCTATTTGTCACTGAGAAAACCGACATAGAAGTTTGTCTCAAAATTAGTCTCTCTCTCTTTCTCTCTCTCTCTCTCTCTCTCTCACACACACACACACACACACACACAACAATGAGAGTCGCTTTAACAACTAAATATGACTTCTCGGAAAGAATGATACATTTTTGAGGAGGCAGTCAAGAACTTTTAGAGGCTACAAAGCGGCTTGACAAATTCATTCAGGGTATTTTCTTTAACGGGATTAAAATAACATGCATTGTTCTCTATGAAGATTAATATTCTGGTGCAATTTCTGTCACTTTAATGATCAAGTTTCTCATCAAACTTTCCCATCAAGTATGTTTGAAGGTATTAGTGACATAACGAAAACAGCAGTCTTTGCAACTTCTTTACGAGGTGTCATATCGTTAATCAGATGAATGGTGTAAGATTGTTTCAAACGTTCTTTATATTATTGACTTGCAGTGATAAGTCACTAATCTCAATTCATTGAAACTATGTAAGCGAAAACATTAACGATAATTTAAAAAAGTGATCTAGTATCATTTTGATTACAAAGTTGAAGGTTTGAATAGTTATGTGTCGACTGGAACAATTCATTACTACACATCGAACCACGCTGACTTCCGTTATAACAATAACAGATCGCAGTAAAAGAATGACTTTTGGCACCAATGACGTGACCCACGTTCGGCACGCTGGAATTAAACGAAAACTCCAGATTCCGCCGTGGGTGAAGTACTATGTAAAACATGTTCCCCTGGCTCTTTTGTTCTATGAATCACATCATATCGTATCATGAACAAATAAAATATTCCCAATCCATGGAGCTCATATAATACAGTCGTATATGCACTAAACTTCGAAGGCTGTGTAGTCGTTGAGCAACAAAGCGATATAGGAGTAATAGTAACAGAGATTGTTTTATTATAAATTTGCGTCATGTAATGTGTATTCAGAAAATACATATTCACAGTTCTGTCACAATTACAAACTGTACCGTTTTCTTTTTGTATTACTTTCTCTCTGCTCTTAAATAGGAAATTGTTCGGGCCAGCACATTCTTTACACCGTTGTGATCCACGTTAAATTTCAATCTCCTCTTAATATTTCTGATTCTGACAACTCAAGATTTAATTGTCGTTTCATTTAATTCAGTGGTTCTTCAAAATAGAGATGAAACATTGTTTTCTTATCCATTTTTAATTAAATATTTATTTTGTTTTCTAAACCATTTGTTCTTTTGCATTTTGTTTTCAAACATACAGTGTAGGCAAGCCATTATGATTTAAGAGTAGTGTGTGGGTGCCCGATCTAAAATATATTCAATTTTAATGACATTTTTGTTTTGTTTTGTTTTGTTATACTTATGATTTTAGTAAATTAACATTATGAATTTTAGTGCATTGATAATAACGACTGACAAGCTGCTACCCTTTATCAGTCTATTCTATATTTGTTCAGTTACTTGCGTATTTTTGAATTGTGAAATCCAGCAGTCATTTAAACTGAATAGTGAAATAACTGTTCCAGAATCAGACATCCTAAATACTATTTTCTTATCCAGTAGTTGAGTGGAAACGATAAAAACATATTAAAAATATATACTTTGTTTGAATTGCCCATCACAATCTCCTGACATTAATGTAATTGGAAATTTTTGAAGAACTATTATATTTCATCTTCAGAATAGGACAGCATCAATAAAATTCAGTGCCCAGCTGTAACAGGAGGTTAAGTCTATTTCGTTTACCCTGAGTTAAGTCTACATTAGAAGTCTGTACACGTCGATATCTAGACATCTGAGGCATGTTTTAAATTTCAAAAGATATGTCACCAAGTACTGGCGCTTCCAGATAGGTGCGATACTTTTGTTTACAGATTTTAACCTCTTACAGTGGGCATAAGTTTTCTTACCTATCATGGCGTCGTCGATGATATTGAACTATATCTGGTCACTTACTATAGATAATTTCATTGAAAAGTTTAGATTCTTATTTCCTAAATATTAAAACGTAACTTTTGTTTTGACCTTAAGCGCTCCTGTTTCGTGACCACTGGACAAGACAGAAGACATAGTGGCATGTTGGTCAATTCCTCAGGATAAACTTGTTTTTGACCAAAATGGACAATAAGGAATGAATTAATAAATTTAAATATATGCATCTTCATTGCTCTGGCATCAAATATATAGGGTTAAAGCCTAATGCAAAAGTAATAATTTGCAAATAAAAGTATGTACCATAATTATCAAACTTGAATGTTATATAGAATGGTTCCATTGCAGACAGATGTAACTTGGGATGTACATAGCAGGAATATCTTATCATAACATGTAAATGACATGCGTATGTGATAAGCGTGATAGACACGGCTTGTCTCCGATAACATAATTGTTCCGTACCGGAGATCATACAACTTTAAATATTGAGTTTCGACTTCAGATTTATTGTCAGCCAGTCACTGAGTAATATATATTTTGTGTTGAGTCTATCCTGATTTTTGTGATTGGTAACCCAATTGTAGACTCAAATTCAGACTTTTGTTATCTCCAATCTTAATCGCATTTACTGTCTGCTTGTACTCATCCTTAATGTGTATGAATACTATCGAAAATTCTAGGAAATGTTTTATCTTGTCTATTGAAGTGTTAAAATAGGTCAATGTGGCCTGTCCTTCGCGACGTAAAACTACTTGTCATGATAAATACAGCAAGATTTGTTCATGAATATATAATATAATATAAATTTGGAAAAAAAGCTCCATGGACAACCTTTGCGTGAGCATTAGCGCATGGCCAGTGGTAAACAACCTATGCATGAATAAGCTATTCTGGCAACATGAAATTACAAATAATAGTCAGTGAAATAGCTGAAGCAGAGGCCAGGAATTATACCTGAAGTGTTGTCAAAAATTTTATTGTGATTTGCAAGGCTTGTAATATGAAGTCTTACCAAGTCTTAGCTAAACCAAAACATAAGTTCAATTGACAGTAAAAAACTATTACAATAACTTCTTGGCAGAACGTGGCATAAGTATTATCAAAATTATAATCATAACCCAGAAATGATTATGTTTTGCAAATTGTTTAATCTCATCTGCAAGATAAATACAAAAAATGTTCGTATGGGGATCATATGCCTTTAGCTGTGGGCAAACATTTGCCGGGATAGGACGGTTGAGTTTCACCCCAAGGGTTCCCAGCTCTTTCAGAGTGTTTCGGCAAATGTTTGCGCACAGCTAACTGTATATAATCGTTATTCTTACATCATCATTTACTAAGCAAATATTATATATCTAATGCTACATAAAGGAGATTTTTTTAAACACGGAAAATACCAGTTGTCAAATAGCATATGTGAACCCCCGATGTTTGAACACCGCAGACGTCACAAAAACGAACACGTCAAAAACCGGCCATGTAAGAATATGAATGCTCGGCATTATCATCAGATATATATCCAACGGTCGCTGGCTCGATACCAGTCTAGGCCAGCCCGGGTTGGCTGCCGCACTGTGTCCTTGGGAAAGGCATTTATCTCACATTTCCTTGGCATAATATAGCCAATAATGAGCTCAAAGTGCTGTTAAAACCAACAAAACCAAAAACCAAACGTATCATAGATTATGTAATGAAAGCTATGTTACATATTACACTGATGCGCAAACTGGATGAACCAGAATCTTCACCTCCTTCTCTTCGAACAGAGCGAGACAATTACTGATTGGTAAAATAAAAACAATAATATATTGACATATCAAATACGATATATGCATTTAAAGTACCTTGAATAAATTAAATACATATGCATTATTAGTATTGTAAAGTAGCTCTGTATTTCATAGCCTTCTACTTTTGTCTGTCCTTTACTTGTTATAACTTGTTCTAAATATTCTTGCGTAGAAATTCTGGAGTTGTCTTCTTTTATATAGCAAACAAGAGTGCCCTTGGTAGTCGTAGAGAAAAAACATTAAACTAATAATATTTTTATTCCCGTTGGTTAAAAATTTATGCTGGCTGCATTGATCTCAGATTCGTCCTTCACAGTCACAGCTTAATGATATGTGTTTTCACAAGTGATCAAATTAGTGCACGTTGCAACAGATGGGAATTACTTGTTCAAACATTGCAGTGTATTTAATTGATGTTTCTTTTTTTATTATTATTTAAATATCTAATTTATGCTTTACGATGCTTAAAAATAAGCATAAAGTGAGCCATTCTTCTGACTGAAATAAATATATGTATGTTTAACTGAAGCGAACACCATCTGGCTCATATTCCAGATTTTACTTCAACTCATATATTAAGTGTCAAGTACGGCCGTCGATAGACTACGCGCAAATGTATGGGAGCACAGAAGCATCAGTCTGCAAACCCAACTGAAGGTCTACAAAGCCAATGTGTTGCTGTATACATGCAAAACCTGGACAATGTACAGACACCATGCCAAGAAGCTGAACCATTTTCACATGGGCTGCCTGAGGAAACTGATCAATATTGTATGGCAGGACAAGGTCCCAGAAACTGAGGTTCTCACACAGGCAGTTATTCTTAGCATCCACACTCTGCTAATGAATCACAGCTAAGATGGGCAGGCCACGTCACCAGAATGTCAGACAAGCGACTACCAAAGAAAATCTTCTACGGCGAACTGAAGGAGGGAAAGTGATCTCAGGAAGGTCAGAAGAAACGCTTCAAAGACTCCCTCGTGTCATCCATGAGACAGTTTAACAGTGACCCTGAGTCTTGGGAAGATCTCATACATGATCTTTCCACCTGGCGCCGTCTCATCCATACTGGAGCTACAGACTATGAGCTGAGGAGAATCGCAGATGCAGTACAGAAGCGCGGGCAGTGTAAATCTCGGAACTGCAACACATTCTGTCTTGATCAAGCTACCCCAAGTGCATCTCCTGTCTAGTGTGCCACAGACAAGTTCAGAGCACAAATTGGCCTGATCAGCCACCCACATACTCACAGAAACCAAATCAGTTGGTAATGTCATGGTCATCTTCGAACTCGAAGGACGAACAACATCTACCGTTACTAGCGGCATGGGTTTGATTCCTGCATGGAACGAACTATAACTTTCTAAGCTGTTTGAGTATATTGGTGCCATTTTATATCAAAGTCTTTCATATGAATGATGTACGCATACAAGATCGAGGAATAAACTCCTTCGTCTCTGTGTGGTATACAAATGTCAATTGATAACTTTGTTCATATACCTTGCAATACCACATAGATATCCAGAGAGTTATGATAAAGCTGAGAGTTAATTTCCGCTTGCCTGGTGAGTTGGTTCACGTGCACATCGAGCCATTTCAATCCACAATGTTCTAGTGTTTGCTCAGGGAAGAGAGCGTTGCTAAGCTGCGCATGGTGTTGGTGCATGAGTGCTAGGTGATAGGTACTGTTACTCTCGGCAGGGAATCCATTCCTGTTTAGAATGAATTATAATTATATAGCGTGTTTTATAATTTTGATGTCATTCTATATACATTTGTTTCTAATTATCATTTATCCATACATAAAATGTGGGATCTAGTGAGTAGTGCCTTCCTCTCAGTTTGATATATAGATGTCGATTGTCATTATTATAATTTGAAGACTTGCAGACGTGTCCTCTTTTTAGAATTTAGCTTTGAATTTGTTCTATTGCCTAAATTCTGCTCTGACGAAATGATTTTCCAGTAATTGGTTTAATTACTGACTGGTTTACTTTATTTATATATGTGTACAGTTTTTTTTCTGAATTATTTGTCGTTACATTTTTAGACCTTAATTTTTAATCGGCCCTACATGGCTAGTATTGTGTTGTCGTGCCGTTAAACCCTGTACCTACATATATATATTTGAAGACTTAAAATAATACACAATTGCATGGATACAGTCTAGAGTTTGGATTTGGGTGTGTCAGAAGTGAATCAGTTGTTCAGGCAAGCAGAAGCGGAATTAAGAGCGAGACTGTCATTATTTGCGACAATTACGTTTTTGCAAAATGGAGCTGTTGATGATAAAAGGACTAAATTTGCCAATGCATGTTTTAAGTAAAACCAGGGAGACTAACAACTTACACAAATATATTTATATGGATTCCTTTGAAACATGAGGCAACGCGTTAATACTTTAAAGGAGACATACGCCTTTTGGTCCAGGATTGATGTTGCGTCACACACACACACACACACACACACACACACACACACACACACACACACACACACACACACAACAAACAACTGACCCACCACCACAAAAAATCTGTTGAGTGCAAAGGCCTCAAATTGAAGCTTGTCAATATTTGAATAATATGGGATTAGATATGATTGACTGTGTAAAGTATACGAAAAGTTTCCAAGATAGCAGCATTTAAACAGACGAACCATATGAAGGGAGATAGTGAGAGAGAGATTAACGGAGATGACCCCCTCAACCCCCCACCCCCCAAAAAAACAAAAAACAAATAAACACAAAAAAAAAACAGGTAACAGAAACATTCATGATTTCAGCTACTTTTGTCCAATTCTCCTGTTAAGCTGTAATTTAGTTAATCTAAGATGGAAAACTTGACATGTATTTTTTATATTTATGATAGATCTAAATGATTTTCATCTTAGTTTCATAATTTCATATGTGAAACTTTGTAGGCTCCATAACAGAAATATATTGTATCGTAAAAGGCAAGGTTTAAATCAGGGTAGTTTGAAGTGATGCCCGATTCGGCTGAGGTTCAATCCGGTTGTTCTTATTGCAATCACAAAGTTTACGACCAAAAATGTGCGATAATGACTCAAATTGATGGTAAAAATATTCTAAACATATTCTGAAAAGTACATTTGTTTACAGATTTTAACATCAGTATATTGATGTGTGAAGTGAATGGACGTTTCAGTCAATCTTGGTTAACCTAACGGTAAAGGAATAGTCTTTAACTGCACCGGATATGCTGCTCTTCGCAATGGAAACGAGTGAGACTGGCGCATTACGTCATTAAAAACAGGCATATTATCCCTTCAGATAGATTATATAATTTCTATTCCAAGTTAAAATTATAAACAGATCACAATATTGGATGTTTCCTTTTTTTTCTTTCTTTGTTTTGGTTTTGTTGAATTGTTTATTTTTTGGGGGTGTGGGAGGCGGATGTTGGGGTTGGTAGCATATAAGATTGCTTATCAGACTCTTCACATACAATCAACGGGTGCCTTCGTTGCAAAACTTTTTTTTCTTCAATACTTCTTGTTTTCATTCGTTTTCTTCATTAAATTGGTGATTTTTGCATAAATTGGACAATACTACAAACAATACTAGCTATTGAGAAAAAATATTAGAATTCAAATAGCCCAGTCAAAGCGCAAAACTTATTTTTTTCTTATTTTTTTTCTTTCTACAATACTTCTTGTTGTCATTGGTTTCCTTCATTAAATATGTGATTTTTTCATAAATTGGTCAATACGATAAACAATACTACCTATTGAGAAAATATTATTAGAATTTAAATAGCCCAGTCAGAGCACAATTCCCAATTTTGAAAAGAAAATTAAAATTTCTTGTGCAGAGGTTATTGATTTCATCTTTGGTAGTTTTAAAAGTACCGATGATTTTCTTGTGTTATATATATATTTATATATATTTATAAATATACATTTCTTAACACACACACACACACACACACACACACACACACACACACACACACACACACACACATATATATATATATAATGCAGGTTTGGGCTTGCCCGGTAAGTTGCGTCGCACCTCGAGCCGTTTCCTTCGACACGGTTCCATTCTTTGTTTTCTTAAGAGCGCAGTCAAGCTTGGTAGGGTACTCGGGGATGGGAGCTAGGCGATCAGTGCGTTACTAGCGGCAGGACTTTAATTTCTACCTGGAACGAATTGGAACACTCTAGACCAGTGGTTCTCAAACTTTTTTTGTTTGCGGACCACTTGACTATTAAAGACAATGTTTTATATAGGATATGAATGGAGCTCGCAGACCACCAGTGGTCCGCGGACCTCAGTTTGAGAACCTTTGCTCAAGACTATTAATGACATTATATATACATTTCTTAATATATATCCATACATACAATGTGGGATCGAGGAAAAACTGCGTCAGTCCCTATTTGGCATATTCATATTCATAATTTTATGTATATACTTAGGATTTCTACATAGAAATCAAAAGGGATTTGTGCATATAGCTAAATGTTAATTTACGCTTGCCGAACGAGTTGGTTCCCGTCAACTACGAGCCGTTTCCTTCGACATTCTACCATTATACCATCCTATCTAGGGATGACCGCAACAGCAGGAGCTTAGGATCCTGACACGTTGGAGCTAGACAAAGTCTTTACTCGCAGCAGAGGTTCGATTCCTTCTTGGAAGGAGTTATAACCCTTCTACCCTGTTACGACTCTAGGTCTTAAAAAATATGTAACAGAAAGAAAGTGAAAACAACAATGTAAGTAATATCAACAAGCAATTTATTTCCCTACAATACAGAGTGAAATTCAAACGATACTTACAATATTGTGAATCAAATTCTAAATAATCCTAAATGTCCTAATCACAAGTCCAAAAAAAAGAGAATGTTCCGAATTAGTTCCAATAGTCTTGAATGTCCAGATATAACACAATAATAAAATCCAGAATGTCCTTGAATGAATTCACAAAAGTCAAAAGTAATGAATTTATTCAAAAGTCAATGAACACTTTAGTAATTCCAATGAATATATATTAAATAAATAATTCCTCACGAACTATATCTGATTTCAACGGCACAATGTAAAATCTCATCACAAATGGATTCGCAGAGATAGATCTAAAACAAGAATGAATTATTTGTTTACCAAATCCCTATTTATAGATATTTTCACTTGACCTTTATCATAACAGGATGTGAAACAATAAAAAGAAAATTAAAAAAAACAATAAAAAAAAAAAAAAAACAACAAAGTCTATCAACAAGACTGGCCTTCAAATCAAATGCTTGTAAAAACTTTGTTTACAAGTAACCAGAATCTAAAGTACAACTTACCTTCATGGACAAGATTTAAACACACATCATAGATTGTATATGCATAACACCTCCCCTCATAAAGAAAAAGAAAGATTAATGGAATAAAGCTTTTTTTTTCTTAACATATTTGTCAAATATGTACATGATACTATAATAAGCAAAATTACATAGGGAGACGTCTTATGAATAACACTCAGCTTAATTAAACAAAATATGCACAAAATAAAACAATATGGATATACTGATAAAGTCCATCTGGAGTTGCGAATGCCAAAATTTCTATTGCTCTTTCCGTGAGTGGAATTTGCCAGAATCCTTTTAAAAGGTCAAACTTGGTGACATATTTCGCATTTCCAATTTTTTTTGATGCAATCATCTATTCTTGGCATTGGAAATTAATCCGTTTTTGTGACACTGCTAATTTTTCTATAGTCATTACACATGCGGAATGTATTATCTGGTTTAGGCACAAGAATACATGGTGAACTCCAGTTACTTTTACTTGGTTCTATAAAATAATTCTCCAGTAAATATTGAATTTCTTTTCAAATATTCTTGCCTGAGAGGATTCGTTCTGTAAGGATGCTGTTTCACAAGTGTAGAATCTACAATATAAACGTCATGCTAGATTTTATTTGTTCTTGTTGGAACATCAGGAAACAAGTGCTCATGCTAATGTAATAGCTGTTTTAGTTCTTTTCTTTCTTGTTGTTGTAGAAGTGAAAGTTTCTGGTCCAGACTGTTTAATATTTCTGAATTCCTAAGTTTGGCTAAACCAGAGTCATGACGGTCAGATTGCATTCCATCTTTGGCATCTTCACTGTGTTGAACAGGTACAACTAAATTGATTGAATAATTAACTGTGCTATCTCTGTCAAAATACTCATTTAACATATTTATATGACAAAGTTGTTTCTGTTTTCGCCTTCCAGGAGAATTAATGATATAATTTAAGTAATTTGCTTTCTTTTCAACTGTATAAGGACCATAAAATTTGGCCCGAAGGGGATTTTGATGTATGGACAAGAGAGCAAGAACTTTATCACCAGATTTGAAAACTCCCTTCGTTTGTATTTCTGTCATACCTTCATTTCTTTTGACTGAGTAGAGTGAAGGTTAGTTCTTGCTACTTCACAAGCATTTGACAACTAATATTTGAATTCAGAGACATAGTCAAGAAGATTAATCTCTGAATCTTCATTTGAAAGAAGTTTCTCTTTCAATAACTTCAATGGTCCACGACAGTATATCCAAAAACCAGCTAAAAAGATACTAAGAACTAATTATTCTTGAACTGATTCCCTGACAGCAAAGAACAGCAAATGAACACTCTCATCCCAATCCTTTCCTGTATCAAAGCAATATGACCGAATCATATTCTTCAAAGTTTGATGAAATCTTTACAAAGCTCCTTGACTTTCATAATGATAGGCAGAAGATTTAAACTGTTGGATGCCTAATTCAAGCATAACTTGTTGGAAAATTCCAGACACATAATTTGACCCTTGATCAGACTGAACAGATTTGGGAAGGCTAATAAGTGTAAAAAAAAAACTTTACTAAAGCTTTTACAATGATTTTAGTTTTAATATTTCTCAAAGGAATTGCCTCTGGAAATCTTGTAAACGCACACATTATGCTCAACAAGTATTTGTTACCTGACTTGGTCTTAGGTAAGAGACCGACACAGTCTGCCATTATAATGCTAAATGGTTCGTCAAATGCAGATGAGCCTTGGGTATCTTTGGATTGGGTTTTCCTACCGTTTGACAAGTGTGACAAGATCTATAGTTTTTAGAAATGTCACTTTTAAGTTTCGGCCAATAAAAATGATTCAAGATCTTGTGATAAGTCTTATTGACTCCTAAATGACCAGTTAAGGGAGTTTCATGAGCTAGACTAAGAATTTCCTGTCGATATGACCTCGGAGCGACAATTTGATAGCTCTGACCACTCGTCACCTGCGGGTACCTCAGGTGGTCTCCATTTTTTCATTAGGACCCATTTATCACAAAGTAACAATCTGGGACTTGTGTGGCTTCAATTTCACTAATAGCCCTCTGAAACAAGCAGGATATCTCAAAATCTTGTTCCTGTTCGACAACGAGTGATGGTCTTTTGTCACCCTGATTAGAATAGAGAGAATGAGTAGTAAAAAGAGAATCACTGTGTTCAATACTTATTGATTGATCAATACCAGGCAAAAAGGTAACCTCATTAAAAGACTGACCAAAAAATGTGTGAGCTAAAGAATAATTTTTTGATCAACATCATTCTGAAGAGCTCTTTTTGCCATAGCTCTGGTAATTGCAAAAGCAAGATACAAATCAGGGATTCCAATCTCAATAGGATCAACTTTTTGATCCAAGCAACGCTTGTCTGTTACACTTGGATTAACCACGACCTTATCTCCAGCTAGGTCATTGCCTAGTAACAAAGGAATACCTTCTATAGGTAAAGAAGTCATTACCCCAACAGTCACTGGTTCGGAAACTGAGTCTGATGTCCAATTGACACAATGGAGAGGAACAGAAAAAAGTGAAACCAGCAATGTAAGTAATAGCAGCAAACAATTTATTTCCCTACAATACAGAGTGAAATTCAAAAGATACTTACAATATTGTGAATCAAATTCCAAATAATCTTAAATGTCCTAATCACAAGTCCAAACATAGAGAATGTTCCGAATTAGTTCCAATAGTCATGAATGTCCTGATATAACACAATGATACAATCCAGAATGTCCTTGAATGAGTTCACAAAAGTCAAAAATAATTTATTAATTCAAAAGTCAATGAGCACTTTAGTAATTCCAATGAATATATATTAAATAAACAATTCCTCTCGAATTATATCTGACTTCAACAGCATAATGTAAAATCTCATCACAAATGGATTCCCACAGACTGATCTAAAACAAGAATTAATTATTTGTTTACCAACTCCATATTTATACACATTTTCACTTGATCTATATCATAACAGGTTGTAAAGCAATAAAAATGAGAAGAAGAAAAAAGTCTAACCGTCAAGAAGACTGGCCTTGAACTCAAATGCTTGTAAACACTTTATTTACAAGTGAGCAAAATCTAAAGTACAACTTACTTTCATGGACAAGATTGAAACACACATCATAGATTAAATATACATAACAACCCGTTAATTATACTTGTTTCATTTTAGATAAATGTATGTGATACCATCATATATCTATACATACATACACACATACAGAGTCGAAAGTGCTATCACTGGATCCTACAGGAGGATGTTTGAAAATATTAAGTGATATTATATATGGAGAAAGAATATTATCATACAGGTTAGAGAAATTTCAGTTTGTCCCCTACTAAGATTCGAACCTGGTGCTCGGATTAGGTCACCCATTGCGTTGCCTGCATGCAGAAAGCCCCATACCCTCTCCACTAAGCGTACATTCCCCCCATAAAGGACGGTACCTAGTCGTGAATATAGGCATTCGTGCGTAGCAGACACAATCGCAAGGCGACTCAGTAATTAACCCTCATCTAAATGCACAAACGGTAAGGATTCCTGTGATATTTTCACACCATATTATTACGCATCCTCCTGTAGGATACAATGATAGCACTTTCCACTCTGTCTCGTGGATCTAATCTGTATGATAATATTTTTTTTCCCGCATATATAATCTCACTTCATATTCTCACGCGTCCTCTTGCAGGATCCAGGAATACCACTTTCTACTCTGTCTGGTGTATATTTGTAACTTTATATATTAACTTCTTCATGCCTTGATTTATGTCATCCTGATGTCAGATTAACGCTAGAGTCATCAGACAAGTCCGATATATTTCTAGAAACGCAATACATATTACAAGATTGAAACATAGAAACTAACTGGGATTGCAAACCGACCGACTCCATTCAATAGCTCTTACCTACCAACTGTCATCCTAAACATGCAATCAAAAACTTTCTGTTTGGCCTTTGTGTTCGCATAAAACGTATTCGCTCAAAGGAAGAGACACTCAACAAATGGCTTAGAAAACTCAAAGGGCGCTTAAAAAGATAGGGATACAAGAACAAAACCAGAGATCCGGCGTTAGAAAGCCAAGACAATTGAACAAAACGGTCTTCTCCGCAGACAATAAGGCTAAGAATGCCAACAACCGTATCGTTTTCAGAACAATATACCATCCAGATGTCCGAAACATAGGGCAAATTGTCCGGAGACACTGGCACTTTACTGACGCCTCTGCATGTCTAATTGAGGTCTTCAAAGAACCACCTATGGTTGCTCACCGACGACTAAAACTTAAAGGACCACCTTGTGCGTGAACTCGAACATACAGATGTAAAGACAGAAGTTGTGTAATCGGTATGCAAATGCCAGAGACATCTACTTTAAAGAGTCTATCAACAGGAGTTACTTACAATATCAGCCAAAGGTAGGATGTGTCAGTAAAAACTGTCATTTACGTCCTGACGTGAAAGATTTGTGCCATCCAATATGTTCGAAAAGCAACTGACTTTAGAAAATGAATGAATATTTCCAGAAACTATATCCGAAACAAGGTCAACACAAAAGTCGCCAACTACTTGAACTCAGTCAGACACTCTGTCCAGTCTCTCAAATGCTTCCCATTGATCCCAATCAAACATGGACCTGCATTGATAGTGACCGTAACGAAAAATATTGGATAATGTAGATGCGACAGCAGAGCGAACTTGGCTTAAGGGCTATTGGTAATGCACAATTCAGTACATGATTGTGAAGAAATGGCCAAAAATTATGGTAATAGTGGTGTCCAATTTCTTTCAATTAAGTATCCTGTAACATTTAGCAGAGAGTGTGTGAAAGAATAACTTATAATAAAAACAATTCCATACCTTTTTGATCTCAGACTTTGATGCAGTGTACAGCAATACGGAGTCTGTATGCAGTGAAAAAGAAATGTCACTGACACTTATGAATAATCTATTTTGTGGCAAGGAGAAGTGGATTTTGTATAAAACGTGGAGAAATTGAACATGAGCCGTTTTTCTGCACATACTGTTTGCAAATAAAATGGATTGTTGTCAGTCCTGAACAACTTTGACAGTAGTTCATAAAAAAAGGTAGGGAGGCCTGTACTGGCCATAAGCATCGTTTTATGATGAAGACAATGACACAACTGTACATGTATTTTGGTAATAATAATAATGGCACAATCTTCAGTCCCAAACATTATGATGATCCCCAAAATGAACAGTCTGGACTATTTTCATATTCTCTGCTCACATGTCTTTCTGTACATACACGTGGCTTGTTCGACACACCGTAGAATCCAATGTAGAAAAGCACGTGGATATATACATGTATACATGTCATATTCACCGTTACTAAGCATGTTGCGTTAACTTAGTTTAACATTCACGATTATTGACAATCGTAACATTCAACAGAATTGGACGAAATACCTTCTTCTAAAGTATGCAACTGCTCATACATCTTACCTGATTAGTTTGTAATTTTGTTAAAATTTGTGTTTTTCTTCATTTGAATCACACTGTTGCTTTATGGAAAGTGCCTTCTCACACACTAACAGAAACACATACCACAACTACAATAGTTTTCATACTTATAAGCAAATTCAATATATATATATATATATATATATATATATATATATATATATATATATATATATATATATATAGATATAGATATAGATATATAGATATATATATATAGATATATAGATATATATATATATATATATATATATATATATATATATATATATATATATATATATATATCCCATTTATGCATACATATAAGGTTTATTTATAATAGTTAGCTAATGTCAAGTACTTTTCATTATCTTTAGACGGATATTAACAACGAATGACTGAAAATATCCGAAGATATAAACTTCGGGGATTTATATTTACAGAACTACATGCAGTGAAAAAAGAAAGGAAAAAAGAAGTAAAATGTAAACAAGCAAATAATTTATTTCATAGTATGTATTTCAAGAATGTTTATTAACTTTCTTCGCTATTAACAATACCAACCACAACTGTACTTTCAATATATGGAAAGTTTGATAGCCATCGGGTTACAGGTATGCGTGTAATATGACTGTCAGTCATGGGACCGGGTTCACTGGAAGAAGACCAATACGGCAGCCCCCATTACATGGCATCGTGATGTTTGCCACATGCATTGTACGCAAGGCATATGAAAAAATGTAACGCTCGTTGCATCTTTCTGAGTCATCATGCAACACGATAATTACAATGCAATAGCTCAATACTATCTCAATGCCGTCAGCAGTAGTAGTTGTAAGATAAATACATTCATATTCTTTTATTCTCGTAGTGGAAAGTACAAGAGCTATTTGAAAAGTCCTGGATATATTGCTTCAACTTTTTGGTCAATAAATTTAATGCCGACAAACTAACGCTTTATAAAATGATCTGCAGCTGCACGTACAGCACGCCGGACACATGCAGATATATGCGTGTCACGTGACACGGGTAAATAACAGTGACGAAAAATATCGGAGAAGGAGAACAATACTACTACTGAGCAAAGCGCATGTTCAAATATCTTGGTGATTTTAGGGTACTATCTGAATGATATCAAGACCGACTTGGATAAAGTTTACGAATGTAATTCTCTCTCATATCCGACACTTTTGGGGAAGTTTCATCATTTTAAAGATGGTCACAAATCCATGAAAGATGACTCGAGTTCTGGAAGACCGTTGTCTGCGATTTTTTTTAGCAGAAATTGACTGCTGTGAACGAGGCAAATGATGAAGATGCTCGATACACAACGGAAAACCTTTCTATTATCACATCATTATTTCGTCAGCTGTTTTTAATATATTGATGCATCATCTGAAGCTCAGAAAGGTTTGTGCAAGGTGAGTCCTGCATTTGTTGCCGGCTTAAAGAAAAAAACAGACCCGGGTTGAAATCGCCAAACAGCTACTGGCCAAATAAGAAAAGAGTAACCAGAGATGTTTGAATGAGATTGTCACAGGTGATGAAACATGAATTTACCTTTTTGAACCCGACTTAAGAGTAAATAATAAAGTTTGGATAGGAGAAAGTGAACAGAGACAACAAATCGCTCGATGCAGTGGGACTTTATTTTGTCAAGAGAGTTTTATACGCATTAAAGCCCTTTCGTCCAGGTACCTGCGTCTGACCCTGCTGGTGTCGTTGGACATTTTTATGCCTCCAAAGTACTGCCAAAAGTTGTGGAACACGACCGAACCACCCGTCCGCGCACCGGTATCTGAGAAATCCGCCTTCGTGACAGAGTTTCTGAAGCATCACAACATCCAAACTTTGCCATATTCTCCATACAGCCCTGAATTAGCTCCAAGTTACCTTTGGTTGAATCTCGTTATCGAAGTTTCGCTGAGGTGCAGACGATTTGAAAGTCGTCATGCGGTTGAAAGGGCAGTTTTCCTGTGTATGAACAACATACCAAACGTGAATAAAAAATGGCATTTAATAATTGAATAATCAGACTGAGAAAATGGGTAGCTTGAGGGGAAGTACTGACTAATAAAGAACTTTGTTGTATAGAGCACTAATATTCAAAACTTTTTATATACCCCTCGTATATCCGGAATGTCAAGCTAGAAGCGACAAATCATGCATCGCTACAGTTTGTGCCCTTGGAAACACATTCTCTTCGCAATGTCTTCGATAATTAGGTCACACCAAGCAGTGGCGCTAGCTTGCATCCAAAGCTATTCGCCTTATTCATGGATCACTTTCTAATCATATATCTATTTCTTTCGTTTATTTATTTTTTGTTTTGCTTTAGTTTAGACCTCTTGATTATTCTGAATAGTTTTGCTTTTCTGTGCTGAAATGCACATATGTATTACTCTATGCGTGTCACTCTTTGTTTCTGTGTGTGTCTCTCTGTGCACGTTGTATGGTTCAAACAATATTTATTTAAGAAAACATATTAACATATAATTCAGAACAATGCAATATCTGGGGATTCAGTAGAAAGCTGAAAGCTTATTAAAAACTGTATCGCTATTATAAAAATTTCTAATAATCATTAATATATATATATATATATATATATATATATATATATATATATAATTTAAATTAGATGCTGAATATGGATATTTGTCTCGTTATTTTCCTGTTTATTAACGAGTAATAACTGGAAGGTTTTCACTGGGTTTAGGGAATAAAGAAGGAATGTTCTACAGTTTAAACCGTAATTATATGCGTATATGAGTGAATAGCAATTTGATATAACCACAATATTGCTATCTCAAATTGCTTTATACTAACACTTTTAAACCTAAAACAAAACCATCCATATATATATGGTCATAGAATATTAGACTCTTCCATCAGTAACTTATGACAATTTTGTTTTTAAGAAACACCTTGATATCTGTAAGTGCACAGACATATCAGTAAAAGCTGGTTTAATATTCTACATATATCTAGATTAATTAAAAGTAGATGGACAAAGCATTTAAAAACAAACTCGACCGTTATAAATTTGGAGCTAAATTAACAAGCTTATCAGGGTCACTCAATTCACGCGCTTTGACATTGTTGTTGGAAAGAGTAGTCAGTTCAAGTAAGTGATTCAGTAGGTGTCTTCATCAATATCAAAGGCCAGTCAGTAGTTGCGCGAGATTTTGTCCGTGACATCATTGACATAGAGGAATAGTTTCAAAACCTAAGATTTTAGGAGCAAATTTTGTAATGGAGACACCACAACTAGCAGTAGACAAATAATGCACGAAGAGGCTAACGCATAATTTTTGGCAAATCAATAGCTTGTCATGATTTCTCCAACTTAATCCATTTACACTGTTAACTTGTCGCGATTTATAATTGAATCACCAATGTTTTCAATCTCAAAAAAAAATTGGGAATATAAATATTAAAAGATTAATCAAAATCATTTCTGAAACTTTTACACCTTTCGAATATCTCTTTTGACCATACCGATCATTCGCGCGTAGCATATGCACCTGCTCTCTTATACGAAGCCGGTTACTTCGATCATTGGGAATGAATTCCTACGTGCAAGACTAGCAGTCGCATGTGGTCATTGCGCAGGGTTTGTACGCACGATAGCTTGGATGATATGTAAAATCAAATTATTCCAAACATTTTAGAGTAGATTACTGCTGAAGTTATTCATGCGCTTTAGAATAATGTGTTATGGATAAATTCGTGACAATAATGTGTTATGGATAAATTCGTGACAATAATGTGTTATGGATAAATTCGTGACAATAATGTGTTGTGGATAAATTCGCGACAATAATGTGTTATGGATAAATTTGTGACAATTTGAGTAAACTTCCGTAAAGGAGATCATTTTTTTTCGCTGACTTTAATAACGAAAAAAAAAAAAGAAAAAAAAAACAAAACACAAAAAACCAAGAAAAAAACAATCTCCCCATGCTGCTACTCAGTTTAACTAATTTAAAACGGGGTTTATAATGTGGAAGATAAACCTACTTTGTCAATTCAGGACGAGTTAGGTGAGGAGACAAGGCTCACCCTCTCCAATAAGGTAATACGTTTAGATATCACATGTCGTGCACTAAGTTGTGTTTTCAAAGAACATGCAAATAAATTATATCTATACTTTGGACCATGTATTATTTCATTTAAAATATACTGTTTTGATTGTTTATTGTTGTTGTTTTGACACAATATTCACAAATGTACACCTTTATTCGTCAACGAAACTTCACCATAAGAACGACAGTAATGATTTGCTGCTAAGATTTGTACACTTGCTTTTTATTGCTTTGATTTGTAACTAATTCATGAGGAAAAATGAACATGTTAACAAATTTATTTGAAAACAAGCAGTTTCTGCATTTGCTGTGGATAACTTGGCTGTTTGCATGTCCGTTGCACTATACATAGCAGGGGACGCGGTGCGATGACTGTGGATTCGTGAAAAGTAGTTTACAGCTAACACAATAGTGTGATATTACGGTAGTATATTAAATGCAAGATCAAACATGAGAGAGAGGGCATTCTCCCCATAATGCTATTTTACCATTATTGGGGAGAATTGACTCTCACTTATGCTTTAAGCTTTATCTATTATATAATCCATGCCTTTTTCTCAGATTATGCTAAAGGTGTAGCGTTCGTTTTGTATTCGACCTACTGTCGCCATTAAACACTTCTGTGTTGGGATATGTGTATGGGCGAGAAGACTCAGCTGTGTTACCGATCGAACGCAATGGCACATTTTAAGTAATAAATGAATAGATAGATGTACCTTTCAACACAGGTATTGTTAATGTTTGCGTTCACATACACATAGTAGAATTTGAAATGGCTCAAGAACAAATGTATTTAATATAGGGACATAATGGTATATTGCAAAACAAATATCAATTTACTTTCATTTAATTGGAGACAAATAGGTCCTATAAACATTTTGTAACTTTCTTTTGATAGAAAGGTTTTAGTTCCTCAAGAACAAAGTACCTGTATAAACACTGTTTTTATTCACAACACAATTATGTATGCCAAATTCACGAGAGCTGATTCATTCCAGATTGAAATGTTTCACAAAGAACGGAGAAAGAAAAAAATCCGCAACAAATAAATTATTCACTAAATTAATCAATCAAACAATGAATCAATCAATCAATTTGTCTGTCTATGTTTTCATACCAACGTTCCTTTTTCGCCGACACCTCTCTCAGATAACAAGATAACATGTTTAATGTACCCCGTTAGATGTTTTCAGATCAAAATATCTACTTAGAACGTATTAGTCAAAAACACTGAAATTATCTATAAAAGAAAAAAAGATTGTCTTTATCCCTTATCAACTGAACGTCAGTTGTCTGTCGAATATGCTGGTTCTCTCTGCATTTCAAATCTGCATGCATTTTGTTTCTTGACAGCCCCAAGGTGAAAAGACCTGTTGGATGCAATGTGGGATGTGAGCACCCCGAGTACGAAGTGGCCGCCTTCACAATTAACAGGTACGAAACAAGTCAGAGTGGTAGGCGGAGATGCGGGAAGGAAGAAAGAGGGTGTAAGAATCATTTAATATTTTACAACTAATCCAAAGTTGTTTTCTTTTCAAAGACATCTGGAACATCATAATAAATTACTCTTTTCGTTAAACACTTATATTGGTCTAAACAAATGCCTAATATAAAATTCTGCTCCAGTGATGTCAATCGTGTATGCCTCATTCTAGCTTTATCTGCATTGCGTCTCAAATGATAGGTAAAGAAAATGCTTTGGTTTGTAATGCTATATGTATCCGAATTTCCTCAATGTGACTTCATACTAGCAGTATGGTACACTACAGTACTCAATCTATTAAGTAATATGAAGAGTGTATACTGATATAACGTGCTGCATTATTAATGTGCACTGCTGCAGTCGACACTGAAACAAGTCTGTGACAGTTTAATTTCCAGTCATGATGGGCTCATAGAAAAGATCTTTAAAATAGTAAACAATGCAACGTCTCTTAGTACGACTTATACTTGTTTGCAGTTTTCAAGATTCTACGATATTGTTCTATCCTTCTCAAAATTGTGGGTTTTGATTAAAAATGGAAAAGGATACTTTTTTGTTCCAGGATCGAAACGTAATCATCATCATCATCATTTTGATCATCAGTATAGGAATTTCTCTAAAAACTAAATTTGTATTTATGTTAACTAGTTCCTATGATAAAAATAAATGAAAAATATAAATAAATAAATAAATAAATCAGTGTAGGTCAGTAATTTATTGGACGACATTATCTGGACATCCTTCAAGCAAATCTTCCACTCGTCGAACTACGAGGACACCTTGTTTTCTCCTGTTTACTACTCGCCAATCCATTACCATTTCCACTTCCCAATAAGAAACTCAACTTTTTTTCTCTATTACTGAACAAATATACAACAACACATGAATACAATATTACAATTATACAACAAAAAATAAGACAAATTCAACACAAAGTAAATAATGCAATTATTCTAGTTTACGTATATTTGGAATAAATGAGAACTACACAATATATACCAAAATGACCTCGCATATCTGCTGGAGGGTGTGGAGTTAAACAATTGTTCTCTAATTGTCATAACAATAATTTAAAGTACATAATAGAACAACACAATGTCTGTTGTTAATGTTATCTCGGGTGAAATTTAAGCTCTAAACGTTTGTGGTCAAATTTTCATGGTCTGAAGAAGGACAAACAAAATGCAAAGTTTACTTTAAATATTAAAATATTCTTGTCTGAACTAAAAATCTTGCCACTATTATGTATCTTTTTGGTTACTTAATTTCGGCCTTTTTCAGTATTTTATAATGATTAGAACGGACAGTTTTAAACATTTACAAAGCAATATCTACCATTTTTACAAATAGTCAAGCAAATTGATGCATTTTATTATAAAGTCAACTGTTAAATGATTTTTACAAAACTGTTATTTGTAATGCATTTTCTGATACACTAGTCTCCAATTACACATATGCAAGTGTTCCCTTTCAGTTCAGAACAAAAAGATATCAATATGTCATATATCCGACCAAAAAGGACTATGTAACAATGTAGATACCCCAACAGATATAATGGCGTAAGATGATTTAGGTGTGAACTTAAAATGATATCAGCATCAATAAACTTCAATTGTGATTCTGCACATATTGTACCCGTATAAATCGAAATTGACACACGACTTAAGAGTTTATCCTGGACAATAAAAACAGGCAAGCTTATTCCACTCGAAAGTTGCATTTACCTCAGATCAATCGACAAGAGACATAAACTAATAGTTTATAGAGACATATTGACGTATTTTACGATGCGTTGGGAAAGATTGAAAATCTAGTGTACGAAGTATCAATACCGAGAAATGCAATTAAAATGTGGTATTTTACGGAGGAAGATACAAACATTTTTAAGTCAACAAA
Organism: Margaritifera margaritifera; assembly: GCA_029931535.1. NCBI lineage: Eukaryota > Metazoa > Mollusca > Bivalvia > Unionida > Margaritiferidae > Margaritifera > Margaritifera margaritifera. The sequence continues at coordinate 2,693,245 of JAQPZY010001486.1, read as the reverse complement.
TATATCCCATATATGCAACATTTTCAGCATCTTTGTACATCAGTTACACACATTAAGCTTTTACCACAGAGCTTTCCTGTCAATTGTATCAAAGGAGGCCATGTCAAAGTCTATAAATGCACAATAAGATCTGTCCTTTTTCTTCCTCAAATATTTTCAAATAATAGTATTCAGAGCATATATGTTATCTACAGTACTGTAACCTCGTCTAAATCCAGCTTGTTCCTCGCCTAGTATATGGTTTTCTTCTACCCATTGTTTGAGTCTTTTATTGAGAATATTAATAAAAACTTTATTCATAACTGGTAACAGACTTATTCCTCGGGTCATTTTGGTTACCTTTTCTTAGAAGTGGAACAATTGTAGCTATACACCAGTTTTTTGGAAAGCATTAAACATTACATTAAACAAATATGTGAGTAATCATACAGTGTAAATTTCAGAGGCTTCTAAAATTTCACAACTTATGCCATCACATCCTATAGCTTTCCCTGGTTTTATATTATTTATTGTTCTCCTTATCTCATCTTCAGTAATATCTGCATCAAGACCATCTCATGTTGTATTATTCAAGGAGTACAATGTATCAAATGAGTCAGAGCTATGAGGATTAAATACGCCATGAAAATGCTCAAACCATCTTAGCTTGGAAATCTTTTGTTGGCCATGCCATGATCTCGATCTAAGTAAATTCCAAAATGCTACCGAATCTCTGTTTTTAAGACCGAGACTAGTCTATTTTGTAATTTAGTTTCTTATTGACCTCTCTTTTCTGCGGTTAAGTTCCTGTAACTTTTTTTTAGGCAGTGATAAGTTTCCAAGTTTTTGGCAGATCTATTAAACGTAAAGCTTCTTAGGGCCTTCAATTCAATTCTTTTAGTATTTTCACATTCTTTATCAAACCACTCCTGTTTTTGTATTGACACGGACCTTTGAAAAGGGGACTTCTTGACATTCTTTTCATACCAGATCTATCTGAAGCTGATTGAATGATTTGTACTAAAGAGTCTATTGCTATATCAAAGCTTCTATTCTCAATCATTTCAAAATTGATCATAAGGGAAAAATAAGAATAGGTCATGAAAGCATGATGAAAATCGGGTTTCATACTCACGTGCTTGCGTAAATTTGTATTGTTCTGATTTACTATCGTCCTCCTTACTTTCTTCCTCCTAGCTACGAAATGCCGCCTTAAAAAGAGACAGCCACGACGCACTCATGATTCTTAAGACCGGTGAAAGGCATCTTAAACATGAGTTTTAACAGGATCATGTTCATGGCAGACGCCACCGAGCCCCAAGACACGGCTACGAAAGCATACATAAATAGCCGTGTGGTAAAAAAACGACGTTAGATTTGTCCCAACAGTACTCTCAAATAATATCGACACGAGTCCGTTTTCGAACAGAGAGTGGTTATAAAATTGTATGCATAGTTACAAAAAATCCTTTATGCAGAAAAAACTGACTTCGATGTTGTTTATGGACCTAAAGCATATGCTAAATCTTGAATCATTAGATGGATGAAACGTTTTAGTGATGGTAGGGAGACTATTAAAGATAATATAAAAAGGTAAACCAAGAACGTCTCTTTCAAAAAAGATTCGATTCTGTGGAAGTATATGTGGAGGAAGACAGACGCATTCCAAAATACAAATATGCTGCATGACAAGAAAATTGGTACATTATAAAATGTTGAAACGTTAAGTAAAACAACGGTGAAACACAATTGATCAAACTTTAATTCAAATAAAGCATCTCTCTCTCTCTCTCTCTCTCTCTCTCTCTCTCTCTCTCTCTCTCTCTCTCTCTCTCTCTCTCTCACACACACACACACCCCACCACACACTCACACACACAAAACACAATTATACGATTGCGCAATCTCTAACCCCCCCCCCAACAAAAAAACCCCCCAAAAACAAACTCACACATAACTAATACAACTAAAATTCTGGCGTCGAAACAGCTGGAAATAATTGATATAATGCGATTTCTTTAATGCCAACGCATTTTTTTATTATCTCCGCCATCTTGAATTTCTTCATCGGTATAGCCCATTCAACGGTGCGTGCCTGGCCTCGTGTGCGGAGCATCATGGGAGGCCAGGGTACCAGGCTAGTCTGACTCGAAGAGTAAGTTTCCAATTTGTGAAATAATACCATCAAATCTGACTGGCCTATTCAAGTTTTAATTTGATTTTAATGTTGAATTATCCTTATCATCGTTTTGATACACTTATATATGATCTAGTGATAGTTTAGTTTGATTTTTGTGTGTTCTCGTATCCATACGCGATGTAAAACACAAACAAATGAGTGGTCCGGTTACTTCATTATGTATAGTACTTGTATGGTGTGTGCATGAATCTCATCACTGCACTTTATTTTCTTAGGTTCTCTGGTAAAAAGCATTTTAACCTTCAGAAAAACTAACTATGCCGTCGAAATATCTTTTACACTCTTGAAGCTATCGATTGATCCTTGTATTTAAAAGTGTATCAAAAGATCAAAATCTCCACACTGTATTGAGTGGAATAACTCTTGTGTCCAGCTTTTGGCGGTACATTTTTACAGGCACGACCGATGTTTTGATATCATGTCTCCACTATAATTAGCAGGAGAAAAAATTCATAAGATTCTAAAGTTATATTTTATCATGTTTGTATACATGTATGTCTTCAGACTTTCTGACCTGAACAACATGCCGCTCACAACTGGAAGGAAAATATTCTGGTCGGCAGACGTCGCGCCAGTAGCATCCCAAGCTCTTCTTGACTCTGTCAACATTACAGAAGGTCTCTCTCTCTCTCTCTCTCTCTCTCTCTCTCTCTCTCTCTCTCTCTCTCTCTCTCTCTCTCTCTAGTAAACCTAAACTTGGCAAAGTCCACAGCAAAGAGAATTTATTTTAGATCCAGTCATTTTATTGCAAATAGATTGTACAATTGATTCATATGTTTGGTAAATGAGTATTCCGTATACACTTGTACTGTAAAACTTGCAGAGGTTCTGTGAATACCATTTTCTAAAAGTCTGACCAATGCCAATCCCAAACTATAAATATTGATTCTCTATATTAAATTGCTTGTTAAATATTTTTTATTTTTTATTTATTAATTTCGGCTTGAATTCAAGCAAGTTCTATCTAAGTACAGGAAGGTGGTGGTCACCAAGATGCAGGACAATAAGGACTTGTGCAGAGACGAATCGCACATGGGTACATGAACCTTTGCACAGAACGAACATGGGTACCGAAACATGATCTACGAGGTGCAAAAATCTAAACTGGAGAGTACATTGAGTAGGTTCAGTTTTTTGTTTGTCCTACAGACACAAGTGTAGGCTGTCGAAAAGTTTGGCATTAACACTCGGTAAAATGTGCATGTCCATCTCAAAATTCTATGAATAGTATACTATCTACAGTCAACAGATCAATCAAAATATATGAATGTGGAATTGGGTGCAAAAGTCAAGACGCATTCTCATTGTACTGTGGTTATGGAATGTGGCTAATACATGTATATGTACTACATCTGCAAAATATACTTCTGGTAAGATTATTACTATGTTATTGTCTCAATGTGTCCATTTGTAGATGGTGATGTATGTTTTGAATGGACTTGCTTATACGCGAAGTCTTCCACCCTCTTCTGTTTTGACAAGGGAGAGATACTGGGCTCACTAGTGTACTGGATTGAGAGGCCTGTTAAAATCTTCAAGTCAAAGTACCACAAGAGTCTCTACCATGACTACCACCCCTATTCACCAAACAAAAAGTAATCTCTCTCTCTCTCTCTCTCTCTCTCTGACAATCGAATGAAGTGAGAGAAGTAAAATAGTATTTTGAAAACCCCGTTCTCAGTCGTAATGACGCCATAATTTCAGGTACATTGAATTCCGATGTGAAATACGCGTATTTCTTACTTAAGTTTAACGTCGTATAAAAGCACCCCTTCAGGTCTCAGGTTTGAGCATACCGAGAATCGCATATCAATATTGAGAAGACAAAAAATTAAAAAATATATTTTAAAAAAAACAGTCTCACATAGAATAAGATAAAACATATGATCAGATGTACACATTCTGAAATAATGACCCTAATAGGATTTAAAATCCAATAGTGTGTTTCTTGATCATCGTTAATGAATGTTTCCTCCAAAAATGCTATAATAATATTCCAATCACGTAGTATGATGGATGAAAAAAGTTAATTTTTCAATAGCAACTCATTTTTGGTACATATCAACCTGTAGACCACCGGCTTATTATTCAATTTATTCAATATAATTTAACAAAGATGTTTCATACAACTGTAAAATCATATAAGTTATAATATGGTTTTTTAATGAAGACATTACTTGTTAGTTAGATGTCACTAATGGTTGTGTTACATGCTCTCATAGATTTCGATCAAACTTACCCGGAGATTTGCCATTCTGTAAGGAGTTCCGCACCAGTCCGCCTTACGAGGATGACAAGTGGTTCCTACATGTGATCGACATGACAGTGATGGATTATTTGATGAATAATTTTGACCAGAAGCACACGTATATTGAAGGAGCGGATGGACAACCATATATCAACATTATGATGGATTTCGGACACTCGTAAGCATGTTAATTTTATCAATTTACACAACCGGAATAATCAGTACGTTATTCAACCACAGCTTGCTCCTTTTTTCTTTGCTAAAGAATCAAGAATTGTTTGTAGAACTAATTTCCCGATTTGTTATGTCGCGAGTATATATGTATATATATATATATATATCTATATATATATATATATATATATATATATATATATATATATATATATATATATATATATATATATTGTCTTCTTTTATTCAAAACGCAAAAGGCAATCACATATTGACGAACATTTGGATTCGTCACGATCTTTTCCGATCAAGGATCTTAGTGCATGAGATTATGGAAATACTCTGGGAATAAACCAGTTAGTTCTCTGATATGTTAAACCAAACACGTTTGTTTCCAATTTTTAAAAAAATACTGAAATTCATCACTATGTGTCATACGGTGCCTAAATTGTTTTGTCAGTTGATGAGTCATGAAATAATCGTTGGTTTTCAATTTCAGATTCTGCCAAGCAAACGAATTATTACTAGTAGCCACAGTGTATCAGTGTTGCAAGTGAGTAACACCTTGGGTATCGTAGTGCCGGTACATTAAGCAAGAATCTGTATAACTTGCAAACGAATAAGTAAAACCTCTTTTCGTGATATGCTTAGAGTTACAAAATAATGACACAAAAACGGCGCAGAGTTCCTTATATGCGCTGTTGTCTTTTTTTTATCCCACGCCTATGTGGTTCTCTTTCAAGGGTTTTCTTTTCTACCTTTAAGTCTTATTCATAAATACATTCATACTAAATTTAACATTTGAGGGTGATGTTTTTGCTTCAACGTCTTAAGGAAAAAAAAAAAAAAAAAAAAAAAAAAAAAAAGCACTTTTAATTTCTGTGGAACACATTTATGCTCATTTTATTCACTCTAAAACTTATTTATTTCTAGAAATGTCCCCATGCATTATTTCAAAAAAGTTTTGACGGTTGTCATTAATGAAAGTAAATCTTAAAATGTATGTATGTATGTATGTATGTATGTATGTATGTATGTATGTATGTATGTATGTATGTATGTATGTATGTATGTATGTATCTCGTAAATGAGTTATTTATTCTTGTGCAGAATACGCCGAAGAACATATAATGCTTTGATCCGACTGAGTGGCAGTTTGCGCACCAAATTTGAGGAATTGACCTCGAGTGATCCTCTGTTTCCAGTCCTTCTAAATGTCCACTTCAACGAGATGGAGCAGAGATTCAAACAACTGATGAACTTTATTGAATTTTGTTTTCTATTTCATGGAGAAGAAAACGTCATCGTAGACTAAGCCTTAAATGCGAGGCATCTGGAGGGTGCAACTTTTTGTGAAGGAATTTAAAAAAAAGTGATTAAACACAGAGAAATAATACAAATTCAAAAGGTATTACTAATTATGATATATTTCATAATGAGATATTGAAATATGTCAGTGGGAGAATAATGATATCGCCACAGTGGCGATATCACTTCTGGAATTACTTTCTTTTTCCATTTAGGAAGTATATCAGCCCTTATGTATGTTATTCAGACCTGTATTGCCATATTTAGGCCTATTTCATTCCTTCTTCTTCTTCTTTTTCTTCTTTTCTCTCTCTCTCTCTCTCTCTCTCTCTCTCTCAAGATGATTAGATCTTAAAATGTGGCAAGACTGTTGACTCTCTAGTATACATTTATGTAATCAATGAGAAGGCGCCATCAATAATGCGTAAAAATGAACCCAAAGAACAAAAAGTAGGCTCCAAGTATTAACTTTTTTATAATTTGTTTTCCACATGAATCATGCAAATTGTCAGTGACTAAACTTACATGATCTGTTCTTTTTCGATATTCTGTGTCACACATACAGTATTTTATATCTACCACACGCAACGACAAAGGGTACACATTTTTGATAAAAACAATATACCATATTGCAATAAAATTGTTTAAGTAGTGATTTTTACTGCTATCACAATCATAAACATGTCTGAAAACGATGGAGAAATCAGGCACTGATTAGTGTCGATTGCAAACCGAAATTAAGTGACAATCGACATTTGGGTGCAGCGTCTGTTACCGAAATAGACTGCAAGCTTACCAGCACACAAAATTTTACGTCTGAATGCAGAAATAAACAAAAATATAAACCAAAATCCTTACAACTAAATCATTAAAATCTGTTGTTTAATGATGTTACACTCTGAAGTCTGTTGGACCGTTCTGTCATGTTTTTACTGTATGTCATCCCCGAAGTGTTCACTTTATCAATCCGCGCAAGAAATACGTTAAATAAAATAAAAATCTCTTCATTTTCGTATGAAAACAGTCATTAATTTGACAAAATACAGCATTTGAAGCATTGTATGTACAATCTAAATTTGTCAAAAGTAGTGTCCTAAAATTTGTGTAAAATTTCGGAACTTTTTATCGATAATATATGCAGCGGTTAATCTAATTGCCACAGAATGGAGAAACAAATCCATGCAAATCGAAGGTTTTTGCCTATAAAAATATATAATAAAAAGAAAATCTACTCTTTTGAGCAGATATAAGGAAATATTTCACTCGTGAACTGGAAACATTTTGTATTGTCAACAATGTTTCCACTTCACTCAAGAAACGTAGATATCCGCTATATATTCATTTGATCTGAGAGTGAAACTTACTCTGGTAAAATATAAATTTTTTTTCCCCAAGATTCCAACATGTAAATACTATGGGTGAGGACTTCAGTCCTTACTCTTAACTGTGTTTAGACTCCTTGCTAGTATAAGGCATTCTAAATAATGATCATGTAAACCTTGACACGTTATTGCATGCTTGTTACTTGTAATCTTTGTAAAACTGACATTTTAATAAAATAAAAAAGGCAAACGTGTATTTCTTTTATGCAATCTCTTTGGATAATATCCATTTGCATCCTGTTAAAACTCATAGACACTTAGGACTAACTTTATCTTCTGATGCCAAATGTACCAACAATATTAATAAAAGTCATCAGAACGTATCTAAATATGTATCTGAGTTGCGCGCGGCGACAAAATCGGTTATATTCCTACGTCCGATTTTCGAAAATGCTGCACTAATTGTTACAAGTTTGTCTCTTTATTCTTCTTAAGATTCTATTTATGCGAAACTGTTGGAGAAACTCTTCCACAACGAAGAAAAATAAAAGATTATATATAGCAGCCAGTGATGAGCGCATGAGTACACATTATCTCGATAAAATCTCCGTCTTCTGTTCTGTGCTGGAGTTCATCTTGACCGTAGGTCAGATAACCGAGTCGAGGAAATTAAGCTTTAGTAATGGAGTTACTTCCCATATATTAGATGCTTCCCAAATATCTACCTACTATTTCAATTCAACTTTATTACTTATTTCTTACGCGAATTGTAATAAATTTATCATTTATATTAATGTAAGTGACATAAAAAAAAATTATAAGATTTAAATATATCGTTCAGAAAAAATGTCCAAACAGATTTATTAACCCAAGAAATGAGCAGTTGCTTTTCGGAACTTTGCCAAAAGTTTAATCGTAATAAAGACTTGTTTTTGAAATATTTCTCAAAAAAAAATTCGTGTGTGTGTACGTGTGTGTGTTTTAGATCAACAGCTTTACTGCACTAGCGCCCTTGTCCACTCGGCGATGCACTTATCCCAAAAAGTTTAGCATATATATCCTCTCTCTCTCTCTCTCTCTCTCTCTCTCTCTCTCGATATATATATATATATATATATATATATATATATATATATATATATATATATATATATATATATATATATATATATATATGTGTGTGTGTGTGTGTGTGTGTGTGTGTTTGCGTGTGTGTTTATGCTGTTGAAAATAACGAACATGAACACAAGCGTTAATATTTGAAAAACAGCAACAAGAACAACAACAATAACAACAGAATCACTTGTTGATATGTTTTTTTATGGAATTTGTTGATGCAGACACAAATACTTTCGCCTCTTTCTCGTCATTGCTAACGTTTCGGCATATCACTTGGAGCTAACAGTATGTGTTATGTACATTCGCTTTCCCACCAAGTATGAAGACAGAAAAATAAATTAGATGAATGGACCATGTATAAGGTAATCACTGAGAATTGGTTGTAATACTGGCGAATGAATACGACGAATTTTTACTTTACTTTCTATAATTTATGACCAAGCGAGATCTGTATTAGTGTTCTACAATATTTAATGTCTGTATTAATGTTTTACAATATTTGACAAATAAATTGATACCACAATTAGAGTCAAACAGCTAAACAAAATGCTAATAAATTGAACGGAGTATTGCGCCGCATTATGCGTCGGCAGATCTGGGTCTATGCAGTTTGCAGTTGGTGGTAGATTATACGCGAGTACATACGGTATGTTCTTGTTTTGCAATATGAAGAGGGTAACTGTCTTGACATATTGCATCAAAAGGAAAGGAATAACTATCGAGGAAATCAGATCTCCCTATAAAACATTATAAGACATGTTGATCTGCCTGTTAAAAAGAACAGAACTGAGCATGCATTAGCGCATTAACTTGTACTTTGCAACTTAGAGAGGACAAAATTCATATAAATATTCTGATAATCAATATAATAACTTATATTCCATCCACCAAACATTTACAAAGGACAATGTAATGATAAATATGTATTAATGATGCGTATGTTACATACAGATCTAAGACACAGTTTGTTGTAACCTTTTTTGATTTGCAAAATATATCAGCTTCCATAATGTACAGTATCTAAAATTTTCGAAGATTTTTACTGACAAAATGTGTGAACTTTTCCTTATTCTGACATGCAAGGTATAATGTTAGTATATACATTTTTAAAAAAAATATTAAATCCCTAAATAAAGGGGGCACACAAGTAGAAAATGGTATTGACTTGAAGTGTAAAATTTATCCTATTTGTCATTCCTATCTGAATACATTCCATCATACAATGTGACACTGGGAAGAGCTGCTTGATTCATTAGATTCATAATTGATTTGAAACTTTTTAAAAAGAAAACCTAATTTGCAGACAGGCTAATTATTCAAAAAGTATTTATGAAGACGTTGACCATGTCCTCGTCTTACCGGCGTCATCAATCAAATTTCAGGGACGAAACGGATGAACATCGTGCCGAAAGATGAAGCGGGCAAATTAAAGGTGTAGTTCCGTCTTACTATTGCTTTAGGAAATGTGGTCGACCTGTCAACAGTAACCGGAGTAGACTACGTATATGACTAAAAAGAAAGAAAGAAAAAACCTATTGTAATTTGTTGTTGTTGTTGTTGTTGTAGTTGTTGTTGTTGTCTCTGTTGGAATATATTTGAAGGAATTCATGCAATTTATTTCATACATATTTGTTTTTACAGTATGATTATGTTGAGTAAAACCAGTATTGAAGAACCAGGCGGTTTATTCTAAACAAGATAGACATGACTTCCAAAGTACACTGAAAGTGAATACATATTAACTGAACTCCCGAATGATAAATTTAGGAATTAATCAGTACTTGTAAATGTGCATTTATCGCCAACAATATGTCAATAATTAGTATGTTCAATAAACCAAATCTTGTAAATTAAGAGATATTAATGAACTTTAATTTATGTTTACTTTCTATCAGTCAGTGCCCTATCATGTCTTAGTTAAAGCAAGTCGAACATATTTCTCAAAAAGGTCAAGTCTCCACTTTTCCGCATACGGCTTTTAAGTCCAGTGTTTACCGGAAGGATACTTTGTGGATCTGAGTGAAGAACTCGGCAAGACGTTAAGTATGCAACATTAAAACAATATTTACACCGTATTCACACGATCGTATGCGGGAAAAGGCATTTTTCGCTACTGACACCGTATTCACATGATTGTATGCAAGGTAAGAAAAGTTTTCTCTTGACACCGTATTCACATGACAGTGTGCAGGGGAAGGATAGCTTTCTCTTGACACCGTATTCACATGAAAGTGTGCAGGGGAAGGATAGCTTTCTCTTGACACTGTATTCACATGACAGTGTGCAGGAGAAGGATAGCTTTCTCTTGACACCCTATTCACATGACAGTGTGCAGGGGAAGGATAGCTTTCTTATCGTGGTATGAATACTTTTAGTCAAGAAAATGCTTTTGCATATCAGAACATCTGATTCATATAACTTTTAATCTTAACCATAACTTTTCGTGGTTGGCAATAATTTATATCTTTGCAAAACACCTAAAGTTTTCACATCGACCACTGTCAAGATGTTGTCATTCTCGAGTTTGGAAAAGCTTACAAAGTTCTTTATAAAACACAGTAGACTTCTCTCTCGCTCACTCTCTCTCTCTCTCTCTCTCTCTCTCTCTCTCTCTCTCTCTCTCTCTCTCTCTCTATATATATATATATATATATATATATATATATATATATATATATATATATAGATATGTATGTGTGTATGTACTTCACATGGGCATAGCGATTATTCAGAAAAATTCTTATGACAGAATTGGTTTCTTATTTTTTTCTTTAGGCCCCCGAACAGCAAAGCGGCCCTTCAGTCAAATTTTTATTATATATTTTTTTTCGTCGAAATTTTCCGATATCTGAAATTTAGCTAATCTGTTATTTCGGCGTGAACAAAAATGGACCCTTGCGATAGGATATCATCGCAAACTATGGGCAACAAACCACTACGGAGTTTCCTTTATCCGTGGCTGTCTGTGTTAAGAATTCCTCGTTTTTCGTGAAAACAATACGTCATCAACAACACGATGTAACAATCTCTTATCATCAATGAAAGTGCCCGTTTTATCGATATGCAATGTTGAGAAACTTTGATTGGCTCATTCAAACAGCATGAAAAGCCATGTTAGTTCACAATGGCGAGAAAAGTTTACTCGCGCTCGCAGTGATTGGTTAATCAGGTTTATGCATATTCATGAGAAATTAGTAACTCTCAGCACAGGCAAACACAGGTGATGAAGTAGCGTACAGGATTGTCGTACGTGGATTGAGACGATGGCGATTTCTACAAATTACAAATGAAGAGACTTGCTATATCGGCATTAGCCTTTCCAAACCGTACTAATGTTACATTGTATCCTGGATATATTACTTTATATATACGAGGGTTATTTGAAAAGTTCTGAATATTTTGTAATAACTTATTTGTTCTTTGAACATGTCAATAAATTGAATGCTGATCGATAGACAAAATAAATTCGATAAAATGATCTGCAGCTGCACTACAGCGCTTAACATAGGCAAATGTCAGCGTCATTTAAATGTCGGAGAAGGAAAAACGATTCTGGTACTCAGCAAAGAGTATACTGTAAAATCCAGGCGCTCTTAGGGTACTCTCTGACTGATATCAAGGCTGACTTGGATAAAGTTTACGGATGTAATTCTCTGTCATATTCTACAATTATGAGGTGGTTTCATCGTTTTAAATATGGTCGCGAATCCATGGAAGATAACCCACATTTTGGAATACCGTTCTCCGCGATTGGTGAGACGGAAGCGGCTGCTGTGAAAGGAGACAATTGACGAAGATGATCGATACATAGTGGAAGATATTTCTATTATCTTTGGCAATAATTCGACAGCTGTTATTAAAATACTGAAGAATTATTTGAAGCTCTGAAAGGTTTGTGCCGCATTTGTTGATGGCTGGTGAAAAACAGACTCGGGTTGAAATTGCCAAACAGCTACTCGCCAAATATGAAAAGAGTGACCAGTGACGTTTGAATGAGATTGTCACAGGTGATGAAACATGGATTTGCTTTTATGAACCCAAATCAATAGAAAATAATACAGTTTGGATCAGAGAAAACGAACGGCGACCACAAATCGCTCGACGTTGTCGGACTCTCAAGAGAGTTTTATACGCATTTTTGTTATTTCGATGCAAAAGGCCAGGTCGTCCATGTACCTGTGCATGAATTTTTTAGGGTCACTGGACAATTTTATGACTCAAATGTGTTGCCAAAGGAAGTGGAACACTATCATAAAGATTTCTATCTCTCTCTCTCTCTCTCTCTCTCTCTCTCTCTCTCTCTCTCTCTCTCTCTCTCTCTCTCTCTCTCTCTCTCTCTCTCTCTCATTTTGTGTAAGAATGATACATTCTTGACAGTGTAATACCTGTATTTGCCTTTGATAAGGAACATAGTATTAAAACATCGCCTAAAGATCAGCCAACATATAGCACAAAAATGACAACCTATAATTCAAGCAACGGGCACAACATAATCAGCAGTTAATCTTCTTTGATCACCGACCCGGAAACAAATAATACTAAAACGGTGGAGAATTTGTTGGATATGAGTGACAAGAGCAAATAGTTTATCACTACAACTATTTGTCGATTAGGCTATATTACAACTGTGAATCATTCACGGTAATGGTTTTTAATACGAGCTGATTTCTAAATAAAAATTTTAAAAAATCATACTGTTTAAACGAAGACTCTTAGAATACATTGTAACATCCATAATAATGTCTGTTGATAGTTTTACGTGCACTTTATGTACAATTAGTTTAAAATTTAAACATATATCAGCGGCACAAATGTCAATAGTATATAAGTCACAATGATCTGAAAAACAAAATCTCCAATGTACTAGTTACTATCCACAACTGGTCATTATCTTGATATTATATTAAAATCAACAGCAGATTCGATACCTTATACAATCTACATTCATTGGAATATCACTGACCTAAGATGCGTGTGTCAACCTTTTACAACGTTGGAGGAGTTAAAGGATATTACACACGTACGGACAGACGGATTGTCTCATAATAACCACGAGCTTCTTTGAAAGCGCGGGGATAATTACAGCATCCCTGATTTCACTTCTTTGTATAGAACTCCACTAAAATGTATGCGTACGTCATTAGTCAAGCTATTCTAGAAAACCTTTTTCACTTGCCAAAGGATTGGCATTTATATTTTAGAAACTTGTTTAGAAGCTTGAATAGTAATTAAGAAAAATATTACCAGAAAAGTATTTTAAAAAAATGTAACACATTTTACATGTGGTTATTGGTGCAGTGCATTGAATCACAGGTGTTTTTGAGTATTGATCTGTATACAATCTTCTTATTCTTCATCTTTTCTCCTCCTCCTCCTCCTTTATTTCATACAATATTGTAAATTAAGAAGTCATGGAATTCAGGTAAAAATATACTATTGAAATATTCATTTTCTCACTTATATAGCTTTTTTTCCTTTTTTAATATTTTACCCCAGTTGTTTTTTATTTATTTATTTATTTATTTATTTATTTATCTATTTATTTATTTTAACCAGATCCTTACGGGTTAGTTATATAAGGGAAGTGGATGCATTAAAAAAGTAATTGCATGACAGAGGAGAAACTATACATGGAAAATAAACCATCGTGAACATTTAATTGCAGACTGGATGTTAAAAGTGGCAGTTAACAGGAGGTATCCATTATTGGATGTTTTAATCTAATAAGCTTCTAAATTAGCGTCATTTGTGACATCGGAAAGTAATGAAGAAAGAAAACAGCAGTCAAGCTGTGGTAAAGTGGCCGACTTATTATGGTTCATACACTTCTTTTCTTTAAAGCAAATTACAAGTTTCGTTCCATTTCGAGGCAAAAATAATTTTGCCTTTTAATCGCTTTTTGTATTTAATGCTTTTGTACCGACCAATTCCAGCGAAACTTTAGTTAGTGACATCGATCAAATTATGACAACGGTGGCACCCAAATCACCTCCATTTCTTCAAACTTTCCTTACCTGATTTTAAGGGATAGACATAATTATTGTGTCACATTCCTTTCTACTGAATAAATCTTTCTTCACAATACGCGCATATTACATCGTCAAGAAAGCACTTCGGGGGTCATAGAGCTATTTTCGCTAGGCAATGTTACCTGGAAATAGTTTTAGTGTTGGTTTTGTTAAAAACTAATGAGCTTGCACTTCTAGTACGTTTGCATAAAATGAATACATTTAAATAGCTTGAAAAACAAAACTTCATTACAGCAAGCTTCGTTAGTTGAACTGTACAACTTTTTCAAAGAATCAAATACTTACAGCGAGGACAACGAGAGTGAACAAATTTTAAATGACGAGATGGTACAACAAATTGATATGGAAAATGAAGATAGCTAGCCAAGTTCACTAATTATAGAAAATTAAATTCTCAAATAAATTTAAAAACTGAAACAACGTTGAATGAATATATTAATTAAACAAAAGATCCGAACACCGTGCCCAGTATTATAAATATATGTTGTCCATTTATTACTTTTATCCACGATATCTAGATCGGATTAGATTTTAAAAAGGGCATGTACTGTACTGTTTAAAACCACGGAAAGTTACCTCATATATATATATATATATATATATATATATATATATATATATATATATATATATATATATATATATATATATGTAGAACTTTATCTATATAACTTTATGGAAATCCTGATACAAGAAAACGATCGGCGTTTTTTGACAACATAACTCATCACTTTTAAAATAAGCCGATACTGATCGATATTATTCTCGTCAGATGTGATTGCGAGAGGAACAATACAAATTTAGTGCAAGATTATATTATCTTGGTATCTTAGAGAGGGAGGGGGAAGATCTCTTTCGCTGGCAAAAAACGTAATTTTGATCCTTCCTCTGCCTCTTTTTCCCACATTATTGAGTAAAAGGCATTGTATTATCAATACAAAATAAGAAAATATTCAGGGTTGTAGCCAAATCGCTCTTTCCCAGCAAGCCTCGGAAATTTAAATCTTTGGTGCCTAATGGTAGGAGGAAATTGTGCATGGTTTACTAAAAAACAGCGATATACGGCCATCAAAGTATCCATTACAGGTTTACGCCTATTTCGATTTCATGAAAGTCTAAAATCAAATGCTTTCTTGGATGAAGCAGTTTACTGAGTAGTGTCCATTACATGTTTTGAATTGTTCGATGCATTTAGCCCGGTACACTCTGACCATTGGTTTTAGAATCTTTGAGTTTGGAAACTTAGTATGAAATGCTGAACTAGATTTAAGATGTGCCGCAGAGGGGGGGGGGGGGGGGGGCAACTGCCCAGGGGCCTGACGATTTCTAGGGGCCCGCCGTCATCTCAGTTGAAGACAAAAAAAAAATATCTTTGCAGTAAATATTAAAATTTGTTCCTTGCAAGAGTCTAAGTTATGGTAAATTACTACAGGTTTTATATGCAAAACTGTACACAGGTTTTTATATATAAAAAAATAGTTTTGGGGCCCATGACTGCTCTGCCCAGGGACCCGGAATTTCTGTCGGCGGGACTGTATGTATGTATACATATATATACAACAAACTTATCAAGGTATTAATTAAGAACTTCATAACTCTTGTTGGTATCATATTTTGAACTGAGCCAATACTTTTATTAACGGGTATAGAGACAGTGTGACTGAGTTTAGGTGACCCATTACTACTTTAGACGGTATTGCAAGATACTTTACCGAGTTAAAGCCAGTGTGACCGAATTTCGGTGACCCATCACTATTTCAAACGGTACTGCAAAATACTTTACAGAGTTGAGAATCATGGCTGAACACCTGCCCGAAAAGGATTTTACACATCTCATTTCTTATTCCATTATCAGAAGAAGAAAAAGACACAAAACATAACACGTTTATATTATTAATAATAATAATAATAATAAAAATGACAACAACAACAACAACAACAACAACAATATGTAGTTGGTTGCCATCCTATCTGATTTTGAAAACTCAGAGATACTTCAGGTGTTTGAACCTTATTTAAACCATTGTAAATTGTTGTGAATTTTTAGAAAACAAAAAGGCATTACATATCTTATTACCATCTTAGTATCGTAAATTCGTTTCTTTCACTGTGTCGTTGTCTTGCACTGTGAAGTTTCGTCAATTTCGTGATGTTAAACCATGAAGCATTTATTGTAACGGTTTTCTTATGTCTTCGATTTCTCACAAATTTCGGGATCAACAAGTAGACAAATCCGTTTGTGTTTTCGAAACAAATGGCAGTTTATAGGGAAGAAACTAAATAGAGACAGAATCTTTTTTTCCCATGTTTATGATGAAGTAGTCTCAATTTGATTGTTTTTGTGTAAACTCATCGTCGTGGATCGTTCTATTCGGCTACAAATAGTCTGCATATGATCAACATATATTTTCACGTGAATTTTGCAGGTAAACATATTTTATGTCTATGAAGTACATGTATGTCTATGATGTGCAAGGTACATATATGTCTGTGATGTATGAAGTACATATATGTCTATGTTGTACGAGTACATATATGTATATGTTGTATAAGGTACGTATATGTCTATGTTGTATGAGGTACGTGTATGTATATGTTGTATAAGATACATATATGTCTATGTTGTATGAGGTACTTATATGTCTATGTTGTATGAGGTAAATATATATACCTATGTTGTATGAGTGGCATATATGTCTACGTTGTATGAGGTGCATATATGTCTACGTTGTATGAGGTACATATATGTCTATGTTGTATGAGGTACATATATGTCTAGGTTGAATGAGATACATCTATATGTCTATGTTGTATGAGGTACATATATGACTATGTTGTATGAGGTACATATATATGTATATGTTGTATGAGGTACGTATATGTCTATGTTGTACGAGGTAAATATATATGTATATGTTGTATGAGGTACATATATATGTATATGTTGTATGAGGTACATATATGTCTATGTCTATGTTTGTATGATACATATATATCTTTGTTGTATGATGCAATATGTATGTCCTTGTTGTATGACTTATTTACAACGGCGATCTGTATACATTTTTTAGGTTGAGTGAATGTTCAAACATATTTATATTCTAAGATGCGAAGAAGATATATGATTATTCAGGTGTACTGTAAATGTAAGTCACTGTAAATACAGGAAGATAAAAACAATTTTTTTAGATATATTTTTTTGGAAACTGAAACTTTTATTTGCTAGAAGTTTTTGGATGTCACGCTTTCCTTGGTGAATTTTAGACCCACTAAGACATAAAATGTATCTTTTGTCTCTCTGTTTCGAAGAAACAGATTTAAAATCCTCTGATATTTTCAACAAAACCAGTACCAGAATTTTTTTTACTGTGTTAAAAATTTATTGATATTTGTCTTTTTTTATTACCATATCATCATACTAGTCAAGAAAGGGTCTCGATAAGTTTATTCGGGTTGTATGTTCCTTTACATGACAATTAATTTGTAACTAGACAAAAATTAAACCACTACAAAAACCTCTATCGACAAATAGTCCAATAATTATAAATATGAGATATATATTTATTTAGATGCTGACTGCTAGCTTGTCTTAATGTCGTCGTACAATCTAATCTCGTTAAGTATGGAAGAACATCTCGCGGAAAAATGAAGCAGACATGGTGAAATTCAAGCACACGTCTCACTGATACGGGGGAAAAGCATTATTCCCCAATAGTTTGTACAAGACGAAGAGAACGTCATAGAGCGTGCGGTGCAATCGAAACACACCTTACAGACCAACATGAATGTAATCTGTCATCATTGTTTTATAGTAGACTCTAAAAAAAAGAGTGGTGTAGTCCTACCAAGCATAGCTTTTCCAAATCATTAATTTGCGAATAGATTGAATAGCTGATGTTATTCAGGTATGCTGTGTTTACTACTACAAAAACACACGACAACAATAGCTCATATATATAATTATGGCGGAAAAATGACGGTATTAGCTGATCATGAGCGTACGAGAGAATGAAATATGTCGGCAAACGTGGGCAGTTAGTTATCCCAACCGTGAACTTTAAATCCGCATTACATTCCCGACAAATGGCAAGAATGTCTATTAAATTTGCATCTTTTTTGGAGGATTGTCTTACAAAACTGTTGCCAGACGAGCAGGGGCGTAACTACCGCCTACTGTTCCCGCGATCTCTGCATCCTTGCAATGGGTTGGGTTGGGTTGGGGGGGGGGGGGTAAAAAAAAGGGACCTAAAAATCCCAAGTTTTATTACACTGGGGGCCCATTTCTGAATTTTTGCGGGGGGGGGGGCAAAATTGTAATTTACGCCACTGCAGACGAGTGATGTTGCCTTTTTATATTCGGCAGCAGCTGATACAAGACTTCATTTTAATTGTATAGTATATTAATACCGCAAAAATCGGTTCATGGGCAATGTACCACGATACACGTACCCGCAGGATCCGCACCACAATATATCAATAAACCGATTAAACCTAATACTTCCTCCTGATCGTACCGTCTCGTATTCGTGCCGCTTCCAGTCGTTTTCTTACCGTCTTCGTACCGCTTCTAATGTTGCAAAAGACGTCACAAGTAGTGACACTGGACGAAATCTTGAAAACAACGACGAGAAGAAGCTCTGAATTATGTTTGTGATTATTAAAATATTAGCTTAAGAAATTCATTCAATTTGATTTGATACACAATAGTTTACATTATCGAGTTGATTTTTTAAAAGAGGAGTCATTTTAAACCTGCAAGTTACAATGGAATCTATCGTAAAATGAAATATGCATGACTATCGAAGTGTAACAGTACTCCGTCACTATTCCTATTGAAATCACGTGTAAACCAATACTTACCATCGTGCAGTCATCAACAGATTTATAATCTTAATAACTTATATTCAATAATCTTCATTGTGTACATTGATGGTATCACATAAACTTGGTTTTTCTTAAATATTTCTACCTATGGAGCAAGACCGTTTCATATCATGATTTCAGCTAGTCAAAAATAATTTTGAAATAACCGAGTTTTATATCCATGTACGTATTATTTGTCAGGGCGATATACATATATTTTCAATGTATCAAATTTGTAGAAAAACATTTAACTTAGAAGGATGCGATATAACAACATTTATCCCATTTGTTCATGGTAGCATGAAGGGGGGGGGGGGCAGGGGCGCATTCGAGGGGTGTGGGGCGGAACTGGCGCCCCCTTAAAAATGAGAACTAAACAACCTGAAACTTTTCTGGAGCAGGTTTTCTGCACAGTTAGATGGTTAAAACTATGCCCTGGAAAAGGTTAAAATGCAGGAGCTCCCGGTGTTTCACCCGCTGAGCTCCCATCGAAGGTTCCGTCTCACAGACCCCTCGCCTACTTATTTACGCTCTCTCTCTAAACGATCCGCTCCTGGGGAGTGAACACATTTTCAATACTATGTTGAATTGATGATAATAGCCCTCTTTGTCTTCAAAAGTGTTTCAATGCTATAAAATATTACAATGAAATGTTTACGATTACACTACTTTTCCGACGCTGGTAAATATTCCTTTTTTTAATCAGATTGTACGTGTTTTCTACTCCATATCATGTTATGCATTTTCCTTTCGTGCAAATGTGTTAAGTTTCGGATAGAATTAATTGCCCCTGAGTTTAGAACTTAATGAACAATCAAGAAACAACGTCGATTGTCTCGAAACACTTTCTATGAGAAGTCGGCTAACATTTGTACTCTGTTTGTATGGATGTAGTATTAACAAGTAGCAGTACCCTTGCCTGTTTGTATGGTTGTAGTATTAAGAAGTAGCAGTACCCTTGCCTGTTTGTATGGTTGTAGTATTAAGAAGTAGCAGTACCCTTGCCTGTTTGTATGGTTGTAGTATTAAGAAGTAGCAGTACCCTTGCCTGTTTGTATGGTTGTAGTATTAACAAGTAGCAGTACCCTTGCCTGTTTGTATGGTTGTAGTATTAACAAGTAGCAGTACCCTTGCCTGTTTGTATGTTTGTAGTATTAACAAGTAGCAGTACCCTTGCCTGTTTGTATGGTTGTAGTATTAACAAGTAACAGTACCCTTGTATGTTTGTACACTTGCTGATAGTCATCAGTTAATACCAATATATTGACATTATATGTTTTAACAGGAACTTCTTTTAAATTACTTGAAAGAAACGCAGTTACGGCTGCCATTGTACTGTTTATCCGAACAATATCAACCATTAGTGATCCTATTAGGAAATGAAAAGCTGTACAAGCAAAATTAGCATTACTATCAGAAAACTGAAAATGTCTGATATATACTGCGCGAAGGAAACCAAATTTTCAAGAAAAATATATTCTATAACCTTCTTGTTGTGAACATTTTTGAAATTTTCTTAACGCCATCGGCTCGTTTAAGAACAACAAAATTATTGGATTTTATATTTTATACACGATTTTGTTTGTCTAAGTAACAATGTTTTCTATCTTCGCGTTGAAATAAGTTCATCTAGTCGTTTTAGCTGAGATTATTATCCCCACGCTTTAACAAGGGGATATTGTGATAACCTTTGTTTGTCCGTCAGATAGTCTGTTCGTAACCACATCATCTCCAAAACTTTAGGGTGCAAATTGACCAAACTTTTAGGTGGAAATTTAGCAAACTTTTGGGTGGAAATTTAGCAAACTTTTGGGTGGAAATTGACCAAACTTTTGGGTGGAAATTGACCAAACTTTTGGGTGGAAATTGACCATACTTTTGGTGGAAATTGACCATACTTTTGGTGGAAATTGACCATACTTTTGGTGGAAATTGACCATACTTTTGGTGGAAATTGACCATACTTTTGGTGGAAATTGACCAAACTTGGTACATAGGCTACGCATGGAATGGACTTTCATGGGAAGTTAATTTTGTTGGGGCCCTCTCCTATGGTCCTTGATAGGAGGACGAAGTTAAAATATACAAGAATTGCAATTATTGTGACATTTTTAAGTATTTTTTTTTTTTTTTTTACCAAATTTTGTGCATGTATTTCATAGGAGGGAGACTAATAATATGTGTAACCGATTTTGGGTTACGACTCCTAGTTCACGGCACGGTGGGAGTCCAGAGCGGGACACGTCATAACAAAAACGTGTGGATTTTTCATGACTATTTATTAAGTAACCCTAGTTTACTGATTTAATTTTTACCCAGGAAAATTAAATGTAAACATAAAGTGTTGTAAAGGGTCATTTCCCTAATATATAACAGATAAAAATCTTCCTCTTATACGTTGTCAAAAAGGACAATTAAGTTCGAAGATAAACAACCTACTGTGTGATATTGAATTCTTGCCATGACCTATGAGAAATACTTTATTTTTCTCATGCAAATTTGACTCGCATCTTAATACACTGTACTACGCAGTTTATTCGGAGTAAGGTAATAAACATTCAGGCGTTACACTACCTGTCCAATAAAACACCCGTCTAATAAAACACCTGTCTAATAAAACATATAATGTTTTACATAGAAAGACAGCATGATGTGATTAATAACAGACACAACAAGAAACCACCAGTGCTCAGATATAGATATGACTCTAAAAAAACCCACTGTGACGGTATTCGGAATAATTCTTGGACAAGTAAATCATCTCCAGAGAGACAGTGGCTCGGATCATCGTGATAACTGTTACGAACAGCATTCGTATGGTTTAGTGAACAATGCCGGCGCAGTATTAAGGTAACAGGGGAGAACTTAGCGATCACCCTGTTATACACATAAATACAATACAAATAAATTAGATCTGTGGTTTTCTAACGTATAGCTATTGTCAAGGACAACTCAAGGAAACATTAACAATGAGCACATATGTATGTACAAATGTATACATAGTTTGGATAAATAGCAAACGGCGTTCATTTATTGCCACTGTGGAGAGTAGAGTCGAAGTCAGGAAGCTGACTTGTTACTGAATACATTTTTTGAAAAAAAAAACAGTGTTCTTACCTACACGTAGAGGGGTGGGGGACAGAGGCAGACAGACAGACATACAGAAATATAAAATAATAAATAACTGAATTGGAGAGAATATCGTCAGGCAGCTCAAGTGCTTACACTGACAACTGTACACTGAAATCACGGCCTTATATACGTGGAGAGACACGTGCAAACTGTAAAGGGGTATAAGAGCGACCTTTATTTATTCATTCATTCGACAAAAAACAATACGATTGACTTTTACCGATACCTAAAGTAAGTTCAGCACTCGAAATGCACAAAAATTCGAGTATGAGGCATATCTTATTTACAAGCTACGCATTTTAGGTATGCATAAATAAATCTGCCCCTGTTGAACTAGTGTCGCAAATATATGATGGACAAAAAACATATAGTACACTCGTATCCCTGAGAGAAACCAAAACAGATTTTTTTAAAAAAAATGACAATATATAGTCACAACTTTAATATATAGTTGATTTCATACAATTTATTATAGGAATCATCCTAGTTTGGTATTTATCGAAATGTAAATTTACCTAATCAATGTCAACTTTGTGATTAGGAAAAATTTACAATTCAATGAATACCAAACCATGATCATTTCATTTTTATAATTCCAATGCTCAAACTTTCTGTCATCAAATCAGCAGATTCCATCTACAAATTTGATATTGAGCAGCAAATAGTTTTCTTTCATTTGTTCTCCCTGCGGGCTCGAGGTTGTAGAATAGGCCCGATGCGTCTTCGCTGCATGTCGTAAGAGGCGACTAAGTGGAGGCAACCCGTTTGCCGTGAGTTGCCTTTCGTGTCGTTGAAGGAAAGGATCCTGATGGTTAAGTAGAGGAGAGGCCTATGTTTGCTGCTTCAATGCAACACACTACTTTGACCTCAACTTCAGCTAGACGGGTGGTCAGAAGGGTCCGGTCTAATCAAATAGCTAGTCACGCCAGGCTTCAGGGACTGTTAAAGAATTCAGTTTCACGTAACTCCATACTTTTCAAATGTCACCATTGTGATCAAAGAAACATTGTCGTTCTAGAAACGTTACAAACGACATATCCTCTGATGGTGGTGGCAAGGGTCAATTGAGTAAAGATTGTACTTTGCTCGAGGATATCACTCTATGTATCGCTGACAAGAGAAACGCAATAAATTAGTTTAAATCTCTGTCTCCTTGCTGGGCTCCGATGTGGGTGGGGAGCCCAAGTGACGACTATTTTAGTATGCTACTATGGGAGAAAACAACAACACTCTAACCAGTAGTGTGAAACCTTACCTCAAAAGGGGTATGAATAATACAACCCGGGGGTTTGAGGCAGAAACTCTTCTGAGTCAGAGGAATTGGCCACGATTTCTCATCACTGAATCCAATGATGATACTCAAAAGCAAACAAAGCTATCACCTTTCATGATAGCTAAAGCATTTTAGAGCTTGGTTTGAGAGCCAAAGAGTGTAAAAATACTTAGCTCCTACTTGTTGAGTGTAGTTGTAAAGATCACTCTGACAATCTGCTTTGCTCTAAACGATTTGTGGAGATGCCCATTAAGATATTTCCACACAAATCTCTCAATTCCTCTAGAGGAGTCGTACGATCTAGAGCAGGGATGTCAAACTCATTTGCTATAGCGGGACAGATTTGATATAAATAATAATAAATAATAAGAATAATTAATAATAAATAATGAGTCTGGCGGGCCGTATGTTTGACAGCCTTGATCTCGAGATTTAGAAGGTTACAGCAAGTTGATTCCTACCAGCATTTCCATTCTAACTTTTGACTGCGCCACTTTACCTTCATCGATCAAAGCCGAGTTCTTAAACATCGGAGGTGACCCTTTCATTCCTAATCCTGTGCGGTACTTTAACTGCAGAAATATGGCCACCACAAAGATGGTTATAACAGGAAACCAGTCTGTTCCAGATACGGACAGGGAGGTTACAATGGAGAATATCTCTCATGCACATTGCCATAAGAGGAAACAAGACAAGGAGATCCAACGTGTGAAACAAGAGTAACGCATCAATTCTCCTGATGCCATGAAATTTGTGGTAACCACAGCTGAACTTAACACAACCAGCAATAGTGAACAAGCGTGGCTAAAGTGGAGAAGACCACACACACCCATACTGCCTGTACACAGACAGACATACATGGCCAGAAGTCGAAACGAAGTTCAAAGTCTTGACGCCTCTGAAACCGAGAGAGAAGCAGATAAATCGAATCAGTGTGACATTGTAGCATATACGACACCAAATGCTACAAACAAAACCCCAGTCAAATCTAGCCCACGAAAAGAGCAGCAAACCACAGTTGCTAGTGGTCATAGAAACATTATGACTAGTGAGATAATCAGTGCTACGTCAAAGAAACCGGTTAGCTTCGGCCCACCAAAAAAGCAGCAAACCGCAAGCGTCAGTGGAAATGCATTCTCTAAAACAAATAAAGAGAGACTTAAAGAATCAATTAGACGATCAAAAAGATCTGATGATTATATCAAACTGTTTAATAAGTTTCGGATTCTAGAGAGTATGAACACTGGAGAATTCCCTGATATATTCCACTCCTATACATCAATATGATCTTGACCATCTTATTGACCAGTTGCCAGCACCATTTGGTTTGCTTGGAGACTTTAACGAGAGAGGGAAGAAAACATAAGACTTTGTTTCAAAACAGAATCTTTGCCTTTTTAATTATAAGTCGTATACCTACCTGCCACAGAATCCTAGTCGTCCTTAGATATGACTCTCTGCAATCCATCTCTTTTACTTGACCTCTCTTAGGAAGTGGGTAACGACCTATTTGGTAGTGACTACTTTCCAATATATTTAAGAAGTAATATTCCCGAGTCTTAAGGCACAGATGGAAATTGAACAAGGCGGATTGGGAAATGTTTCAGTCCCTCTTTGAGTCAAATCTGACAGCTGATCATTTTGACAACGTAGTGGATTCAGTACTCCTCTTTACACATATACTCCTGGATGTTGCTGGGGATACAATACAAAACCTTCGGCGAATCCTTAACTTGTCAACAACCCATGGTTTGATGATGCATGCAAGACGCCATCAGAAAACGAAAAAGGGTCCTTAAACGTGTCAATGCCAATTCGACGACTGAAAATCTTAATAAATACCGTATATACTGAGCTAAAGCTCATTGTACCATTAGAGAGAGCAAGAGGAAAACATGGAGATCCTATGTCTCTAGGTTGAACTGTCGCTCCTCTAGTATGGAATAGAGTATGGAATGTGGTACGAAAAATCATTGACAAAAATAAAAGCAGCTGTATCAAACATTTAAAGACATCTGATGCAATGGTCACAACTGTACCAGAAATGTCAAATACATTGCTAAAACATTCTTGGAAAACTCCTCACAAGAGAATTATTGTGAAAACTTCCGCTGTGTCAAAAACATGAAAGAAAAGCTTCCTCTAAATTTCAAATCTGCTAATACTTCAGATTACAATAAACTTTTCACTCTCAGAGAGTTATAAGACTTTTGTCCTAGCCATGACACTTCAAAGGACCAGATGATATTCACTATCAACTTCTGAAACACTTACCTGATACAGCTCTAAATACACTGCGAAACATTTTCAATACAATTTGGGAAACTGGCGACTGCCCGCAGTCTTGTGATAACAGCAACCCATACCTGGAAAGAACCAAACCGACCCTTCCAACTATAGTCCCACATATCATTAACAAGTTGTGTTTGCAAAATCATGGTATCTCGAACCGAACAAACTACTATCAGACATTCATTGTAGATTCTGACGCCAAAGAAGCACAATAGACCATCATGTCAGAAGTGAAGCATTTATTAGAGAAACTTTCACAAAGAAAGAACATATAGCTGCAGTCGAATTTGAATTGGAGAAAGCTTATGACATCACATGGAAGTACGGCATAGTGAATTACCTAATGACACCACATGGAAGTACGGCATAGTGAATTACCTAATGACACCACATGGAAGTACGGCATAGTGAATTACCTAATGACACCACATGGAAGTACGGCATAGTGAATTACCTAATCAACCTTGTTCTAAGGGGCTGCCTACCTAACCTTATCTCCAAGTTTGTGAAAAATTGAAGCTTCAGAGCTATGGTAGGCAGCACTCTTTCTGAAAGCTATCCTTTGCTGATGGGTGTACCTCAGGGCAGCATATTGTCACTCACCTTATTCAACATCAAAATTAATATCATAGTGAAATTCCTTAATCCAACAACTGCTCATTATATATTGACGACTTTTTTTATCTGCTGTAGATTAATGAGTGTACATGCTATTAAACGTCAACTTCAGATGAGTTTACATAGAGCTCAGAGATAGGTAGAAGAAAACGTGGTTCAAATTTTCAAAATCTAAAACTGTTTGTAAGTCCTTCTGCCGATGATGAACCAACGCTCTATCTCGACTGTTGTCTTATTCCAGTTGTGGAGGATACAAAATTTAGAGGGCATATTTTTACCCTAAATTTTCTTTTTCTCCCACATGTTAGATACCTCAAGGACAAATGTTAAAAATCCTTGGATGTAATACGGGTCGTGGCAAACACAGATTTGGGAGGTGATCGGAAGGTCTTGTTCCGTTACACAGGTCATTAGTAATATCTAAACTTAACTACTATGGTTCGATTGTGTATGGATCAGCTTGTAAGTCTTACCTGCAGATGCTTGATCCGATACACAATCGGAGACTTAAACTCTGTCTGGGTGCATTTACAGCTTCCCCTTCAAAAAGCCTCTGTGTTTAGGCAAGTGAACCTTCACTTTATCTCATTCGAACGAAATTGGCCCTTCAGTATACTACCAAATTATTTTCTAATCCATTTAATCCCGCATATGATGTAGTCTTTAAGCCAATATACCAGACCTTGTACTCTCAGAAACCAAACGTCATTCCACTATTTGGCATACGAATACGCCCTCAATTAGAAACAGCAAAAAAAAAAAAACAATGTTGGAAATACTGAAAAAAATGATATGTTCCAAAATCACCAAATTGGTTATCAACACCATCAAAAATTCTATTCGATCTTTGCCAATTCAAAAAATCTTCAACAAATCCTCTCCTGTTTCATATAAAGGAGCCAAAGCTGCACTACAATCACTCGTCTCCATACACTTACTTGAAATATTTTATAAATCAGCATGTTCCTGATACTTGGAAAAATATGTGGAATGAAAACTCCTCAAACAAACTTAAGAACATTGAATCCACTATTAGCGAGTGGCACCTCTCGCAAAGAACAAATCGCAGAGATGAGACGGTATTGTGCCAATAGCGTATCGGATACAAATAAATGACTCATGCATACCTCCTGAAGGGTATATTTCGACCAGAGTGCATACCCTGTGAGACAGAAGCATTTCGATGTCAATTGCATGAAGAAACTGTATGATGATGTACTACCCCCGAGAAAATCTTCAATTTTTTGAGGGAATGCGGTTTATCTATGAAATTTTTACCATATCTTTTAAGGATTTTACATGTGTTACTTTTTTCTGTTATTTTATACATTTTACAGAAAAGTACGTGTTTTACGTTTTATAGTTTATCTTGTTGTTCCTCATGTTTACATTTATTTGGAAGAGTTTATCTTCCTAAAGTTTTTGTGCAATTTATTTGTACATTTTTAGAACATTTACCTTTAGCTGGCATCTTATAGCCACTATTGTGCCGAGGGGGCTAAAACGCTAATACATACATACGTATATACATACGTACAAACTTTCATTAGCATCTTCACATGGAGTCAAAATATTAAGCCCCATCTTCGCTAGAGAAGGGTCGTCGATCCACTTCATTCATCGTTGATGTGAACGTAAAGTCTGCCATATACGTTGTTTGGCCACAGAGGTGAGTGTTGGAGTGCAGGAAGGACTGTTCAATTGCAGTTTGAACTTCTAAATGGAGATTTTATCTGGGGTTGCAAAGTTTGATCTGAAGTCAAAAGGGGTGTGGAGGTGACGGCCATGCTGTTTTTGTATTTATTATTATGGAGTTGATACAGAGAAAGCTTGAGCCATATTACACTTGAAACCGACTGTGACCTTAAAGTAGTCCCGAGAATTTACCAATGTGTACTACAGAACAAAATATATCAGTACAAAAGGAAATGCAAACATTTACAATAAAAACAAACAAATTTGCAAATGTATAATTAATATGTGAGTTTACCTATGCCCCGTATGTATTTAAAGTTTTACCAATCTGACCACACCAAAATCTCTCAGGAGCCGCGGTGGCTCAGTTGTGAGCGTGCCGGACTCACGACCGAAAGGGTGTGGGTTCGAATCCTACCATCGGACCAGCCTAGGTCAGCTACCGTGGTGTGTCCTTGAGCAAGGCACTTTACTCCAATTGCCTCGGCACTAAATAACCTACTTGTGTTGCTGTGCCGTAAAGCACCAAACCAAACCAAAATCTCTCTCTCTCTCTCTCTCTCTCTCTCTCTCTCTCTCTCTCTCTCTCTCTCTCTTTATATATCTCTTTCCAATCCTTTTGCTTTGCATATTAAAATTTTTGGCAATAAAATAAACTATAAGATTCTCCACTGGCCTTCCATACTGGACAACATGATGATAAATACGAAATGTTAAAACATGTCGCTCTTCTTGAATGAGGAGCCGTGGTAACTCATTTGGTAGAGTGTCAGTCTCCTTATCCAAGGGTCGCGGGTTCGATACCCGCCCAGGGGAACACGAGTCGGCTGCCTCTGTGTGTCCTATGGAAAGGCACTTATCTGCCATATTCTTGGCGTGGTATAACAAATAAAAGAATCGTCTTGAATGTCTTCAATGTAAATCAAATCATACTTGATATACAGTATTAACCTATCTACTTCTCTCTGTGTCTCTCGACATGCCTGCCTCTTTATTATTTCACTTTTAATTCTTTTTACCATGCTAATAAGAGTACAACATAGAGGAACTGGCCAGTAATTGAACACTTTAGATTTAGGAACCATATGAACATGTTTCATTGTAAAGCAAATCTGCTCAATGCAGCTGAGGTAAACCAGCTCGTCAAACCTAACATATGAGTGTTCTCTTACGTCTAAAATCGGAAATTTTCATTCATAAATAATTTTGACGACAAAATGCAGTCTTTTTGAACCATCTTCAGTTATGAAAGAAAAGTAATTTTGCAGGCAACATAATCTTAAATTTAACACCTGCTAATAACCTTATCCACGCAGGAACGAAACGAAACAAACAAAACTATAAAACAAACAAAGAAAGAAAGAAAACAATAAGCATGACACAATACAGGAAATAAACGAACAAGATGCATAAATATGAACAACTTATTTTGTAACTATTAGCTAATTTCATTGCGCTTCATTCAATTCATACTCAAAAATAGCATTACGTGAACTTCATTTGCTTTTTTCACTGAATAAAGGCTAGTTTACCGCTCATCCAGTTTCACGAAAAAACGTAATTAAGGTGTAACTTACACATTTATTAAACAATTTTGTTGATAACATTGTTGAAGGAAAACACAGCTAAACAAGTTCGATGAACCCAGATGATTTAATTGCCAATTTTAAACTTGCTCACTGAGAATAAACAACACCCCGAATAGAAAGCGGTGCGACGTTATTATTGTGTTTTCTCCCGATATCCATTCATAAATGCTAGGAAGAAGAAGTGTTTGTACGCGCCACCACTGTGATAATTGATCAGCTATTCAAGCTTCCGTTGGTTTGGTCTAATTGCACGACGTACACAATGTGGTTTGAATTTAATAGGTTTTAACATGAAATGAGACAAAAGTTCGATATTTATTTTACGGAAGATCAATACATATAAATATAATGTTCGCAGACTGCTAACCACCAGACGAATGATATTATTTTTGGTTCACATGCTGCCATCACTACTCACAAAAAGCATGAGAACCAAACTACTGTAAAATGCCACAGTGCAGTTGTTTCACATTAAAAGCCGCTTCTCAGGTTCACTCAGTGGCTGTTTTTCCCCACGATTTTATTTTCCACTTGGTTTAAACATTATTTATTTGCAGAAATCCTCATGGAAAGTAAATTACAATCAAAACAGAAGATTGAACAACAAGTTTGTGTTTACTTCCAGTGAAGAATAATATTTACTTACATGGTGTGGCTGACGTGAGTTTGTGTTTTTGTAGGTTTTACGCCATTTTTCAGCACATGGTATGCTATATGTGGCGGCCTGTGTATTTGGTGGAGGAAGAACCCCGGAAAGAACCACCCACCAAGGGGAAGCTACTGACAAGCTTTCTCACTTACCCAAGTTGGCTGAGCTGATACTCGAACCCACCCGGACGGAGGTGAGATATCAGTTATCTGTAAAGACCAGCACCTTAGACCACTCTGCCACCCTGGTCCCTCTGCTGACGTGAGTAATGAAGTCAGAGGACTGCAGACATTGATACAAGGAAAGGAGAGGTTAAAAAAAAAAAATTGGACATTATAATTGTATTAGTATCAAACAGTAATTAATTGATTTTTTAACTTCAGCTGAGATGGTGTATACGTAGAAACTAATCACGCACCATATATATATATATATATATATATATATATATATATATATATATATATATATATATATATATATATATATATATATCAGGTTAGTATGAAGACACAAATAATGACTAAACAAATCTGTTGGTTACTATAATGAACTTTTGGACTGCCGTAAAAATTAAAAATCTCTTTGCTGATCTAAAGTGAGTGCAAGGGGATACCCATTAATAATGAAGTTCTCTTTGTATTGTGGGACGAAATTCCTACTGTTCGATTTCTGATAGAAAGACATTTTGTACTGTCAAATAGAAATTGCTTTGCAGTTTCTGATTCACCGCATGAACAGCTAATGTTAAAAGGCAATTTGCGTGTTTTTTTTTAAAGAGATTGTCGTGTAATTAGCTACAATCCACTGGTCACGAGCTTTACTTTCCCCCACGCCCTACAGCCAGCACCCGTACACAACAAATTTGTTGCATCAGCCATATGGCAAATAAATACAAGTTGCAATCTTTGTGAATTTCGTATAAAGGCACAATGTCATTAATACATTGTATTTAAAAATAAAATTTAAAAAAATCCTTATTGTAAAATCAGCATTTCTCACTTTGATTTAGGAGAAGATGAGGCATTTTATAGAGAAAGCCATGAAAATTCTGGTCACAGTAACAAATGCTATTTGATAATGCAATTCACAATCTATTTATAATTGTGGTGGACGTGTTTAATATTATAGCTAAATTTGTCTCTATAGAATATGAGTGCCATTGCTAGGATACTGGATCGGAGAATAGCTACATTAGGGTATCGATATAGTGATCAACTTATGTTTTTAGTTGCGCTTTGAGTGAGCGATAGGTTAAATACAATAAATTACAAGTTTAGAAATTTGCTTCTGACGTAATATTAAAATATACAACAGAATTATTTGCTTTCGGTAATTGTTCTAGACATATGCGGTCCATTTCTTCATGGTAATAGGAACATTACAATTTGTATTGAACATAACTCATAACACTTACTTTATTCAAGTTATCTTCAAGCATATAACAGATTCAGGAAACAGATGTCATCCACTTCCAATAGATTTCTCTTGTATTTTATAAGTTGGCAGGGCAATTAAAGAAAAAAACAAAACAGAGTAAGAGTCTCTAAATTGACGCATGCAAGTCTTTCAATTTAATTAAAATGAATAGTGTTCAATGAACAAAACATAAATAATGGCATCAAGGCCACTTGCTAAATGGTGTTGTTCTTCTTGAATATCTAGGTAACATAGTCTATAAAGAAAACATACCTTCGACAAACCTATAAAAATCACTAAACAGTATTTATGGAACACTGAAGTAACCTTGATACTGAGTCAAATTTGGTAGACGAGTAGATTGAAGTAATACTCTGCACACAATTACGTTTACAAACTTGTCTATATAACAAAACGAGAGCCCTTATGAAAGACGAAACACTCCAAAAGAAAAGATATCTGATTGATATAACGCCAAATATCAATTAACTCCTTTCTTCCCATATCCTTACATAAACAAAGGCTTTCTTTACATGCCAACAGTTACACAACAATTTGAAAATAGAGGACAAGAGGGTAGGGCGATGGGTGGCTAGTATAGGATTTCCTGCCTTTGAAAAAGTTGTGCAATACGTTTCCCATGAAAGGTTTCAACTATAATTATTTTTCAGAGAGGTCTACAAAGCCCAAGACACGATTCATATTTATGAGAACGTCGTCTGTCAGATAGGAAGTCTGCTCTCGTCTTGATAAAATACCAAATTAATTTTTTTATATATTGAATACTAACGCCATATGTACACGTAGAAAAGTGCATAAAGTAGACCAAAATCTTTGGCAAAATGAAACTTAAATCATATGTCAATTGATTCATGTGATATAGTAAAATGACACTTGTGATTCCTTTTTTGATTCATAATTAAATTTGAAAAATGCTTTCCAAAATGTATTTATTCCCCCACTTGTGTGAGAGAGTCAGTGATTAAATTTGCAAACGCAAGGTACAAAACATATTAGGTAGAGCAAAAACGCTCAAAACATTGAAGAAACGCCACCAATGTACATACCAGGTAAGGTATTTGTAGTATGACGTCGCAAGGCACTATTCCATTGTCAGGGGAGCATCAGAGCAGGGGAGGGGGAGGTCAGGGCAGAGGTGGCGGCCACCCCCCCCCCTCATAAATGAGCATGAAACAACTGTAACTTTTCTTAAAGTAAGTTCTCTTGGCAGATACATGGTTAAAATTATGCCCTGGAAACACTTAAAATGCCAGAGTTTCGGTCACAGGATTTCTAGCCTACTAATTTACGCCCCACCCCCACCCCCCTCCTAAACGATATTTCTGGATCCGGCACTGATCGTAAACAAGGGAACATGAAAATCGGATTTAAATTCCTAGAAATCGCTGCTTAAATCTGTCAAAGTAATCCAAATACGTAAAGGAAGACGTTATTTTTTTACAAATCTGTTTACTTTGCACAGATAAAGGGCCGGTTCATTTGAAATTGCAATCTGATTCCCCTATTTCTTGTTTAGAATGGAATCTTTCACTGCGACGTGATAACCAGTACTTTGACCCGAAGTGTATAGTATCTGTTGACATGTAAAGAATGTAGCTATTTCGATATCATCAAGTTTGGTGTCACACCCGATGAAAACTTTAACAACACAAAACCTCAGACCGCAAGGTAAAGATGGAAGGCAATTACACATGGAAAATTCTGGAAAAAATAAACGAAATAGAATACTTTTGCAATGTACTTACAAGTAGATAAATATTAATTGTCCAATTATGGCATAGACTTTCTGTATAGTGTCATTATCAATTTTTCTCGACAGTGTCTAATGTCTGGATATACTGATATGCATGCATTTCATCATACTCTCCACAGTGGGTGACCCGCCCGCTCCCCCCCACCCCCCCGACACACACACACTTGGGTTTGATAATACCACTGCCAGAACGCTGTAGGTGGTTAAATGTCACCTGGAGAAAACCGTTTCCTTTGACAACTGCATCACATCCAATTTAGATAGTACTTGCTGCGATCTTTTCAATACAATGGCTTTAGTACAGAAAGGAATATTTTGCCAAATTCGTAGGATAAAAAAGTAAGGATTTTTACTTGCGGTGATGGAGCACACGGCTGACGATGTTACCGGGTAGCGCGGCAGACATAACAATATACCGATGACGTCACAATTAAGCGCATCTGAGCCGCCATACAGTCTGTTTTTTGTTGTTGTTGTTGTTGTTTTGTTTTTTTGTTTTTTTATATTTTGTTTGTAGTGCTAGTGGGTGGGGCAAAATTATTTTATTTGTTTTCGGTTCATACAGGTATGAACAAAAGAAATTCAAAAGGGTCTGGCCAATCAGATTGCTGGAAATTGTAATGAAGAAAGACAAATTTAATTATCTAATTTTTAACAAGACATTGTGCTTGTTTAAGATACGAAAGAACCAAGTAACCCAAAATATCTGGCAGATTGTTCTCTTGTTTCATTTATATATTTGAAGTAGATCGAGTTTTCTTTATTTTGGAAATCGGTTCATTTCCAAGGCCGATCGTGATCCACAAACATTTTTCATGGCAGGTGTTTTGAAGATTTATCCAGACTTTGGAAACAAATTAGTATATACAGTATATACTCCCGTAAAATCCCATTCCAACTGCAAACTGCATAGACCCAGATCTGCCGGCGCACCGGCAGATCTGGGTCTATGCAATTTGTATTAACTAATCAGTAGAACAAACAACATAGACCCTGATCTCCCGGAGCATTATGGGACGGCAGATCAGGGTCTATGTTGTTTGCATTTGGACAAAGATTATACGTGAGTATAGACGGTACGTATTTAGCCTGAAGCTACAGATTCACCTCGAGCCAGCTTTCGTTTGTTCGAATTAAGCGTTAATATTTCTCCAAATTGCATTTCTGAATCAGCCGTCTTCTGAATTCCTTTAGAAATTTTGAACATACAGTATGATAATAAAGGTTGTTTACATTCGATCCCGCATCTTAACTCACACCGGTAATTATATTCCATATTTAGGCTTTGTGATTTCCAAGTCGGCAGAAACTCGATATAAGATTAGGAAAAGGGCATACTGTTACCGTCGCTATATGCTGTCTTTACTATTTGTATACGTGTATATCTATGATGAGGTGTTCATACTGCATGAATTTTAGAATCGGCCGTTTTGATTGTCAGAAACAGAAATGAGGATTTGTAAATCCAACTTTTAGACTATAAATGTATATTTGAGACCAGAATGTTTTACGTATCTCATTTAAAAATACATAATTAGTAGGTATCTGAGCATAGTTTGGCCAGGTATCTATATTGTCATAGTGGTAGCATAGTTTGGCCAGGTATCTATATTGTCATAGTGGTAGCATAGTTTGGCCAGGTATCTAGATATTCATATTGGTAACATAGTTTGGCCAGGTATCTAGATATTCATATTGGTAACATAGTTTGGCCAGGTATCTAGATAGTCATATTGGTAACATAGCTTGGCCAGGTATCTAGATAGTCATATTTGTAACATAGTTTTGACAGATATCTAGATAGTCATATTGGTAGCATAGTTTGGCCAGGTATCTAGATATTCATATTGGTAACATAGTTTGGACAGGTATCTAGATATTCATATTGGTAGCATAGTTTGGACAGGTATCTAGATAGTCATATTGGTAACATAGTTTGGACAGGTATCTAGATATTCATATTGGTAACATAGTTTGGCCAGGTATCTAGATAGTCATATTGGTAGCATAGTTTGGACAGGTATCTAGATAGTCATATTGGTAGCATAGTTTGGCCAGGTATCTAGATATTCATATTGGTAACATAGTTTGGACAGGTATCTAGATAGTCATATTGGTAGCATAGTTTGGCCAGGTATCTAGATATTCATATTGGTAACATAGTTTGGCCAGGTATCTAGATATTCATATTGGTAACATAGCTTGGACAGGTATCTAGATATTCATATTGGTAACATAGTTTGGCCAGGTATCTAGATATTCATATTGGTAGCATAGTTTGGCCAGGTATCTAGATAGTCATATTGGTAGCATAGTTTGGCCAGGTATCTAGATAGTCATATTGGTAACATAGTTTGGACAGGTATCTAGATAGTCATATTGGTAACATAGCTTGGACAGGTATCTAGATAGTCATATTGGTAACATAGTTTGGACAGGTATCTAGATATTCATATTGGTAGCATAGTTTGGCCAGGTATCTAGATATTCATATTGGTAACATAGTTTGGCTAGGTATCTAGATATTCATATTGGTAACATAGTTTGGCCAGGTATCTAGATATTCATATTGGTAGCATAGTTTGGCCAGGTATCTAGATATTCATATTGGTAACATAGTTTGGCCAGGTATCTAGATATTCATATTGGTAGCATAGTTTGGCCAGGTATCTAGATATTCATATTGGTAGCATAGTTTGGCCAGGTATCTAGATAGTCATATTCGTAGCATAGTTTGGCCAGGGATCTAGATATTCATATTGGTAACATAGTTTGGCCAGGTATCTAGATAGTCATATTGGTAACATAGTTTGGCCAGGTATCTAGATATTCATATTGGTAGCATAGTTTGGCCAGATATCTAGATATTCATATTGGTAACATAGCTTGGACAGGTATCTAGATAGTCATATTGGTAGCATAGTTTGGCCAGGTATCTAGATATTCATATTGGTAACATAGTTTGGACAGGTATCTAGATATTCATATTGGTAACATAGTTTGGCCAGGTATCTAGATATTCATATTGGTAACATAGCTTGGACAGGTATCTAGATATTCATATTGGTAACATAGTTTGGCCAGGTATCTAGATATTCATATTGGTAGCATAGTTTGGCCAGGTATCTAGATAGTCATATTGGTAGCATAGTTTGGCCAGGTATCTAGATAGTCATATTGGTAACATAGTTTGGACAGGTATCTAGATAGTCATATTGGTAACATAGCTTGGACAGGTATCTAGATAGTCATATTGGTAACATAGTTTGGACAGGTATCTAGATATTCATATTGGTAGCATAGTTTGGCCAGGTATCTAGATATTCATATTGGTAACATAGTTTGGCTAGGTATCTAGATATTCATATTGGTAACATAGTTTGGACAGGTATCTAGATATTCATATTGGTAGCATAGTTTGGACAGGTATCTAGATATTCATATTGGTAACATAGTTTGGCCAGGTATCTAGATATTCATATTGGTAGCATAGTTTGGCCAGGTATCTAGATATTCATATTGGTAGCATAGTTTGGCCAGGTATCTAGATAGTCATATTCGTAGCATAGTTTGGCCAGGGATCTAGATATTCATATTGGTAACATAGTTTGGCCAGGTATCTAGATAGTCATATTGGTAACATAGTTTGGCCAGGTATCTAGATATTCATATTGGTAGCATAGTTTGGCCAGATATCTAGATATTCATATTGGTAACATAGCTTGGACAGGTATCTAGATAGTCATATTGGTAGCATAGTTTGGCCAGGTATCTAGATATTCATATTGGTAACATAGTTTGGACAGGTATCTAGATATTCATATTGGTAACATAGCTTGGACAGGTATCTAGATAGTCATATTGGTAACATAGCTTGGCCAGGTATCTAGATATTCATATTGGTAACATAGTTTGGCCAGGAATCTAGATAGTCATATTGGTAACATAGTTTGGACAGGTATCTAGATAGTAATATTGGTAACATAGTTTGGCCAGGTATCTAGATATTCATATTGGTAGCATAGTTTGGACAGGTATCTAGATAGTCATATTGGTAACATAGTTTGGACAGGTATCTAGATATTCATATTGGTAACATAGCTTGGACAGGTATCTAGATATTCATATTGGTAACATAGTTTGGCCAGGTATCTAGATAGTCATATTGGTAACATAGTTTGGCCAGGTATCTAGATAGTCATATTGGTAGCATAGTTTGGCCAGGTATCTAGATAGTCATATTGGTAACATAGTTTGGACAGGTATCTAGATAGTCATATTGGTAACATAGCTTGGACAGGTATCTAGATAGTCATATTGGTAACATAGCTTGGACAGGTATCTAGATATTCATATTGGTAACATAGTTTGGACAGGTATCTAGATAGTCATATTGGTAACATAGTTTGGCCAGGTATCTAGATAGTCATATTGGTAGCATAGTTTGGCCAGGTATCTAGATATTCATATTGGTAACATAGCTTGGACAGGTATCTAGATAGTCATATTGGTAACATAGCTTGGCCAGGTATCTAGATATTCATATTGGTAACATAGTTTGGCCAGGTATCTAGATATTCATATTGGTAACATAGTTTGGACAGGTATCTAGATATTCATATTGGTAACATAGTTTGGCCAGGTATCTAGATATTCATATTGGAAACATAGCTTGGCCAGGCATCTAGATAGTCATATTGGTAACATGGCTTGGCCAGGCATCTAGATAGTCATATTGGTAACATAGTTTGGCCAGGTATCTAGATATTCATATTGGTAACATAGTTTGGACAGGTATCTAGATAGTCATATTGGTAACATAGTTTGGCCAGGTATCTAGATAGTCATATTGGTAGCATAGTTTGGCCAGGTATCTAGATATTCATATTGATAACATAGTTTGGACAGGTATCTAGATATTCATATTGGTAACATAGTTTGGACAGGTATCTAGATAGTCATATTGGTAACATAGCTTGGACAGGTATCTAGATAGTCATATTGGTAACATAGCTTGGCTAGGTATCTAGATATTCATATTGGTAGCATAGTTTGGCCAGTTATCTAGATAGTCATATTGGTAGCATAGTTTGGCCAGGTATCTAGATATTCATATTGGTAACATAGTTTGGAAAGGTATCTAGATATTCATATTGGTAACATAGTTTGGCCAGGTATCTAGATATTCATATTGGTAACATAGTTTGGCCAGGTATCTAGATATTCATATTGGTAGCATAGTTTGGACAGGTATCTAGATAGTCATATTGGTAGCATAGTTTGGCCAGGTATCTAGATATTCATATTGGTAACATAGTTTGGCCAGGTATCTAGATATTCATATTGGTAACATAGTTTGGACAGGTATCTAGATAGTCATATTGGTAACATAGCTTGGACAGGTATCTAGATAGTCATATTGGTAACATAGTTTGGACAGGTATCTAGATAGTCATATTGGTAACATAGCTTGGACAGGTATCTAGATAGTCATATTGGTAACATAGCTTGGCCAGGTATTTAGATATTCATATTGGTAGCATAGCTTGGACAGGTATCTAGATAGTCATATTGGTAGCATAGCTTGGACAGGTATCTAGATAGTCATATTGGTTGCATAGTTTGGCCAGGTATCTAGATAGTCATATTGGTAACATAGTTTGGCCAGGTATCTAGATATTCATATTGGTAACATAGTTTGGCCAGGTATCTAGATATTCATATTGGTAACATAGTTTGGACAGGTATCTAGATAGTCATATTGGTAACATAGTTTGGCCAG
This sequence comes from Margaritifera margaritifera, assembly GCA_029931535.1. Classification (NCBI taxonomy): domain Eukaryota; kingdom Metazoa; phylum Mollusca; class Bivalvia; order Unionida; family Margaritiferidae; genus Margaritifera; species Margaritifera margaritifera. The sequence goes on along the minus strand of JAQPZY010001486.1, from coordinate 2,653,780 downwards.
GTATCTAGATATTCATATTGGTAACATAGTTTGGCCAGGTATCTAGATATTCATATTGGTAACATAGTTTGGCCAGGTATCTAGATAGTCATATTGGTAACATAGTTTGGACAGGTATCTAGATAGTCATATTGGTAACATAGTTTGGACAGGTATCTAGATATTCATATTGGTAGCATAGTTTGGACAGGTATCTAGATATTCATATTGGTAACATAGCTTGGACAGGTATCTAGATATTCATATTGGTAACATAGTTTGGACAGGTATCTAGATAGTCATATTGGTAATATAGTTTGGACAGGTATCTAGATAGTCATATTGGTAGCATAGTTTGGACAGGTATCTAGATAATCATATTGGTAATATAGTTCGGACAGGTATCTAGATAGTCATATTGGTAGCATAGTTTGGACAGGTATCTAGATATTCATATTGGTAACATAGCTTGGACAGATATCTAGATAGTCATATTGGTAACATAGTTTGGACAGGTATCTAGATACTAATTTTAATAACATAGTTTGATCAGGTATTAAGATAGTCATTTTGATATCATAATTATAGCCGTTTTCATATCGTAATTATAGCCGTTTTGATATCGTAATTATAGCCGTTTTGATATCATAATTATCTAGTTTTTATTTTACTTGCACACTGTATCAAGTGACAACAGGAGATTGCAAACGCTAATAGAATGAAGGTTCTATTACAACCAACATGATTATGTGTACTTGAGGGCATACAATTGTATTATCTATGGTTTATTTTGACGTTTCCTCTAAATGATGCACCTGATTGTATTTTGAATGCTCAACTTTTATTATTATTTTATTATTGTCGTGATGATGATGATGATGATGAAAATGATGATGATGATTGTTATTATTATTTAAGTGGAAACTTTAATTTTGCAAACCTAAGATGATGCTTGTCTAGAAATGAGGTTTGTTGATAGACTATTTAGATATGAAACACATTCAGGCTTGTCATGAAGAATTCTTGTCTTTGTTGGTGTCATATTTGCAACCGAATCAACGCTTTTAATGCTAAATTAAGATTTTAAACGACCAGATATTGGTAACCCATTGCTCCTTCAACACCCTTTTGCGTGACTTAACTATGTCACAAACCGTAGCTTAACACCTGTGCGGAATAGGGTTTTACATAACTCTTTAAGTATTTATTTTATGAGAATCTAATACTATACCCTTTAAGCCTTGACTGTTTAATATATACATTGTGAAGAAAATCAGGAAATAGAACACTGGTAAGTGGGTTATTTTTATTATGATCGAGTCTATTGACTTCGTATCAAATTTGACATAAAAAGTATCCAAATTTAGTTTTGATTATGATCGAGTTTATTGCCCTCATATCAAATTTTACATAAAATGTATCCGAATTTACAAAGGCGATCCTTGAATACTCTTACCTTATTCAAAAGTATTATATAGTGGTAAATAGTTTGTAACTGTCGTACCTTGTATGTATGGTAATGATATGGAGTTTGTTTCGTTTTTTCCAACAGTGAATCTTTGACAAATTCGTGATGTTATACTGTTACACTTTTATCTTTGACAAATTCTTGATTTTATACTGTTAGACTTTTATCTTTGACAAATTCTTGATGTTATACTGTTACACTTTTATCTTTGACAAATTCTTGATGTTGCACTGCTACACTTTTATCTTTGACAAATTCGTGATGTTATACTGTTAGACTTTTATCTTTGACAAATTCGTGATGTTATACTGTTAGACTTTTATCTTTGACAAATTCGTGATGTTGCACTGCTACACTTTTATCTTTGACAAATTCGTGATGTTGCACTGCTACACTTTTATCTTTGACAAATTCTTGATGTTATACTGTTAGACTTTTATCTTTGACAAATTCGTGATGTTATACTGTTAGACTTTTATCTTTGACAAATTCGTGATGTTATACCGTTACACTTTTATCTTTGACAAATTCGTGATGTTATACTGTTAGACTTTTATCTTTGACAAATTCGTGATGTTATACTGTTAGACTTTTATCTTTGACAAATTCGTGATGTTATACTGTTAGACTTTTATCTTTGACAAATTCGTGATGTTATACTGTTAGACTTTTATCTTTGACAAATTCTTGATTTTATACTGTTAGACTTTTATCTTTGACAAATTCGTGATGTTGCACTGCTACACTTTTATCTTTGACAAATTCGTGATGTTGCACTGCTACACTTTTATCTTTGACAAATTCGTGATTTTATACTGTTAGACTTTTATCTTTGACAAATTCGTGATGTTGCACTGCTACACTTTTATCTTTGACAAATTCGTGATGTTGCACTGCTACACTTTTATCTTTGACAAATTCGTGATGTTGCACTGCTACACTTTTATCTTTGACAAATTCTTGATGTTATACTGTTAGACTTTTATCTTTGACAAATTCTTGATGTTATACTGTTAGACTTTTATCTTTGACAAATTCGTGATTTTATACTGTTAGACTTTTATCTTTGACAAATTCGTGATGTTATACTGTTACACTTTTATCTTTGACAAATTCTTGATTTTATACTGTTAGACTTTTATCTTTGACAAATTCGTGATGTTGCACTGCTACACTTTTATCTTTGACAAATTCGTGATGTTGCACTGCTACACTTTTATCTTTGACAAATTCGTGATGTTGCACTGCTACACTTTTATCTTTGACAAATTCGTGATGTTGCACTGCTACACTTTTATCTTTGACAAATTCTTGATGTTATACTGTTAGACTTTTATCTTTGACAAATTCTTGATGTTATACTGTTAGACTTTTATCTTTGACAAATTCGTGATGTTGCACTGCTACACTTTTATCTTTGACAAATTCGTGATGTTGCACTGCTACACTTTTATCTTTGACAAATTCTTGATTTTATACTGTTACACTTTTATCTTTGACAAATTCTTGATTTTATACTGTTAGACTTTTATCTTTGACAAATTCGTGATGTTGCACTGCTACACTTTTATCTTTGACAAATTCGTGATGTTATATTGTTATATTTTTATCTTGATGTTGATTTTGTGTTCTATTTTTATTCATGTAGATTTTGCTTAGTTTTTAAGTTTTGGCTACAAAATTAATGTATATACTTTATTCATAAAAGATCTAAGACTGTCATAACTGATAAAGATGTTGTATGCAAGCATAAGGTCACATATGAACTTATCTTGAAAATATGTGGCCCTGTTTTGTTTTGCTTGTTTGTTTATTTTTCCTTTTTTCATATTTTAAATGGTTCTCTGGTTTTGAAAACTGATTTGTCAGCATACGTTATGCTTAATTTGATGTCGACTGTATTTGCCAGTATTTTTGTATCAACTGGTTGCCTTTTTCCATTTATTAGAAAGTGCTACTAGAAACTAGCTAACAACTGCATAACACTTTCTATAGTTGTGCGACCGAAGTTATATGAAACCGTTTGATTGACTGATTGATTAATTGATTTATCGATTGTAAATAACGGAACTTTGAAAAAAAATTTTGTGAGATACATTGGTAATTAATGGTCAATTAATTCTGACCATTCAATTTGTAGCGACCCAGCCGTATCATCTTAGTGTATAGACCTGATGAAAATAAAATAGTTTAAAGTGTGGTAACTTTAGATAAAGAATGGACACTATTCATGAATTTAATCAATCTATACGAAGTTTTTTTTAGAAGAAATAACGAAGACTGTTATATTATCGTAGATGTGAATGATTTTTTATTTATTATTTCACTTGTAGCTTTTATTGCACGGCATCTTCCAAATTATCCACATATTTTGCTTTCATTTCTCCTCACGGAAAGATAAAGGTTTTAAGTGTAATTGGATGGATTACTATATTGATTTTATGTCTCTCAAATATCAAATAATGTCTTGTACCAGTCAATGATCAGTTTGGAACTTTGTCTATATAATACATATATTGAATGGAAGATAGACAGACGGAAGATCATCGCGGAATGCAAATGTGCCGAACGCTGGATATAATTAATGCCTAGAGTTGCAGAGTACAGGACACCTTCTCAAATTAAGGCATTATATCATTCTCTCATACAAACATAAGCAGGTTGCTATGAATGTGTCAAATCAGCTATCCAGTTTGTTAAAACATCATCATTTTATGAGACTAAAGTCAACATATAGGCCAAAAAGTGTAAATTAAAGATGTTAAGTCTTATGTCGTCTGGCTGGCGCCACTAGACCGTATCTCGTTGAAGAACATAAGACTGAATAAATAGTGTGCTATTCCAATAGACTGAATAAATAGTGTGTTATTCCAATAGACTGAATAAATAGTGTGTTATTCCAATAGACTGAATAAATAGTGTGTTATTCCAATAGACCGAATAAATAGTGTGCTATTCCAATCCTGTTGTGTAGGATACCTAAGGATTTGTAACCAGAGAAGATCGTAATTTATGATGAGGCAGAGACGAGAGAATCTGTCAGTTTATTCTCGCTTGGATATTCTTGTGATATAATTCATTGGACTGATTAGACTTACTACCTAAGGTATTAACCTTCTGTAAGTAATGCATTATGTGTAGAAGAGACGCCATATTTATCATCAATATATATATATATATATATATATATATATATATATATATATATATATATACATATTGCATGGGTTATAAATACAAATACAGTAAGATTATTACACTTATGCTAAGTACTAAGTTGGACATAACCTATAACAAATCATCATATGTTATGCTGCATTTTCTATGCTAAGTACTAACTTGGACATAACCTATAACAAATCATCATAGGTTATGTTGCATTTTCTATGCTAAGTACTTAGTTGGACATAACCTATAACAAATCATCATAGGTTATGTTGCATTTTCTATGCTAAGTATTAACTTGGACATAACCTATAACAAATCATCATCGGTTATGACGCATTTTCTGAAGATCGTTGTATTTGAATGAAATAACTGGAATTTTTGGTGCAAGTGACCTTTTCGGAACCGGCCGAATCTTGACTTTATCATTGTACGTAAAAGGCCAAGATAATGCTTTACTACTGCCTTATGTGGAATACAAGTAACATTCTTCGCAGGTCAGCAGATCTTCAGGAAAAATCAAAGACAAAATATTTGATTGCTTTTCTCTGGGACTGTACTAGGATGTAATAAAAGAAGATTTGCTCAATTTGTGTAGTGATAACTTAAAGGATTACACTGCAGTAACAGACTGAAAAATATGTTGGTGAGCATAATAGTTAAATTCACGATTAACATGCATGCATTCCCTACATAATTTGTTTTTGTGAGTAAAAGATTCACATCCCGAAATTATCAGCACATTTATAAAAAAAAAAAATTCTTTTGGCTCATTAATATGTCATCACTTGCATTTATAAGTCTCTCATCGAATCCATTGTAAACATCCTTCCAATCGATACAGATTAAAATGTAGAATAACTACCAGAAAGACATAAATATTATTCTGTCTCTTTTACAGGTATATGGACACATCTTAGTTCTTATCTTGTCTCAAAGGTATGGAGCATTCAGAGAAGAAAACACAACAAAATTACAAGCTATTTTAGTGTAATTTAAACGAAATAATTTTTTTTTCTTCGGCAAGGCATTCCTAAAATCAACCTTTTGTAATGCATCCACTCAGACGTAAATTTTTTAATACCTTATCATGTAAACGATACTCTTTCTTTCTCTCGGATTTAGAAACTTTAACGAAACATTCCAATTTCTTACATGAAGCTAAACACATCATAAATAGGCTCCAAAATAAAAGTTTTTTTGACTTGTTTAGTTTTTACAGATAAGTCAACATCCTTCCCTCAATACACATTGTGGTTATCGTTGTCGACTCTGTCGATTTCCATATCGTTGTCGACTCCATCAATTTCAATATCGTTGTCGACTCTATCGATTTCAATATCGCTGTCGACTCTCTCAATTTCAATATCGTTGTCGACTCTATCGATTTCCATATCGTTGTCGACTCTATCGATTTCAATATCGTTGTCGACTCTATCGATTTCCATATCGTTGTCGACTCTATCGATTTCCATCTACGTATGCCCTACTGACTGAAAATGATGACCGCATGCAGGCACAATCTCACATGCCTTAGGAACATTTTCTACCCGGAAATCGGATTTTATAAATAAACCATGACCATATTACAATTTTCATTATCAAATCAATCATCCAATGGCTGAGTAACATATTCTAACGTCAAGCTTTTAAATACCTTACCAGCACTTTGAGTGTAACCAAAAAATGATAATTTTTTATGATATCTGCTGCTGATATTTAGGTAAAGTTGTAGAAGAAATACTTTGTGAGCATTTTTCCGACTCAGTTTCCTGTTTAGAATAGATACATTTCTCTTTGTTAAAGTAAAAGAATGGCTAAAATAAATTTCGACATGGTCCTAACTTGTCTATAATATGAAACATGTATTAAGACCAACAAAAAAATTGGTTCTGTAGAACGCATGAATACAGATTTAGTGTATTTTGTTTTCATTAAACCTTATTAAAAAAACCCCAAACAAATTATTTTCAGTAGGCGTGGACCATAGTGTAGTGTAGTCTAATGTAAAGAAAAAAGAAGAAACAAAAACAATCAAAGATACAGACAAACACAAATATATTAAAGATATAATGAAAAGGTGGCTTATTTAATATAATAATAATAATAATAATAATAATAACTTTATTTTTGGAGGATAATTCATTTGATTCCGATTCGACCAATCTTGCACGTCGTCCTCAAATAATAGAATATTAAAACTATAAATGCAACGTATATGTACAAATAAAACTCTTACTTACTACAGTGTCTGACACACTCAAATGTAATCATTGTTGTCCCATTCCGCACACATACTTACGTTTAACACAAACACATGCCCGCCTTCATGGCGACCAAACCAACAAGCCGGTCGCCAAGGAGACAAAATGGGAGCGTCCGAGAGATATAGAAGTATATGGAATATTAGAGATGTCCACAGGACACATCCATCCACCCACACACATACATATAAATATTAGAACAAAACAGACAAAACATTTATGCTTGCTATTCTCTGAAAACTGACAGGTCGTTCTATTTATTGGGCAAGTAGATTTCTGCTTCCTACTGACTCGATGCTGCCCTGGTAGTAAATGCATTTATAACTAAAATGAATCGTGGTGTGCTATTGAAGGCAATACATCATGTCACTTTGACAGTTCATGATGTTCAGGCGTGAAGATTGGTACAGAAATAAACAAAACTATACAGAATGCTCTGTGTAATAAACTATTCTCGCAACATCCCCTGACAGCGACGGCGCCAAAAATGAGTTTCTTATTTAAATGTTTCTTCCTCATGCATTGTATATTTTTGCTTGTGAATTAAAATACAATAGTATTTACATATTTCTAAATTAGAAATGACATGGACTATAAATTTAAGAAGCCAAAGCGGTGTGAATTACGCTGTGTGCATGATTGAACGAGCTGAAACTGAAAACCTTGCCATTTTTACTACTACTGTGACAATTCAGCACAGCTAAATTTTGCCGTACTGGGAATGGACTGTAGATTGGTACGGGTCAAACACGGAGCTGACTTATGGCTCATCTGTTGCCAGGTTATATGTTATTATATTATTAGCGACAAAGAGTGCACTGCTAGATCAAACTTTGAGGATATTTTGCTATGGTCAACTCTAGTGCAGACTGTTTCGGTCGTCCGAGCTACAAGAGAAAGGACTTGGATATCTTGTGGTAGGCAAGCAACACAACTTCCACATACATAGCATATAATATCGGCTCATCACCGATAAAAAAATCTGTATCAAACAGGGTGAATATAAACTTTACCATCACCGATAAAACAATCTTTATCAAACAGGGTGAATATTAACTTTACCATCACCGATAAAACAATCTTTATCAAACAGGGTGAATATTAACTTTACCATCACCGATAAAACAATCTTTATCAAACAGGGTGAATATAAACTTTACCTACGTATTAGGAAGAAAGTTGTTAGTAATGCTAGGCAAGAAACTTTTTCTGTAATTTTAGGTATTCTCAACAACAAGAGAAAAGAAAAAGAAAAAAAAGTAGGATTTAGACAAAATTCAATCAATTTTGGAAATGAATAAAAAAAGTAAGAACAGTTTATGAAACTTGCAACAAAGATTATTATATTATCAATTATCATATGGATGTCCTAATCCACATGCCGGTAATTGTAATTTACTGAGAATGTATGTCGTATTGTTTGGCTTGAATAATTATTTTTTTAAAAATCCCGTTTTCAATTTTGTTTAAGTCTAGCTAAATATGAAAAAAAAACATTTTTAAAAAATAGTAAAAATATTACCCCTGGAAATAATAGATATATCACAAAACTAATAGGTACGTCTTGTAGTGAATACATCTTAGCTCTCACAAGCAATATCGATTGATTTCGCAAGCTTTCTTGTCAAACTCTTGTATTGACTAATTGGTACAATTTACGTTATTCTCACTGAAAATAATAACCCACTTACAAATCTTCTCACAGTTCTGCGACATTAAGGTGTCACTCACACCATTATAAACTACTTTGCTGTCGAAATAGCTAGAACAACAAAACAAAACAAAACAAAACAAAACCTAACCCCCCAAAAACCAACAAAAAAACAATTACCCAACTTGTCACCGATTAACTCCACCATATAGGAGATTTCAACGAGCTTTGATCAATAAAGAAATCAAAATGACACGATAACCATGTCTCATGTATAAAATCTAGATGCTAACAAAATTAAATTATGAGGAGCTCCATTGATGAACAATTCACTAATGCGCGACAGTTATGGTTGTTCTGATTAGGATTGGCTGATAATAGATGTCCCGGTGGGCAATTATGAACTCATACTAGAAAATAAACCAATAGCCGTATTTAACTCGTCGAAATGTAAATGTTTAATATTCGAGTTAAGCAACATTATCGAAGGAAACAAGATACTTGTTTTAAAGAATAAGTCAAAAGAATAAAAGTGTCAATTTGTAGATTTCAAATATAAAAAAAGAATATATTCCAGTGTATCAGAAAAGATGCATATTGATAGATTATTTTCAGTGATGTTAATATTCAAACAAGTAACATTAGCTATGATTAGCCAAAATGGTTAAAAGAGCGCAGTATAAAGATGGAATAAATTTCATATTTAATGTGGGTCATATGCAAATTTGTATTCGGCCAAATTTACAGGCATCATGAAGATCACGCATAATTTACAAGATCAATCATCACTTGTTCGAGAAAACATATATAGAATTTACGGAAAACAAAGTTCGATTTACAAACACACACGATAAGTCAGTATATGACATGGCTGTGACAAAATGTACAATAGGACTGGCCAAATTTGACGACAATCTGAAATTATTGAAAAGATTTCAGAAACGTTGCAATTGTTGAAAATAAACTACTTGTTTTAGACAGTCGTCCTTATAGCTTCATAATTACACATAAAGACAATCTATCAAGCATAATATATTATCTACATGTTGCTTTGATTTTGTTTTTTTAAATGGATGTCAAAGAACAGCTTTGAAGATATATTTCCTAAGATCCTGACAGCCCAAATTAATGTATGCATGTTTTAAATGGGTGGCAAAGAACAGCTTTCAGGACATATTTTCTACGATCCTGAAAGCCCAGTTAATTCCTGCAAATGCTGCTATAACCGTAACTATTGCTCTACCAATAATTGCTCCTGCTGCTGCCATTTATTGTGCTGGAAACATCACAATGAAAGTTTGCTTGAGCAAACATTGTAATATTATTTTAATGGAAATTCATATTACTTATAAGAAACATCCTGATAGATTTTATTTTACATCCTGAGTAAATGCATCTTTGTTTGTGTTTCAGTTCATTTATTTAAACCCTGTTCTCTTCTAGATAATGTGCACGTGATTTGTTTACACTGTATCGAACAAGTTTTGAGTTTTTCCACGTCTAATGAGTAAGAAATACATTGGCTGTTTACCTCTAATCCAATGTAACAATCAATAGCAGAAACGGCTATCAGTCTTGAAAGTTTAATATCCAAGTTGATAAACATTGTATTGTGAATAACTTGCATTCAGCAAAACGGGCACTCGATGGAGCATAGCTACATCCATAACTGTTAACTTATGTCTGGGTGTAGTTTTAAAATATGTCCAACAACCCTAACTTTGTTGTGTAGTTAATATTACGCCCGCTATTCGTATATATCACGTTTTTGTGGAAACACAATCTTATATTCACACCTAAACAAATACCATCTGGGGTTTTCTCATTTGATGCATTAAATTCAATATATATATATATATATATATATATATATATATATATATATATATATATATATATATATATATATATATATATATATAGTTTCCTCAAAGGCATACCGTAAATGCAGGGTTTAATGTTCCATTTTAAATAATCCTGATAATTGTTGTTTTTTGTTCATTCCACATTTCCCTGCAGATAAAGCTGTGCTATTTATTAGCCAAACTGTTTAAGTATTTAGCAAAGTAAGTTTGTTTTATGTTTGCCTCTACAGTGTTACCAAGTGTGTCAAGTAAAATCCGTGTGCTATCACATAGTGAATTGTAAACTAAGTAAAAATAGAACAATTTTGTTTTGCAATGTCTCCATTTTCCGTGTTTGATGGTAGACGTATTGATATCTTTAACACTTTCTTACAAACACTGTTGTAGTCATTTGCAAGAACAGATTTAAGTGCTTCATAGTAAGCAGAGTTAATAATATTTTTTGCACTCGACATCTGTCTGAACGTCAAACCTATGTATTAGCCGTAAAAAATTAACAAATTTCTGATATTGGGTTGGGCAAAGTCCAGGCTTTGCTGTTGTATATAGATAAAGTATTGTCATGTTGGACTTTGATTGATTGTTCATTTCTAACACGAACATCTTTAACAACTGGGGTCATTCTCTGTACGCGTCTTGAAAGCACAATGTTGAATAAAATGACCATCAGCTGAACGCCAGAAGAAATGGATATAACAATTGCTGCAATAGACACTGCACTAAGTATAACTATATCAACTGTTGCTCTGTCTATAGCAAATTTGGTTACAAGTTTTCAGTAGGTGGTGGAGAAACAAATAGTGGTAGTGCTCCATCAGGAGACAAAGATGTTTTGTTCATTGACAATATGTAAAAAGGTTCAATAAATATTGTCAATTATTTCTTTGATTTTGCCAAAGAATGCGGCAGCAGCATTGCCAGGAATTATAGGGAGTATAATATGCTAGCTTTTCAAAACTGATGCAGACGTTATTTCTTTCCTGTTACTTTAACTATTTTGGCATTAGTCGGCCTGTTGTTTGCATTTGTTTTATATATCTAAAAACGAATTAACGAAGCTCATCATTGTAGATGAATTGTGCTCGACACGTCTGCCGATCTCCATTCGGGCGGCGACGACAGAACAGTTAATAAACTGTCTCCCAAAGTAAATGATATCACCTCTTGCAACCATTAGTATCAATAGAAATGACTAGTTATTTCATGATAAGTATTATTTTTGACCATTATAAAATTGCCATATGTCATTTGAACGTTTGAGTATTGGATTGAATTAGCAGATCTGGCGATAGGAGAATCATCGGCATAATCCTTCTTCTCTCCATAAATTGTACTCACTTTGTCTTCTTTTTGTCCTCTACAATTGTTGGTCGCACTGTCATTGATTGTTTATCAGCCTTCGGAATGCCCTTTTTTGCTACATCGGTATGAATGGTATTTATTAATCCAAGTTTTAAAGAGTCTTCGAATTTCTGTAAATTGTATTAAACGATGCAATCCATTTTCATGGCAATGTCACTTGATAATAGAACAACTCTTTTGGCACGAAAAGCATGGTCCAATTCAACTTTTTAATCTGTTATGCCTTTTTGAAAACTCGCCACAATGTTTTCATCGCTACCGTAATCTCATTATCTCTCTCTCTCTCTCTCTTTCTCTCTCTCTCTCTCTCTCTCTCTCTCTCTCTCTCTCTCTCTCTATATATATATATATATATATATATATATATATATATATATATATATATTGTCTTTCTCTTTGTATTTTTCAATAGAGGAAACATAGTCTGAAATTACGTATGATCTCATGCATTGATTTAATCTGAATATTCTTTTATCTGTTACTCCATTACAATATTGCAAGAAGAAGTAAGTCCAGCCTGTTGTCGCATCTATATAAATTGTCTCATTAAAATATCAGAATGATGATTAAATTTTGCAGCACCACCAACCATCTCCTCTCATTTCTTTTACACCAATTAAATTAATTGCGGTCAGAATCAGATAAATCTGTATATAGTATCCTTAACTAGCTCTGGTACACTTTTATCTATTAAATTCTGGAAGGAAATTCCTGTTAACAGAGTTATCACTTACAAAATGTTAAAGTGTAGTTATCCAACATGTTTGATGGCTTTAATGTTAAAAATTGAGATTCAGTATGGTTAATATGTATCTCCTTATATATTAGCTGAATGCCCGTGTCAACTGGAGTGATACAATGATTTGCACGACAAGAGTGAGGTGCTGTACTTGTTATTTGTTAAATATGAAGTTCATTATTTGCGTTGCGTGGAATATACTTTTCTTGTGCAACTACACTGAGCCTCTATTTGCTGTTATTCCACATTCATTTATAATTCTTTCTTGATTTTTCTCTCCAAAGGTTTTATTCCTCCACACTAATGTGATTTTCATGTCCTTCATTTTACACACTATTTACATCTGCGGTATTTCCTATATCGTTTTGCCATTTCAACTATCAGTTTTTATCTGTTGCATATGTAACATATTCTTCTGAGTGTATGTACAATAAAGATAGTATCATTTATTTTGTTGAGTTTAATTTCAATTAATACTATATGTCAAATTAAAATTCAGAGAAAACTATCTTTGAAATATGTGTATCTGCACACATTAGAAGGTACTCTGTATTTTACTTCATTTATGTGGTGAAAAAATCCTTCCCAAATCGACTGATTTCGAATGAGTTTGAGGTAATTTCTAGAAATTAAAAGTTTTATAGTCGTGCTAACTTTGTATATAATAATTTTTTTCCCGGAAAAAATTAATAGTTGATTGTGCAACTTCTATACTTTCGTTGTATAATTTTGGAAATAAGTTCAAGGTGGCAATGATTGCATCCACATCCATGTGAGTTACATTACCTTTTATTTTGTCAAAACCCAATTACTGACTATTTTACGGTTTATATCGCTGACTGAGATTTAAGATTTGGAAGATCTCAACAAGCGAGGACAAATACGAATATTGTTAATAACAAAAATGAAAATTAACAAGAAATGAAAGTTGGACGATGATTATGTACCGCCTCCATTAAATTTGCTCGCTGCTGTGGAAGGTTTCGCTTTGGCGCGCCATTCATGTAACTACTGTAATTAATCCAGACGAGTTTTGCAAGTTTCCAGAAAAGTGAGCTGTGTGGCACCAATAACTACAAATGGTATTTAGAAATAAAAATGTCACACTTTAAAGGAAACACAGAGGTGGTCCGAATAATCAATATTTGAATTAAGGGTAAACACAGAGGTGTTCAGAATAATCTATGAGAGCAAGCAATAATAAGATATTCAAAAGAAATTGATAGTAATTTACAAGTTCATGCAGTTTCTACTGACTGTTCCAAAGCATTTGATTCCGTGTTTTGCAAACTGGTTTTACATGAACTACTCTCCTACGAGGGTCATTGTAAAGTTCTGAATATTTGCTATAACCTTGTTGTTTCTTTGAACCTGTCAATAAATGTAATGCTGGTCGATAGACAAAATAACGTTCTTTAAAATACTCTGCAGCTTCACGTGCGGCACGCCGGACACCTGCAGATATATATGTGTGATGTAACGTAGGTAAATGACAATGAAATAAAACGTCCGAGAAGGAGAACAATTCTGCGGCTGTGCAAAGAGCATACTGTAAAATCCGGGCGCTCTTATCTCCAAGATTATGCAACGAAGGTATTGACTAATATCAAAGTCAACTGGGATAAAGTGTACGGATGTAATTCTCTATCATTTCCTACAGTTTTGAGGTGGTTTCATCCGTTTAGAGATGGTCGCAAATCCATGGAAGATGATCCATGTTCTGGAAGACCGTTGTCTGCGATTGGTGAGCGGGAAGTAGGTGCAGTGAAGGGAGTAGTCGATGAAGATGCTCGATACACAGTGGAATATATTTCTGTTATCAAGGGCATTAATTCTTCAGCTGTTTTCAATATATTAAAGAATCATTTGAAGCTCCGAAAGGTTTCGCAAGATGGGTCCCGCATTTGCTGACAGCTAATCAAAAACAGACTCGGGTTGAAAGTACCAAACTGCTACTAGCCAAATATGAAACAGTGACCAGAGACGTTATGTTTGGTGTCACTTTGCATATCAGCTTCCTTTGAAAATTCATTTCCAAACTTTCCATCCAAAATATTGCTGTCAACCTCAACTAAGTCTAATTTCTCGGCGGTAGAATCTGTAAAACGTCCATAAATTTCATCGTCTCTACTTTCGGTACTCCCCAGTTTGGCCCTGCGGCCATTGGCAATTTTCACCAAACACGATGGCATACGACAGACAAAGATACATTGTATCAAAGTAAACATCAAACTACATTTTTTATTTTTAAACAAACTAAGAAACAAAAAACTCTGTACAAATTTATAAAAACACACCCAGTACAGTAGTTAAAAATTAGTTAATATTTATGGACATTTTAAGAAGACTGATATTGAATATTTCAAGTGGCTAAAGTAGCTCCAGACTGGGTTTACGGTACAGACATTTTTAGGTGTTCAGAAATACGGATTGAACATCAATATCGAACGCCAGATCAACAATGTACGATTAATTAGGTATTTAAATCAAAGCAGATACAAATATGAATATAAATGTTCAATCCAGTTTACCTGCTATAAAGTAGAGGCATGTTTCTAAAACAACAAGCAAAACATCTAATCTGTAGTAGATTAGCAGATATTTTTTATTCAATAAATGTCCGACAATATATAGAATTCGAGGAAACACATGGTTTCTATGCTGAACGTTTTATAGTTATGTTTAACTGGTATATTCTATCTGTAGTTTAAGATTGCCAGTCGTTCTCAGTTCTTACAATATAGTTTAGCACAATAAATTGGAAGACAAGAGACCATACATTCAGTGGCAGCGCGACTGTTCGAGGCGCCCGGGGCAATGTTCTTTAGTGGCGCCCCTACCCATGCGCCCGGGGGAAATGTTCTTTAGTGGCGCCCCTACTTTGCCACAGAGAACAGTTTTTATGTCAGTTGTCAACCTCCCTCCTCCCCCTCCCACCTCCTAAATATACGTTTTGTAAAGAATTGCCCCCGTTACACTAAGGTGAGGTGGAATACTAGGAAAATATCAGCTACATAAAAAAAGCTCCCAACGGCGCCATCCTTCACCTGTGGCCTGGGGGCAATAGCCCCCACCCCCTCGCGCCGCACTGCATACATTGGTTTATTATTTGGGAATATCTGATAATTTTTTGGTCTTATTCAACAAGGAAATCTCATATTTCCCCTTGTTTAACAATGGATCAAAAGGAAATCTCGTATTTCCCCTTGTTTAACAATGGATCAAAAGTAAATCTCGTGTTTCCCCTTGTTTAACAATGGATCAAAAGGAAATCTCGTATTTCCCCTTGTTTAACAATGGATCAAAAGGGAATCTCGTATTTCCCCTTGTTCAACAAAAGATCAAATGGAACTCTCTTTGAGAATGCTTGCTCCAGAATATGACAGTAAATCTGAAAGTTACATGTACTTTTGCCATTTTCATTGTTCATGAATAATAGTAATAGCCAGGAAACTATTTGCACATTTTAAATGCACTTTTATCCGACTCGTAAACAACGTAGGCAATGAGATACAATAGAGGCCATCAGAGATATTTCATGTCAGCTATTATCTTATCTTTGTTTAAGTCACCTATTTTAACACTTGACCGAATTTAATGACATGTCACGTATGTCGGATATGAGTTGCGTGCAAAAAGCATAGTCAGGAACCTTTACTTAACACCTGTCTAAATTAGATCGTTCCACTTTCTTTCGTATTTTTCTATCAAAAGATACTCCACACACTGTTACATTCTTTGGTATTTTAATATCAAAAGACACTCCACACACTGATACTTTCGTGACTGAGATGCTCCGCACACTGACACTTTTGTGAGTGAGATATATGCTTAAGTTAGATTAAAAACCAGTGTAATGCGATGTATTCCCCCACTCCACCATTTGATGAGGTATTGAACTCGTAGTACACAAGATATAAACTTTCGCGAATCTTCTGAGATAATTCATTGGAAATTGACACCTTTATAACTATTTATTTGGACTAATACTTTGAAAATATGAAGAACAAAAGAAAAAATAATTAAGTAAATACATAAATAAACACACTAGTGGTGAAATAGTACAGACTTATTAATATTATAAATCGATAATGGAAACTAGGACTATCATTGATATACATTCTTCGTAGTATCTATGTATGTCTTGCCCTATTATCTCTGTGTTACAGAATGGGTCTGTGAAAGATTAGCGATATGGGAAAGGTTATCATTCTATATTTTCGGGTAAATAAAAGTACTTACCTCGATACCTTAAACTGGTCGTTCTTACATTAAACATTTTTCTCAGTTTGGTACCTCTTGATTAAAATTTTCTTCAGATGGTTTTTAAACAATCTGCTTTTGGAAAAGAGCTAATTGTAAAAAATGGTCTGGCTTTCACCTCGCATGTAGTCAGCTCTACATCAGTTGAAATAAATCATCATCATGTAATTTAACAAGGTTATAATTTCATCGTGTAAATCCTACCAAAACTTAAGGAATAGATATTAAACATGAATCCTACACAATGTGCCATTTGTAATTGCGTCTCCATTTATAAATTTGTTCGATCTTAGGGTTTATTTGTTTTGACAGGACTCAGGTCACAATTATTACTTCAGGTTCAGTACCCAAGAATCTAGTCCCAGTCTATTTTGAGAGTATTTTTTCACTCTCATTTTGGTGGTGATGCATGCATTAGATTTAGGCATTCTTGATATTGATTTATGGGAAATTGTTAATTTTTTAGAGTACAAGAATTATGGTGTGGTTGTCTGTGTGTAATTTGGCGACAGTGCACAATGAGTAATGAGGTATTGGTGCTAATCCGGAAGTGAAATATGTGACCAATTGCACATTGCTTTCTTTACAGTCCAGCCTCCCAAAAATGGTGCCTATCAAATTTCTTAATATAAGGAGTTCTTGCGATATTCTCGCGTACGAGAGTTCACCTGTAAGTCCACCCATTCTGGTCTAGCTCGTTAATAGATTAGGTAAAAGCGATCTGACATAGATATATGAAATTTAACAGACGTGTTTGACTACATTTATAAATTACCACTGAATCATTAGGGACTGACCATTTAATTTTTGGGGGGTGGGGGTAGGGAGGCTGAAATTTTCTTTAACAGCAGGATATTTTTTTTTTGTATCACCTCAAGGGGCAATTTAATTTTTTTTTTCGGCTAATTTAATGGATATAATTAGTTCTTTTTTTACAAAACAGAGCAAGACTTTTTCTTCAAGCTATTCGGGGGCCGGAAATTGATTTTCAAATAAAAGCACAGCATCCCCCTACCCCAACCGTCGCAGAAAATTTAATAATCGGTCCCTTTGAATGTATTTTCCAGGCAGTCTTTTGCACTGTTGGGATTTTG
Source organism: Margaritifera margaritifera (assembly GCA_029931535.1). Taxonomy (NCBI): domain Eukaryota; kingdom Metazoa; phylum Mollusca; class Bivalvia; order Unionida; family Margaritiferidae; genus Margaritifera; species Margaritifera margaritifera. Next base: position 2,635,930 of record JAQPZY010001486.1, on the reverse strand, counting down.
ATGACAAACTTATTAGCAGAATTAACCGACAATGAAATCTTGTATGCATGTCTGCATGTATATGTGGATGACCTAATTATATTTTTAGGAATTATTTATATGATTATTTCAAGTTTTATCAGTGCTTTGTTTACTTTTGGGATATGGACCTTTTTAACAGCAGTGGCAACATTTCTTGTACAAGCTTAAAACTAGTTCTCATTTCTAAAGCGGTTTACAAAATAATATAGCTTTCGATTTCCAACAAATATCGATCTTCCTGACAAAGTTAAAAAATTACTCAGGTACGCTGTAGATTTAATTATCGTAGTATGGCGACGAGTCTTTGATATCAGAAATAGAGACTGTCAGAACAATCACATCGTACCCTCTTTTTGTTTGCCTTCCTTTCAACATCACTGCTTCAATCCTTCCATTTAATATGAGCCTCATCCTCTATTATCGTTTTAGTTATCGAATAATCGAAACAAGTTTTTTTTTCTTCTTAAACCTAACAATTGTTCTCTCGGTTATCTTTAATTTTACTCTATTTTTAAGGCCACTAATTCTTAAAGTGAATTTATGGTAACATGTCCAAAAATTCCTGAAATAATTAAATCTGCAATTACCATTTATTTCAATACTCATGAAATTGTTTTTTCTCTACGTGATCACAAAATGGTTATGAACGTTTTGTGGGAAAATATAGTGACTGAAAGTCACCGCTGTAATAACTGTGCTGAACAATGTATCTTAATGCAGGATGCGCAAACAACATTGTAACCAAAATGTCAGTACAACAACAGTTTGAAAAACGCTGATATAAACACTCTATTTTTTTATTAATATGTCGTAACCATCTCATTTAAAATAAATTTCCCAATTTCAATAAATTTCAAATACTGGATTTGATATGGAAAGCACAAAATATCAAAATTCATTACTTTGAAAGCGTTTAGAATAAAAGCCTTCGGATTCTTTTTTTTATTTTTATTGTCCATGTGTAATACAAACTCCAAATATCATCCAACAATAGGGTGGCGTTTTGTTCTGTTGAAGAGATGTAGTTGGTAAGGGAAGGTACAGTTTTGTAAATGGGAATGCGAAAAACGAGATCTAAAATTATTTGGCTTAAGAGGTGACTAGTAAAGGGAATGACATTTATAGGATATAAGAGTTTTCTTGTTTTCGAATGTCGTTTTACTTTTTGACCCTGTCTCGAATCCAGGATTATATTTTTGCCCATCTGCCTTCAGGTGTTACTTTACCCTTTTTTCACCCGTTCCTGCTAATTTTATGCTTAACTGATTTCAAAACTAACAATTACGACCCCTCGGCAGTAGTTTGATTATCAACACATTATTAATAGCGAAGGGTCTTATACAGATCACAGTAGTGGCCAGTAATGGGGAAAGAGGACCACAAGACCGAACTCACATGTTCAAGCAAATGATCATTACAGTACAAATAAAACCTATGCATTACTTCGATAGTGTGATGGTACAGGCTGTTCAGAAGATGGCTGTTATTAATTGTATACATTAAGTAATTATCACCTTTACAACTTCCCTCTACCCGTAGCAAATGAGTTGGACACCCTTGATTAATTGATTACTTTATTTTCTCCAGTTATTGGCGAGTACAAACATTAGGCCAGGTTACGTATATTTGTGGAAATAAAGGATGAAAAGAAGTTATGTAAGAAAATATGCGACATATGTAATGTATACAGACTAGAAATAAAGTACACATTTGTATGTATTTTTGGTTTGGTTTTTTACAGCACAGTAACACATAAAGGTTATTTAGTGTCTTGGCAAATTGAGCCAACCTCAAAAGATTTTATGGTAGGATTTGAACCCGAACCCTTCTGGTCCCGAGTCTCTTACCCTAACCTCTGAGCCACTGCGGCTGTCACATTTCCATATAGGACAAAGACGGAAATAAAATTCGATCGCAACCGGATATTGATGCTTCACTTCAACACATATTTACAATTGGCTATCTAAATTGCTTTTGAAAATTTAACATTGTTAATGTGTTGTACTCTTTCCATACTTAGTACAACCCAAAATAAAACATTGATATTGGGTTTTACTCTTTCCATACTTAGTACAACCCATAGTGAAACATTGGTAATGGGTTGTACTCTTTCCATACTTAGTACAACCCAAAATAAAACATTGATAATGGGTTTTACTCTTTTCATACTTAGTACAACCCATAGTGAAACATTGGTAATGGGTTGTACTCTTTTCTTACTTAGCACAAATAAAAACACTACCAAGCTCATGATATAAGAACATGACAAAATGACAAAACACATTTAGAAAGCTATCGAACACTATCTGGACAAAACATAATCAAAATCTTGAATAATTAAATCACCGGTGTACAGTTGTACGATAGACCAAGGTTGGTTGTTATGGGTTTAACGCCATTTTTCAGCACATGATAGGCTATACATGGCGGCCATTACATTTGAAGGAGGAAGAACCCGAGAAAATCCCGGGAAGAACCACCGACCCACGGGAAGCTACTGGCAAGCTTTCTCACATATCCACTTTGGCCGAGCCCGAGACTCGAACCCACGAGGACAGAGGTGAGATTTCAGTGATCTGTAAAGGCGATCGCTTAGACCACTCGGCCACCCGGGGCCCTTAGACCTAGGTAATATATATATATACATATATATATATATATATATATGTATATATATATATATATATATATATATATATATATATATATATATATATATATATATATATATATACATATACATATATAAACAAAACACTCATCCTTATAAACCAACACCAATATAAATGTACAAACACTCGTGAAGATGGCAATCACAATGAATTTTTTTTTTTCGTGATCGAATTGGAATGGTTATGGAAAGGGCTGTTGGGTTGGGCCTTCAGAAGGACCGTTGTTCTAATCGTCAGGGCAATTGCACCTCTAAAACCGGGCTCCACAGTATCTACTCCTTCTGGACCACCTCTTCCGTGACCAGTATCTGACGTAGACAGAAAGTCTAATGCAAGGGTTGTTGGACTCTGCCTCGCAATCCTCATGTACAGCTTAGTGCCAGTGGTGCTTATGGTCTTCCATTTGCTTCTGATATTACTCTCCCCTCTCCTTCTGCTCCGCCTTCCTTTGTTTTTATTGAACTAGCCATTCTTGAAAGGCATATCTGGTTTGTTCAATCCTCAGCCTCTCCTCCCTCGTCCACTCTTCTTACAGAATTCCAGAGTGGATCTCTTGGGCCAGTCCGAAGTTGAGGGGTTTTCTCTGAACACGTATCCTCCTCTATGGAAGAAAGTCACCCAGTAGACACAGCATGAGTGTTGCTCTGTAAGGGTGAATGTTGGTCTTTACGAGTGTGTGTTTGTCCATCAACACAGGTTTTTTTCTGTCATTAGGGATCTTTCTCCGTCTATCTGTGTGTTTCTATGTTTGTCTGTGAGTTTCCATGCCTCGAGTATGCGCCTCGTTGGGCGCCTTCTCTGCTTAGGGGCCATACTGGGCACCTTCTACACATAAATCAGAATGTGCACAACTTGGACAGTACCCATAGTGCCCTCCACCCAAGTAAATACAAAATTTTAAAAATAAATAAATAAATACCCCCCCCCCCCAACAACTACTGACCAGCTATTGAACAATAGTTAAATTACCTTACTGATTGTTTATATTCTTGTAGATTTTTTCGCAGAAATCCGAAGGTGTGCTTAGTCTTATTCAGTATACAGTCTCTATGTTGTTTTCACACAAGATTATCGCTATAGCTGCTATCTACATTTTCCAGAGCTAGCCTGTGCAGATTATTTCGGATAGTCTTCAGAAATCTCTTGTTATAGCAAAGATACATTTCCTACTTTTAACTTAATTTATAACAATATTTAATATACATAAAATGTGCCAGATACAAACTATACCAATAAAAGTAATGCAAACTCATGAATAGAATTAAATAGAGATGTAAAATTATCTACTGAATAATCTTAGAATGTTTCAAAACAAGGGCTGCATTAATACAAGAATGACCACGATATAAAATTATATTGGTAAGGGAGAGAAGGGAAACGTGACAAAACATCGAATTTCCTCCTTTTTGTGGAGCTACCGAGTCGAAAGTAAAATTAGGATAACGAACGATGACAGTTCTCTGCAAATAATAGGAACGCTTCTCAAATTCACGAATATAGGTAGCAACGAAAATGTCATTTTTTCAGGAAACTATATGACAAGTAATATAGAACTTGCAGTATTCCTTTTCGTGCACAATTGTTGATCACGTAACATATTACTTGCGGCGTGCGATCACACACATTTGTATAGTATTTAATACGAATAAGATAGTATGTTATTCCAGAACCAATCCTACAATAAGAGCCTATCAGTAAGAGGAAGCACCAACAGTACCTGTCGACATGTAACACGAGAAGACGTTTATGACAGGGAAGAGAAGATACCGTGTAATTTTACCCATCACTTAATGGTTTGGGGAAAAAATATATTAAATTCATGCCCATACCGACCACCTTCTGTCTAAAGGTTGTTTTAGTGCTTCTGAAGTGATGTCTTTGGTCACTTGAAACCCTTGTTATTTCGGTTAACTATCTTTTTGAAATAAATAAAATGGTTGATGATTTGAATTCTAAGTAAATAGTCTAGGTACCCATTTCATAATGAAACTATCAGGAAAATAAATATAGGATTTCTATCTAGCTTATTTTATCACTTTTCTGATCAAAGTATAGCCAAAGTGACATTGGATAAGTGTTTTACAAATATCTTATTGTATCAAACTTACTTATACATCGCGAAGTTTAAAGTGAACAGAAAAGTATAAATTATCGTGAACTCTCATCTGAAGAATGCTCATTTCTATATCGACTTACAACTAGTTGTCAGTATTGTTACACAAAGGTTGTTTCATCTTTTGGTGAGCAATTTCGAATCCAATGATAAAAAGAATGTACACTGCTTGAAACGGTGAACGTTTGGTTAGATGTTCAAAATTTTGATGAGAAATAAAAGCATATTGTGATCTTTCGTAATCTTTCACGTGGTATATAACTGTTATATTATTTAAACAAAAATAAAAATAAAAAATATATAAAAAACTTCTTTTAAAGAAACATATATTTAGAAGATGGTATTTAAGATTCCAAGAAATTTTAATATTGGTTTATTCATATTTGGTTTGGAAGACAATGACCTTAGCAGTTGGGTGTTGGTGGAAAGGAGGGGGGGGGGGTAGGTATGGGGATAAAAATGGCACCATGGGGCATATGGAATTTCTACACTCCGGACATCTTGGATTTGGGCTTTTATCGGGCACTATGGGGCTTATGAAACTTTAACAGTGCATGGCACTATTGTGCAACGGGAGTTTAACACGAGGATGTCTCTATGTGACTTACGGGAATTTGAACACAGGGCCAGTATTGTGTTTATGGAACTTAAAAATGAGGATGACAATATGGGTCTTAAATGCCCATACAGAGCAACACACAGTCTTACTGACCAACATATAGTCTTACTGACCAATAACCATCCTTAATGACCAAGACACAACCTTAAGACTGACCCTTAATTACCAACACCCACACCCACAAACCGATGTGTAAGGGTATGATGTAAAGTAGGGGGTAAAGAGATGATGACTAACACATAATGACAATCCATTACTCACCTCCACTATCCAATACATACCCTTACACACAAACAAAGAAACAGATGAGGAAAGGAAAGGAGTGTGATTTGATGATCACTCACACACACAGGTACTATCGCATAAACCATCTCACATACACCATTGCACATAACCCAACATAGGAAAGGGGCAGTTACTCCTTACAAACTATATACCGTCACACATACATTCACCCAGAGAGAGAGAGAGAGATAGAGGGGAGGGGGTATTTTAAAGTTTTTGTTTTTCTGAAGATAAACATAGACAAACACATACATACATCCACATACAAATATACATATTTTGTTTTGACAATAATGTGTAGATTATCTTTTTTTCAGATACCAGGGGGGTTGGTCCTGAGAGGAGCCATTTATCTTTTAAAGAGGGTTGGTGTCCTTTCCTCTAAGGGCCCCGGGTGGCCGAGTGGTCTAAGGCAATCGCCTTTACAGATCACTGACATCTCACCTCTGTCCTCGTGGGTTCGAGTCTCGGGCTTGGCCAACGTGGGTATGTGAGAAGCCTTGCCAGTAGCTTCCCGTGGGTCGGTGGTTCTTCCCGGGATTTTCTCGGGTTCTTCCTCCTTCAAATGTAATGGCCGCCATGTATAGCCTATCATGTGCTGAAAAATGGCGTTAAACCCATAACAACCAACCTTGGTCTATCGTACAACTGTACACCGGTGATTTAATTATTCAAGATTTTGATTATGTTTTGTCCAGATAGTGTTCGATAGCTTTCTAAATGTGTTTTGCCATTTTGTCATGTTCTTATATCATGAGCTTGGTAGTGTTTTTAGTTGTGCTAAGTAAGAAAAGAGTACAACCCATTACCAATGTTTCACTATGGGTTGTACTAAGTATGAAAAGAGTAAAACCCATTATCAATGTTTTATTTTGGGTTGTACTAAGTATGGAAAGAGTACAACACATTAACAATGTTAAATTTTCAAAAGCAATTTAGATAGCCAATTGTAAATATGTGTTGAAGTGAAGCATCAAAATCCAGTTGCGATCGAATTTTATTTCCGTCTTTGTCCTATATGCAAATGTGACAGCCGCAATGCATGTTCGTTCTCGCAGAGAAACATTCCTGCAGAGTAATGGTCCTTCTAATTTGACAGAGCTTTCTTTGAGGATCAGGATTGAAAAACAAAGAATGTAACTCATCAAATATCCCATTTCTTGCTGAGAACAGAATTTAGTACAAATGTTCTTGTTCCAAAACAATGTTATATAGGTCTATATTTTCGTTACCATTATCTAAAATAATTCTTCAAATAACTTTTTCTACGTAATTTCCTTTTTCCAAATTGCAGAAATACTCGATACGTTTTCCGCCATCGGCCTTCCATTTATGCTTAGATCTCCTAAGGATTGCTAAGGTTAAAATAATTCCTGTATCAAGAGAATAGTTTTGGGGGACATTATAGTAACCACCTAGAATTCTGGAGGAGTTGACAAACATTTTGAGGGACATTTTAGCAACCACCTGTAATGATAGATGAGTTGACAAACGTTTTGAGGGACATTCCAGTAACCACATATATTGATGGAGGAGTTGACAAACATTTTGAGGGACATTTTAGCAACCACCTGGAATGATAGATGAGTTGACAAACGTTTTGAGGGACATTCCAGTAACCACATATATTGATGGAGGAGTTGACAAACGTTTTAGGGAACATTACAGCAACCATCAACAATGAATGAGGAGTTGGCAAAATATGTGGGGGACATTCCTGCAACCACCTAAAATAAAAGAGAAGCTGAAAGAAATTTTGGGGGACATTGCAGTAACCACCTAGAATGGTGCAGGTGTTGACAAACGGTTTGTAGTTGCTTTTGTTTCTCTTCAGACTTGGCTACACCATCCAATGGGCGTGTGGTATTGGTATGTCCTCCAAGCAAACTATCTACAATTTGCTATGCCAGCCCATTTATATCATACTTTGTAGCTTACAGAAATCTCTTGTTAAAGCAAAAGTACATTTCCCACTCAATATATAAATAGGAATGTACGCTTATCCAAAAAAAAAGGCCTTAGATTGTTTCAGAAAGCTGTCACAATACAAGAATGAGCGTGACAGAAAGATATATTGGGAGCAGACAGAAGGGAAACATGACAAAACATCGCATTTCTCTCTTTTGTAGAGTTACAGAGTCGAAAGTGACATTTTGATGTCTCATTGTTTATTGTGAATTTGCTACTTTTCGTGGAGTACATATTTTAGTGGATTTAGTAATTACTGCCAACAACAAATTTAAAGAGCTGAGGAATGATAACAATTCTGTAGAATAATAGGACCTCTTAAGAAATACACGAATATAAGTATCAATCAAATTTTGTTTTTCGCAAATCCACAAATCTACAAAAAAAAAAAAAATGTAATTTGTATAGCGTTCATTTTAATGCATACTTGTCTTATACCGATTAGAAAGGAATTGGTGATTGGGTAATACAATACCATGTCACTACAAATGTTGAAAGTGTGTAATACAACAACACGAATGTTGAAAGTGTGTAATAAAACAGCACGAATAAAGTAGTATGTTATTCCAGGCCCAGTAAAAGTCTACCTGTAAAGAGAGCACCAACGGCACCTGTCGGACATGTAGCACGAGAATATATTTATGAAAGATGAAAGACTGTGTAATTTTACCTGCCGCTTAATGATACTGAGGAAAGAATATGTCAGATGTATGCCCATACACCTATCATCTTCTATGAGAAGGTTGCCTTATTGCGTCAACAATGATGCATTTGTCACTTGAAAAAAACCTCGTTACTTTCAGTATACTATCCTGTACTTATAAATAGAAAGGCTGACGTTTTGAATTATGATAATAAATTTTAAATTGTAACGTTTCCTCCTCCAGTTTCGTATCACCCTCGTTAGGAATGAGGCAATGACTTGATGTCTTACTTAGGTCAGGTCTGACCTATTTATTTGATATTAAAATATGATAGATGTTCTAAATGTTCATCATGTTTGTTCCATTCTGAATGATATTGGGCTTTTTAAGAATCACATTTTTGTCATAATTTATTTGACTTTGCTGTCATTTGTGAGAGTTCTTGTTTCTTCATTGGGATTGCTACGTCATTATAACTGCTTTAATTACTCCGTGCATTTTAGAGACTTTATCCGACTGAGCATCAGCCTTTGTGATGGCCTCTGGGAGCAATTTATTGTTATTGTTTTCCTTAGTTAGCTTAACTGATATGTCCTGCTCACTGCAGTCCTCAGCTTCTGATTCCTGAATGAAGGAAGAATTCTGGGTAGTATCCCCAGAGTCAAATGGTGGAGCAATAATTATCTCCATATTTTAATTTCAGATAGGAGAGATACGTATTTGATCTTCAGCTCAATGAACATAATTCCAACAAGATGTATGTTTGGAGTGCTACTGGCCTGCAAAATATTCTGATTGTCACCATGGTAAGTGGTTTTAGAATAAATAGCTGCAGCTAAGAGATGTAAGTCGGGTCCAGTCTTTTCTTTATAATGGCGGAGTATTCGACTCATTGAAGCGTGAGCTATGTTAGGCCGAAAACCAATGTCTCTTTGGTCTGAGCCCAGCAAACATCACAGAGGTGATAAGTCTGAAGGGTCAGCCTTTGTTCCGATAGTTTGGTGGTTTTCTCCGGTTTCTTTCACCTCAAAAAGGTGACCTCCGGTCGCTCCCCTACTTAGTGTAGGGATCGGTGCTGGATTGCACATATAGAAATTCATACGCGCTTTCAATGCATGATCAATGTAGGGGAGTGTCGGGTTGATTACCATACCTCACCAGTTGAATGTGCTCCAGAGAGATCTATACAAAACAATAAAATATAGCGCATTAGCTATGATTTGCATACACAGTCTGTATTTTGCAATGTAGACATAGTAATACAGAAGTGAAGAATTCCGGAGAATTCGCTATTGTATATTGAGCCATTTTCTTTCCCTTTTTTCATTTTGAGTAGTAATTGAGTTAATATAATTTAAATTTCTTTTTGTGTAGCAAAGAGTAAAATGTAGCTGCTACACCAGTGGTCCCCAACGCGGTGCCCGTGGGCGCCATGGCGCCAGCCATTTTTTTTGTGTGTGCCCGCTAAAGAGGTTATAATGAATAATAAACAATATTTTTTAAAATGTGTCAAGTTAATTGGTTGGCGCCCGACACTCTCTCATAAACTCACAAATGTGCCCGTAGGCACAAACAGGTTGAGGATTCCTGTGCTACACCATCTTTCAAAAGGTTGTATTTTAGTCAGTTTTCTGGCGCACTTTGAAATCTGAAAACTTTAGTAAAACCACAAAAGCGACTGCATCTGAAGTATTCACTTCTGTATTATTAACCGTTTTTTTGTACTATTCCCAAGAAACAATTACAAGTAATTATTATAGTATCCATCTTCTTATTCGTCGTCAAAGCATTTGTAAAAATATAAAATAGAAGATGAATGTATGAGACTCTTATGAAAATTATTCTAATGAATTAATGTCCATGGAAAGAAAGACTTATGCTAATTAATAGTCTAAAATCATAGGAATATAAAGTATTTACACGCCTGAAATTATAAATTGCTTAGCGGGATTGAAAGGTTGTATTACTTATTTTAATTTTATATTTGATACATATTAACACGTTTTGTTCTTTTCAAAAGCTTTGGAAAAGGTACATAAAATAATGCAGATGAAACATACAAACACATTTATAAAGATATAGCTACATACTTTGAATAATTCATTACATGCGGTTTCCTCTTCTTCCGCGACTCTGCATTTATGTCTGTCAGATATTAATATTCGACTGCATATCATATTTGACTCTACATCTATGTTTGTCAGATATTATTATACGACTGGATATTTTCTACATTTCTGTTTGTCAGGTATCATTATACGACTGGATATTTTCTACATTTCTGTTCGTCATGTATTATTATACGACTGGATATTTTCTACATTTCTGTTTGTCAGGTATTATTATACGACTGGATATTTTCTACATTTCTGTTTGTCAGGTATTATTATACGACAAAATATTATCTACGTTTATGTTTGTCAGGTATTAGTATTCGACTGCATATCATATTTGACTCTACATCTATGTTTGTCAGGTATTATTATACGACTAGATATTTTCCACATTTCTGTTTGTCAGGTATTATTATACGACTGGATATTTTCTACATTTCTGTTTGTCAGGTATTATTATACGACTGGATATTTTCTACATTTCTGTTTGTCAGGTATTTTTATACGGCAAAATATTCTCTACATTTCTGTTTGTCAGGTATTCTTATGTGACTGAATATTCTCTACATTTATGTTTGTCAGGTATTATTACAAGACTGGATATTTTCTACATTTATGTTTGTCAGGTATTATTATGCGACTGGATATTCTCTACATTTATGTTTGTCAGGTGTTATTATACGACTGGATATTCTCTACATTTATGTTTGTCAGGTATTATTATACGATCGGATATTTGTGTTTTTAATCCTGAATGAAGATATACCTTACAATTAAAGTTTTCAAAAAATGTCCACTTCTTGATGCCTCCTTTAAACTGGGACTTAATCTAAGAGTTATGCATGCCCCTAATAACCCAATTCAAATTAATGTCTGGCTGTGCTATGTTTCAATGAGTGTTGGTCGATGTTTAAATTGGCACAGATAAATGACAAAAGTTGGCAAACGCTTTTCCCTTGGTTTTACTCTAAACCTCATTGGCCAAACATTTACAAAGCAATATAAGCCATTTACTGCAAAGAATTCAGGAACATGGGTCATAAACTTATAAATAATTCTTGAACCGTTAATTCAATTATCCAACGAGGAGCACATCTCCTTTTATACCAGTGAATGATTATGTATTAATATTGGACTATACTATTTAAAAAGCAAACAAACAAAAAACAAAAATAGCAACAAACAAAAACTAAATCAATATTTATTGTTTAAATATTCATTAATCATTGTTTTACCTTTCATCACATTCAATGTCTAAGGATGAAACTGAATATGAATACATTTATACACTGGCATGCATGAAGACAAGCATTACAGCTTTAGAGCCTGTCATAGCTAACGTACCCATGCAACATTTTTTATAATTTACCGTAATGCAGAGAACGAATCGCCAGAATCAAAATATGACAGTATATCCAAAGCAACATCAATAATTTCCGTTCACATTTCGCACAGAACACTTTCACAAAAATAACAGAGTGATTAACATGAGCTGTGGTAAAATCTCTTTTTTAAATCTCTTCTCTATTTAATTTTGCCTTACAGTAGTTTTGGATTCTTTATTTCTTCTTTTCCTTTCTTTGCTATTTACGCCTTCTGATATTATCTTATTTTGTTCGGATTGCTTGGTTATTCTGTTCGGATTGCTTGGTTATTAAGTCAAAAATGGATCAAGCAAGATAGTTAGCTTAATTGTTTTTCAGTGGTTTGGCGATCTGACTGGGTAGTCATTACGTTTTTTCAGTGGTTTGGCGATCTGACTGGTTAGTCATTAAGTTTTTTCAGCGGTTTCGCGATCTGACTGGCTAGCCATTAAGTTTCAAAAAGTTGGATATTGATAACAATTAAAAGGCTAATTTGTTAAAACGACCAGCATTTTTGAAACAAAATATATTACTAAGAAATACTTGATAAATGTTTATAATTTTATCTTTGCTGAGCATGATGTGTTTGCTAAACCACTCAATGATTTAACTCATATTACTCATTCATTAACTTCTGGTAACACGATCAGTCATTTCGGATTCTCGCAAATTCATGTGTACGTTGCAATTAAGACTCCTGCTGGGTAAATTCATGTGTACGTTGCAATTAAGACTTCTGCTGGGTAAATTCAAGTGTACGTTGCAATTAAGACTCATGCTGGGTAAATTGTCATATTTAATTATGGGGAAAATATTTCTTTACATCAATATGACAGAGTTAAGATAAACCAGTATTATAATATAACTTCATACTATGCGATAAATCTCGTGAAGTAAACAACATTTATGCTGGACATTCGTGTTTACGGTTAATCGCTCCAAGTGAGTACATACTGAAATTCATGGTTAAAATCCAATATTGACACAACAAGTCTTCATTGTTAAGGTTTCGAGTAATAGTTAGACACCAGACATATATATATATATATATATATATATATATATATATATATATATATATATATATATATATATATATATATATATATATATATATATATATGCAACCCCCATAATCTTAACTATGCATTATAGACAGCAATGATATTGTTAAAACCCCAAACATAAAAAATAGAATTCCTGGACACTGTGACATTCCGTGATAGGGGATACATCAAAACAAACCTATATATCAAACTCACCGATAAGCATCTGTGTCTCCATACTAAATTAAGTCATCCAGAAATTATAAAACGGGCAATACTCTACGAATAAAATGAATTTGTTCAGAGAATGAAGATTACATGAAACATTGATTTGTAACAATACGTAATTTTCAAAAGCGCGACTATCCTGTGCAATTAATAGAGAAACAAATGCAAAAGGTTGATACGTTAGATAGATTTTATCTTTTGAAGAAGAAACCGAAAGAAAAGAATTAACCGTGTACCACTTGTTATAACATTCCCTGGAAGACTACCAAATATACATGAAATATTAAAAAAAGCACCTCAAAACTCTCCATCGGTCACAGCGATTTAAGCATATCTTCCTAAATCCACCACTTGTATCTTTCAAGTGATAAAATGACCTGAGGAACATTTTAGTCTACAAGAACCACAATCTACACTTTTACATCAAAGAAGAAAATGAGTGTGCAGTATGCAAGTATGTGATGATATCCAACCATTTTTACGGGACGAACGGGAAAGAATACAAAATCCAAGGTTATATATATTGTCAATCAGGAGGACGTATTTACTCTGTTTTCCACAAGAAGTGTAGAAAAACGGTCTATGTAGACCAAACATCAGACTCTTTTATACCAAAGAAACACAGCTAAGCCTTTCTAGGACTAGAAAGAATAATTATCCTGTTGCACAGTATTTTAATACAAATAACCACTCTTTATCTGATTATTTAGTGGTAGGTATTGAGAAAGTATATGGTAACAAATCGTATTGGTTGTTAAAAGAATCATTCTGGATAAAAAAAACCCCAAACAAACAACTAAATACTCGGTCTCTGAAATTTCCAGCAGACGTGACATGTAGAGAATGTTTATGTTTTGACGTTAGCTTGTGTACGTGACGTCATCTTCCAGTTGTTTACATTCCGAATCCACTGATGAAGGCAACTTAACAGAAACGCATGGAATCCCAGAAATACTTTATTATTTGAAACTCAATAGAGACATTCTCTCTCTCTCTCTCTCTCTCTCTCTCTCTCTCTCTCTCTCTATATATATATATATATATATATATATATATATATATATATATATATATATATATAAGAAAAAACGTTATCTACTCAACAAACGTAGATTTTTTTATTATATATTTTTAAAGGCAAAAACTTTCGATCTGCATGGATATGTGTCAATGCGATTAACGGCTGCATTACTAGGTCGAAAAAAGAAGTTCCGAAATTTTAAAATAATTTTAGGACAGCGAATTTTTACAAATTTAGATGGACGTATAATGCTTCAAATTGTGAATTTTGTCAGATTAAATAATGTTTGTTTTCATAGTAAAACGAAGAGATTTTTATTTTCGATAACACATTTTTTGCGCGGATTGATACAGGTAACATTGCTGGGGTGGGGGTAACAACATGACAGAACGCTCCAACAGATTTCAGTCCGTAACATTATTAAACAACACATTTTCATGATTGTGAGTTTACTTGTAAGGATTTTGGTTGCTATTATTGCTTATTTTTGCATTCAGACGTGAATTTTGTTTGTTGCCAGGCTTGGAGTCTATTTCAGAAGCAGACGATGCATATCACTTATTTTCGGTTTGCAATCGATACTAGTCAATGCCTGATTTCTTCATCGTTTTTAGACATGATTATGACTGTGATTATGATTACAGCTAAAATCGCTACTAAAAAATGTTATTACGATATGTAATCAAGAGTTTTTCATAAAAATGTGTACCATTTGTCGTTGAGTGTTACAGGTAGCATGTATGGATGATACAGAATATGAATAACAACAGGTCGTGTAAGTTCAGTCACTGACAATTTGCATGATCCATGCGGAAAACTAATTTAAAAAGTTAATACTTGAAGCCTGCTGTTTGTTGTTTGGGGTTCATTTTTATGTATTCATGACGGCGCCTTTTCATAGATTACATAAATGTGTACTAGAGGGTCAACATTATTTTCACATTTTAAGATCTATTCATCCTTAGAGAGAGAGAGAGAGAGAGAGAGAGAGAGAGAGAGAGAGAGAGAGAGAGAGAGAAGAAACAAATAAAATAAGCCTAAATATGGACATACAGGTCTGAAGAACATACATAAGAGCAGATATACTTACTAAATGGAAAAAGAATGTAGTTTCAAAAGTGATATCGCCACTATGGCGATAAAAGTGGTATCGCGATATCATTTTTCTCCCACTGATACATTTCAATATCTCATATATATATATATATATATATATATATATATATATATATATATATATATATATATATATATACATATATATAATGTAATTTGCGAATAGCATCGCACTGTCTAGTGCTATTGTGAGAATGATTCGTAAATTACATCCATGGAAAACCGCACCTCTCCCCCGCCCAAATACCTCCCCCCCAACTCTAGTCCTTTCTATTTTAAATGTATGTAGAGCAAAAACGTAAGATAATTTCAAAGTCTTAAAGAAGAAGGTGGTGTGTAATAT
Source organism: Margaritifera margaritifera (assembly GCA_029931535.1). NCBI lineage: Eukaryota > Metazoa > Mollusca > Bivalvia > Unionida > Margaritiferidae > Margaritifera > Margaritifera margaritifera. Next base: position 2,620,376 of record JAQPZY010001486.1, on the reverse strand, counting down.
CTGTCATCTATTGCTAAAACATGTTCCAGGGAATGTAATAACAAAAGATTTGAACTATTATCATGCATGAGTTTTATATATGTTAAAGATAGAAAATATTCAGCAGAATGTTGGTGATGTTGCCAACCTTTACTTTTAACACAAGTAGGAACATAAGCATAGTTTTGAATTAGCTTCTGACTACTTGTATAACTCTCTTTTACAATGCTTCATGTTTCTCATTGGTTCCCTAAATCTAGAGAACCCGACTAGATAAAATAATATAAGCCAGAAGACAGCTCTAATGGAAAGAATTTCTAAATTACTAAAATGCTGTGCAACACTACTTCAACTTGACTAACGAAACGATCTAAAAAAAAAAAAAAGCATTTACTTTGAAAGCAAAAAAACGTTGTTTTTTTTATTTCCGATTTTCATATTTTAGATGTCCAAATATAATATTAGTTTACATTTCCACTCTTTCTTTCAGGTTGTGTCTTGACTAGATAAATCACATTTTATTCTCCTTTCATATTGCTGACATTGATATACCGCTCATCGATTTGTTCACACACAACGTGCCTGCCAGAATTATTTAAATTAATGTTCTTTGCATTTTTGAGCATAAAACATCACTGTTGAGATCCGTGGTCTGGGAAATTTCTTTTTGTTTTGCTTTTTTGGAAGTTATGAATATAGAGAACGTGGGGGTAAAACTCATTTCAAAAGAAAAGAAAAGTAGCATAATTATGTTTTTTTAAATTTTTTTATCTTCATCTCCTATAAAGCAGTTTACATCCAATAACTTCAACAAATACATTGAACGGTGTGAATTTTGATCAATGTGAGGCGTTCACAAATTCCTTTAAATACTAGTGTCAAACAGTGTGAAAAACGAAACTTAATTAAAACTTACGAATATATACTGAAAACAAACCAAAGTTGTAATCCGTGAACGGAAAAGTCAATATTTGACTAATTATTCATGCTTTTTACCACGCGATATATGCTGCAGTTTTTAAATACATTCTAGCAATTATTATCACAAATAAGAAAATAGTAAATAATTGTCGTACATCTGGTCGGACGTAACAAGACAAAACTTAAAACGGTTAATCCCCGAGTTTCATTGACGATTTAAAAAAATCCCAAATACAAGGGGTTAAATTGTATCAACCATAAATGAATGTGTAGTCTTATTACGAATTTTAAAAAAAAAATCCACTTATATTCCTACGCTTTGAAAAGTTCATACAAGCTACAACACTTGAAAAATCACTTTATGAAAGCTTACAACATTTCATGTTTTGTATTCTACATTCATATTTTTCTAACCGCAATACCTGTATAAAGCCATGTTTGATGAAAGTATATCTCCTACGAAGATATAGACAGAGGCAAGATATATCATTAACGAACTCGAAAAGACCTTCAGAAAAACAAAATTGTATAAATGAGTAATTTCAATTAGCATTTTGCACTTGATGACGTCTATAAACACATCAATAACGAGTCTTTGTACAAAGTCCAGTACGCCAAATGAGATGTTATCGGCTTGATAAGGCCTTCAACATTGATTAACTACTTATCTTCTTTATCCATATAAATAAAGAAGTGGTTATACTATCACATATATTTGCATTTAACAGATAAAGGTATTCCAGAGGTAGTGACATCAGTTTTTACACTTTATGTCTACTTTCCAATACGAAAACTGTTGTCTGAATATGCAATACTTTTACCTGGAAAACAAGATTTTAATACAAACAACAATACTATAAATTTAAAATAATTTAACATAATGTTAAATAATTTTAATATTCCACTAAGTCATGGTTATCAATTCCACAAAGTCTTGATTGGAAATACATGATGGGTTATAATAGATCAGTATCATCAGATAATGAAACTTATTAATTAGCTGGTGACCAGAGACGCGAAACTGTGGCTAGGCGACTGAATGGAGTTATGTGGAAATTTGAGATGAAAAAGTAAAATGATATTTACAACAAGATTATTACAGCGGACATGAAAATAGGATGGATCTCATTCTTGTTGCAGGAGAATATAGGTTTGGCAGAAGAAGGAAAAGAAACTTAAATCAGAGTATCAGGTCTTACGAGATCTATAGTTCGGGTCCTCAAGTTCAAAATAGAACATTTATTACACAGTTCATTTCCACTGTTCTAGACACAGCAAAGAAGTTATTTAAACCTTAGTTGTTGTTCAACAAGGTTATGAATTGGATAAAAACATCACGATAAGATTAAAACATCACGATAAGATTAAATCATCACGATAAGATTATCACCTACATGCTATCTAGAAGAGAAAACTAATGTATTTTTTGCATCGAAATTGAAGAAGACCTGTTCTTTAGATTGCATCATATAAACTGGAAGCTGTATCCCAATTTTTTAGATCTGAAAAACACACGCATGAAATGCAACAATGGTAGCATCATCACATATCATCAGAGGTGCTATAGCCAACGGTTTAGAATTCCCAGCAAGCAACCTTTCATTTGGATTATTTGATCCCAGTGGTGCAAAGAAAGAAAATGCAGATAAAAACAGCAGAGTTCAGCTAAAGCATAGTAAAGACTCTAGACTACATGAATGAAAGACTGAGAGAACAATGTTTGGGTTACTCGTTTGTTTGAAAATTTAAAATAAATGATGCTTTTGCTCTCTATCCTTCAACTCATTTGATGCTACTTTAGAGAAACCTAGACAACCTAGAGATTTCGCCCTTGCAATGGTTGTTAATGTTTATGTTGCATACGGGCTTTTTTTTTTTTCTTCTTCAATTTTCTCCTAATCTAACACATCATTGTTTTAGACACACTCCCAACAGTATTACACATGAACAAATTGCAAGTGACAATATTTCCGTTTAAATTCAATGCCATGTACCTGGATTTCAGTTTGAGTTCAATGTCATGTACCTGGATTTCAGTTTGAGTCCAATGTCATGTACCTGGATTTCAGTTGAGTCCAATGTCATGTATCTGGATTTCAGTTTGAGTCCAATGCCATGTATCTGGATTTCAGTTGTGTCCAATGCCATGTATCTGGATTTCAGTTTGACTCCAGTGTCATGTACCTAGATTTCAGTTTGAGTCCAATGCCATGTATCTGGATTTCAGTTTGAGTCCAATGTCATGTACCTGGATTTCATTTGAGTCCAATGTCATGTATCTGGATTTCAGTTGTGTCCAATGTCATGTATCTGGATTTCAGTTTGAGTCCAATGCCATGTACCTGGATTTCAGTTTGAGTTCGATGTCATGTACCTGGATTTCAGTTTGAGTCCAATGCCATGTATCTGGATTTCAGTTGTGTCCAATGTCATGTATCTGGATTTCAGTTTGAGTTCAATGCCATGTACCTGGATTTCAGTTTGAGTTCGATGTCATGTACCTGGATTTCAGTTTGCGTCTGATGTCATGTACCTGGATCATTTTTCATATCATTTGATGTAGAGGAAAACGGAGATGATACCCGCTCAGTGATAAACAATTTCTGGATAATGTTGGTTAAAAACTGAACCATTTCTTATGCTAGTAATGCTCTTTTTGAGTTAAATGACTACAACATCGTCATGACATATACAGACTTGTGGCTACAAAGGTATATGAGTACAAGCAGATTAGAGCACGGTATCATAAATGATAAATTGCGAGAATTACGATCATGGGTAGGTAATGCACAAAATACTGGCAGATAATACACAAATTACTGTTAAGGAAGCTATTCAGTCTGCAGTGTAAGGTAAAAGGTTTCTAATATCATTGCCCACTGTATCTTTTTCCCACGGGATGTGATATTTACCATTACATTGTCGAAACTTCTGAAGTGATACAAGGTAGTAACTAGGATTACGAACCCAAAAATATTTGCCTCCAGTAAGATACGATTAATTTCACATTTAATTGTCAATCCATTAGCAACAAACACAGTAACGTAATTTCTCTGTAATAATTACATCATGAGAGAGAGAGAGAGAGAGAGAGAGAGAGAGAGAGAGAGAGAGAGAGAGAGAGAGAGAATGCGACATTAACAAATGACATACTTGATTCACAAGGAATGAATTAAAATAAGTTTTAATACTATGCAAGAAAAACAGAGAAAAACTGTCCCAGAAAAGTCGTTCAATCCATCCATAAAAATATATCATGATTGCTGTGGAAAGAATACTCAGTATGAATTTTTCCAAGCTAAACTTTAGACAAACAACAAATTATTTAAAATACATAGAGCTGCTAACGTTTTATTTATACGGATTACTTTTCTATTTGGTTTGATTTAAGAGGTACATATGATATTAGACGGTATGGTACTATTCTATTTGGTTTGATTTAAGAGGTACACATGATATTAGACGGTATGGTACTTTTCTATTTGGTTTGATTTAAGAGGTACATATGATATTAGACGGTATGGTACTATTCTATTTGGTTTGATTTAAGAGGTACATATAATATTAGACGGTATGGTAGCAGTTATAAATTAGCTAACGTTCAAGAAGACATTCTCCCGATGATGAAGAGAAAACAAAAATGTATATGCTTGCAAAATGTATATTTTTTTTGTTTCAGATTCTCACATCAAGATGCAAAACGACCAGATTAAATATATACTGTTTTAAAGAACGTTTTTCTCAAATTTACGAATAAATTAAGTTTTCTAATTTTAACGGGTTTTAGTATTGGTCAGTGTGACAAATATTATAGGAATCGTGAAGATGAGCAAGAGGGTATAATAATGTATGTGATATGTGACTATAATAATGTATGTAATATGTGACTATAATAATGTGTGTGATATATGACTATACTAATGTGTGTGATATGTGACTATAATAATGTGTGTGATATGTGACTATAATAATGTGTGTGATATGTGACTATAATAATGTGTGTAATATGTGACTATAATAATGTGTGTAATATGTGACTATAATAATGTGTGTGATATGTGACTATAATAATGTGTGATATGTGACTATAAGAATGTGTGATATGTGACTATAATAATGTGTGTAATATGTGACTACAATACTGTGTGTGAAATGTAACTATAATAATGTGTGATATGTGACTATAATAATGTGTGATATGTGACTATAATAATGTGTGTGATATGTGACTATAATAATGTGTGTGATATGTGAATATAATAATGTGTGTGATATGTGACTATAATAATGTGTGTGATATGTGACTATAATAATGTGTGTGATATGTGACTATGGAATAATTACAAAACCTGAAGGAAGACGTTAGGTAAAGACATCTCAAAACATCATAAATCAATAAAAAAAATTGCTCCGCTTGAGAAATAAAATGAGACGACTGTTATCCAAAAAATGAATGATACCACATGATACTACAGATACAATGAAAAGGGATAACATACTAGTAACAGAATTCGATATTAACTTGGGCAACATTTCTAAAAAAGCTACAAGATAACTATAATATAAAGGCCTACAAACTGAAGACGTTAAAAAGCAATGAAATAAACAAAAAGAATGTCTGTCTGGTTATGGAGATATTTCAGTTTTTATTGTGTCAATTTTGTGCAAAACAGATACAGTGATCAAACCATAAACCATCGATTTGTTATTGTTAAGATATTTCCCGTGCATAATTTTAACGTATCTCTAAAATCCTTCACATCAAAGACTGACAGCAGCAAATGGCCCGTCCAACATGCCTGCACATCAAAGATTGACAGCAGCATCTGTCCAACATGCTTGCACATCAAAGACTGACAGCAGCAAATGGCGTTTTAGAAACGACACGTAGTTGCGATAAATCCTAATCACAATTGTGAAAAACGTTCAGTGTCGTAAACATTTACTAGGACAGTAATACTCGGTTTCTCACAGACGATTTTTCTAACTTACAGGATGCAAAAAAGAAGTCAATAACTTTAACAAGTTAGCATTCAGTGGTAGACATAACGGAATCCCTGTGTGGCTGGTAATGTAGAAATACAACTTTGTCATAAAGAATCTGCATGAGAATATTAGGCTTATAGTGGTCATTTTATTCCAAACATAAGAAGTCGATAGAAAATATGTTCGAGAAAAACAATGTAGTACACATGATTATGAGAGAAGAGAGCTGAAAAGGTAACACAAACTACAATAAACTGCCCCAGAGTAACAGTATGAAGGTGTCATCAAAGACAGCCAAAGACGCTTCATTAACCGTAATGCTGCGTAGATCATGATGATGCGATCTTATTAAATTTATTTCATGATGATTTACAGTTTGGTAAATAGGCAATCGATACACGTGTTAAATTTGATATTCTTATTTAGTTTAAAAAACTACTAACCATATAACAATGGATCATCCTTCATAAATAATTTAAATATAATTACTCCTCACTATATATGACAGATAAACAGCCATAAAATCATGATTACAATTTCGGATACTCTTAAACATGTGTACAAACTAAATTTCATTTCATTTCTCCCTTAACCTTGCTGGTGGTAGGAGCGCCACATGATGACTTTTCGACAATCTCTCTCCATTTTGCCCTGTTTTCCACTGCTCTTTGGGACTTTGCAAAGTCCATGCCTGTCCACTCTTTGATATTGTCTTCCCATCTCTTCTTCTGTCTGTCTCGTTTTCTCTTTCCTCTCACTGTGCCCTGTAGGATTGTCTTTGACAGCCAATTGAGCGTAAGACGTGACCATACCATCTTAATTTGCGTTTTTTTACAGTGGTGAGCAGATCTTCATAAGGTCCAATTGCACCTTGGATTTTAGTGCGCACCTCCGCATTAGAGACGTGGTCTAAGTATGAGATTTTCAGGATCCTTCGATAACATCTCATCTCTAAGGCACGGATTCTTCTCTCTAATTCTGCTGTTAGGGTCCATGTCTCACATGCATATAGGAATATGGACATGACGAGGGAGCGCATAAGCTTGATTTTGAGCCCCAGTGTGATGTTACTGTCTTTCCAAATAGGCTTCAGCCTAGCCAGAGCAGCTGTTGTCTGCGCACTCCTGGAAAGAACCTCAGGTTTTGAACCTTCGTCAGAGGCGATAGCACCTAGGTACTTGAAGCTTGTTACTGTGCCCAGCTTCTGTCCATTCACTCTTATTTCCTTTTGGATGTCACTCGGGTTGTTTGTCATTAGGTGTGTCTTTTCAGCGTTGATCTCCATCCCATATCTTAGTGATGCTTGATTGAGACGGTTCACTAAGGTTTCCATTTCTTCTTCATCTCCTGCTAAGCCATCGATATCATCAGCGAAACGCAGGTTGGTGATTGTTCTGCCTCCAACACTGACACTGCCCTCATGGTCTTCCAAGGCGTCGGACATGATCCTTTATAGGTAGATGTTGAAGAGAGTGGGTGAGAGGAGGCACCCCTGTCTGACTCTGACTGTGGTTCTGAACCAGTGTCCTATGTTGCCATTGACGAGGACTGTACTAGTAGCCTTGTCATACAGTTTTTTTATAGTGCTGATTAGTTTTGCATTTATGTTGTATATCCGCATGGTGGTCCACAAGGCTGCATGCCATACATTGTCGAAAGCCTTCTTGAAGTCAATGAAGACATGATAGAGGTTCTATTGATGCTGGAGATATTTTTCACAGAGGATTCTAAGATTGAAGATCTGTTCTGTAGTGCTACGTCCTGCTCTGAAACCTGCCTGTTCTTCCGCAGTGATGTGCTCTGCTTGGGTTTCAGTCTATTGAGGATGATCTTAAGCATAACCTTGATTGGGTGACTGATGAGACTGATTGTTCGGTAGTTCTGGCACAGTTGTAGATTCCCTTTTTTTAGGAAGAGTCCTGGGTCCATGGGGTGGGCCATTCTCCTGTTTGCCAGATTTGGTTGCAGATTGTTGTGAGGACGATTGCTGAGTATAGATTTTCTCGGAATTGTGAAGACAGTTCTGGAAAACACTCACATTCATTATCCCATAATAGCGCAAGCAATATTCTGAACAAAAGAGAGACAATAATAAATATGCATCAACAAGATGATAACAATTCATACAAGAAATTCTAGTTTTATCAATTCAGTTTTTATAATGTAGAAACCAAAAGAGAGAGTAAATGTGTTAATCGTTTGGTAACTGGCACTTTACCATCTCTCTTTGCCCAATAACTGCAGTATACTCTAAGATACCGTATCTTTACAAATCCGGATTATACCATCTCTTCTATGTTATTCTTCTTCTTCTTCTTCTTCTCCCCCCTCTCTCTCTCAACTGTCACATTAGAATTTTTTTTCTTGCCAGGCTAAATTTGGAATAACCAACGTAGCAGAAACAGGTAGCAAATACAAAAGTTAAAGGAGTAGTAAGATGGTTGATGATTACCATGCACGTCTTTCCTATTGGCTTATTTGTATAATTTCCTATTGGCCTATTTGTATAATTTCGAGGGTAAAGACCAGTTAAGAAGTAATTACAAGTAGCTCCATGAAGTGACTAGCAATACTAGCAATTATCAACCATCTTACAACTCGATACATTTTGATTTATGAAGTATTGGCTATGAGACTTTTTACGAAAGAGCTACGTCACATTTGTGATCTTACATTTGAGAAAAGCTCCATGGATAATTAAAAACATTTTAGTAATTTTCAGTCCTAACAGATAACATTTACACCGCTAGATAATACCGTACAACTAAGTAAAGCGTTGTTGTTTGTCCTTTGAGTTCATAGATGACCATGACATCACTAACTGGTTTGGTTTCTGTGAGTACGTAAGTGTCTGATCAGGCCAATGTGTGCTCTGAACCGTCTGTGGCACACTGGACAGGAGATGCCGCATGGGGTTGCTTGATCAATAGAGGACGTGCTGCAGTTCTGAGATTTGCGCTGCTCGCGCTTCTGCACTGCTTCTGCAATTCTCCTCAGTTCAAAGTTTGTAGGTCCAGTATAGATGAGACTGCGTTAGGTGGAACGATGATGTGCGAGATCTTCCCAAGACTCAGGGTCAATGTTGAAATGTTTCAAGGATGACTTGAGTGAATCTTTGAAGCGTTTCTTCTGAACACCCTGAGATCGCTTTCCCTACTTCAGCTCACCATAGAAGATCTTCTTTGGTAGTCGCTCTTCTGACATCCTGGTGACGTGGCCTGCCCAGCGCATCTGTGATTTCATCAGCAGAGAGTGCATGCTTGGAATGCCTGCCCGTATGAGAACCTTAGTGTCTGGGAATCTGTCATGCCATCTTATCCTCATCAATTTCCTCAAGCAGCCCATGTGAAAATGATTCAGCTTCTTGGCATGGCGTCTGTGCACCGTCCAGGTTTCGCATACATACAGCAGGGTCGGCACAACAATGGCTTTGTAGACCTTCAGTTTTGTTTGCAGGATATTGAATCTGCGCTCCGACATTTGCACGTAGTCTGCCAAAGGCCACATTTGCTTTAACAATTCTGGCGTTGGTTTCATCATCGATGTGGACTGCGCGTGTCATTGTACTGGCGAGATAGGTAAACTTGTCCGCTGCCACGAGGGTTTGACCATTTACTGTTATGGTAGGCTCTACGTAAGGCTTTCCTGGTGCAGGTTGGTGCATCATCTCTGTCTTCTTGATACTGATTGTGAGACAGAAATTGTCACAAGCTGAAGAGAAATGGTCCATACTGCGCTGCATGTCAGACTCAGATTTGGCATTCAAGGAACAGTCGTCAGAAACGAGGTGATCACGAACAGTCACTTCCTGAAACTTAGTCTTTGCCTCTAGTCTCCTCAAATTGAAGAGCTTGCCATCAGTCCGGTATCTGATGTCAATCCCAGTGATTATTCATGCTTGAATGCCACTTTAGGGAGTATTAGAAAGTATGGAACCGAAGAACTCCCTAAACTCATTTGTGAAATAAATCCTTCTCTTTTCGTTCTGAAGCGTTACCCTTTATTGTTGGTTCTCTGCCGCACACACGACCCTTGTAAAATATGTTCGTGTTTCTTTGTTTTTTATGTGCGGGCGCGCTGTAGTGTACCTTGCTGTGTCAGTTCTTTTTTTAAAGGTAACTTGAATCTTTGCCGCTATAATTTTTTTTGTCTGAACCTCTTTTGTTGTCGTTATTATGGTCAAAGAATGGCAGATTTCTGAAGTATTGAAGGTTCCTGAAATGCCACTGTACAGTGTAATGTACTTGAAACTCCAAAAAATGGTGTCTCCTTTCTTTTAGATTTTTCTGTTTACTTGACTTCTTTCCCTATTTGTACTTTTTTGTTCACAGATGTGGCGAAAAAATATTTGCTGGCAAATGGAGAAGGATAATTCCTTATCAAGTCTTTAAAATTTATGTGGTGTACGTTTAGTAATAGCAATTCAAAAGACGTTCTACACTGTACAGCTGCATCTGCGAAAAAAGATCCGTAAACTACACATGACAGGCTGTACCTAAATGAAAGGTGAGGTAGGTGAATTAAGTTTATGTTAGTGAAATTTTCGTGAAAATTAATTGAATTTTCAGTAAAGATTTTCTGTGTTTTTAGTGCGCAAATATGTCAAATATTGACTGTGGTTCATCAAGGTAACTCTACACAGCATATCTAAGGCATATATAAATTAATATAGATAGATACAAATATACACCAGATAAGGCATATATAAATTAATATAGATAGATACAAATATACACCAGACAGTGTGGAAAGTACTATCCCAACGACTATGTTCCATCTTTTTTTGGAAATGTGCATATGGTCGAGGGGGTATAGGGGTTGGTGTGTACAGGCAAAGCGATTCTTGCCGTAAACCGACGACCCGGGTTCGATTCTCAGTAGGGAACGAAATAAACATTTTTTAACCTGTATGATAATATTCTTTCCCATTATATAATTTCACTCTATATTATCACGCATCCTCATGTAGGATCTAGGGATTGCACTTTCCACAATTTCTGGAGTATATTTGTATCTATCTATCTATTAAAAAACGATTTCTGAAGAAAAATGTTCATATTAAATGATGTTAATATGTTTAGACATACGTTTGCTTTGGTGATTGTACCTTAAGAACTTTTATGGATAAAATAATACCCCTGTTTTCATCCACGATACAAAAAAGAAATAGACAGAAAAAAAAACTGCATCGTTAAGCTAATTAATGTTGTAGACTGTATATCAATTCGGGGGCAGAATATTGTCATTTCATGTTTTACCGTGCCACCTTTTTGTCATTATTTGCCACTATACCATTTAATTGTATCAAATTCTTTTATGTGCAAGATACGGGTATCTCTGCCATTTGTAACATGATACAATTATGTTGTGCATTGGTAATACAAAGCCAAGAGAGTCGTAGAGGTGGTCAAAAGGAATATGATATCATCATTGCTGTCATAGTTTCATAAAAACCATGGTCATCGTTTATTTTTAGCGTGCAAATTACCGAATTCGGTGACCTGTTTCATATTTTTACCACAGATAACGTGACAGAGCTTGCTTTGTCAATGACCGTTTCTAATACCTGCCTCGAATAGGGTGTTTTATATCTCCCATCACTCTATTGTAAGAAAGCGATACCACTTGTGTCCCGAGTTTCAATACTGTCAACATGCTCCTTAAGGAATAAAAACTATGATAACAAATGCAGATTGTCACGGTTTCTTTGGAGCAGGCAAGAAATATAGATGGGTCGATCAAGGCCAATCCTGTAATCCTGTATTTTTTTTCGGGGGGGGGGGGGGAGGGGGGAGGGGCGCGTTTTAAAATTCTATATGAGGAGACGAGAACAATAAAAAGTCACAATTAAAAATCACTAGGCTAGTATTACTTGTAAGCGTTTTGAAAATCATTAAAAATGCAAAACAATAATATGAAAATTTTTACACATAAGAAGTAATTGCACAAAGCTACTTTATATTTAATTTAGCAGGTTTCAGAGAGGTGATATAACTATTTTCACGACCGTAGCATAAAAGCAACAATGTCAGTCTCAAGAGGTAACGTGTATTCGCTTACAAGTTCGAAAATGATAAAAGTGTGATCAAAGTTAGTTAGTTTTTCGAGGAGCAACTAAGGAATAAATTGCGCATTTAATGTGAGTAAATACTCACATTTGCATAAAAATAAATTTATAGTTCAAAACTAAAGATCTTGCGAATTTTACAAGGTCAGTCTACAACGATATTACAAGAAGAAATATTGAATTAATGAAAAAGAAACTTAGGATTAAAACAACACAAGGCAACTCAGTATACGAAGTGGATTTTTAGAATCAACCATAGGATCAGCAAACTTTGACATACATTTGAAATCATTCTTACTTATGAAAGGATTGAGGATAAGTTGCAAATTGTTGACAAAATGTGCCTGTTGCAGATGGATATCATGTTGGCTTGTTGATAAGAACTAAAGACAAAATTTATCAAGCATAAAGTATTCACTGGGTGCTTTTGTGCTGTTTTAAATGACCTATGTAGCAGACGGCTTAGTCTCACCAAAGGTTGACTTTATAGAGCAAACCAAAGAACAGTGCTCAAAAGTTCTTAATCGCGATCCTGTAAGTCCAGTTGCTACATACATATCAATCGTTGTGGGAACAAATTAAATGGGCTTACATAGGATAAAATACCCTTAAATCAGGGAACTGTTAACTGAAAAGTTTACTTAAAAACCCCACAAACAAGGGAAAAACAAATGTTTCCCTACAAAAGGGTTTAAGTTAGCCAACCCGTTAACCAGTGGCAGGCAGACATTGTTGACATGGAAGCACATGAAAACAACAATAGATACACGTACAGTTTAACGGTGATAAGTGTCCTTTCAAAATAGGCTTGGGCTGAAAAGAAATGAAAAAGAAGAAGGGAGATTACATACGTAATGCTTTTTGATAGATTTTTAAAGATCGAAAGCCTGAAAAGATACAGTTTGATGAGGAAATATAATTTTACAACAAACATGTTTAGGATTTGTTCGAAAAGAAAAACATAGAATACTGTTCAACTTACGCAAACAAGAGATCATATGTATTGACAAGCTTTAACAGAAAAATAAACACTAGAATGTCAAAATATTTGACTAAGAAATGAACCAAAATATTAGTTGAAGTTTTACCAAATCTACATTGACACTCAGCACAGATCAATGAACATTACTCCAGTTGAAGCAAGCATGGAAGAAAAGTGATCAAAAGATGGATCATTTTGGTTACCTAATAACGGATACATTTGGAACTTCTAAATCTAAAATAGCTAAACAGAATTTCGAAATGCAAAACAATATTTGCAAAGAGCCACTTTCTTGACTTTACTTAGGAAATATTTATAATCAAGTAAGTAAGTTTAGGTGATCCAGACGTTTATAAACTGAGATACGAAGGGAGAAGATACAGAAGGTATGTTGTATGCAGCATAGTTATCTCTATGCAATAATAAAATTGGCACATACAAAGTTGAAAATAATCATAAAAATAATTATTGGTACAATGTATGTACACGTATAATGGAAACGATATGATGACTCGTTTAACAGTTGCACAACAGCTAAAAATATTGTAGTATTAAAATAAATGGAAGCTGAACAATACATAAATAGGAGTGTAATGAAGCATGAAGTCCATGATTTTTTTTAAAGATAATGCAGTTCTAGAATATGAAAGATGTGTAAGCAAAGGTGCAAGATGAAATGACGACATTGAAATATATCTGATATGTGAAATACAAGACGAAAAGAAAAGAAGGTACATCCAAACACATCAGCAATAATCAACAAAATGGTACAACTGAGAAACGCGCACAATGTTCTAGCACGATAATCAATGACATCATAGAAGAAATGAAAATGATGACATTTAAAAGTATGAATTTGTTTCCAACTATATCTCAACAACTCCAAAACACGAATATAAAAAAACTGCAAGTTAGTCAATGAAAAAAATAATAAGTAGCAAAAATGACAAATGTTGATGCAATCATGCTAACATTTAAAAAACTTTAAAATTCCATTCAAAGAAGGCATATCAATCATGCCAAGTACAAAATCAACTATGCATTTTTCCTAGGTACAATTTTAACACATCTATAAAATCTTCAATAACTAATAATTACCACAAGAATAACCACAATCAGCTGATATGGGATGAGATTTTACACAATATGGAAGACGTAAAGTTACTTTTCACAGTGTGTAGATATACAGATTTTGAAGATGCGATATTTTCAAAAGTTCAAAACTTTCACTGGACATTTAATAGTAATTGAAATTAAACTACATAAATAAATGGTGCAGCCATTATTTCAGATACACTGATCTTTGGAGTCGTGCTGAAGCACATGTACTAAAAGCACAGTAAATATGTTTCGAAGAACAACGTGTCAGAGACAACGTGCACCGGAGGTGCAAGCACTTGTAAAATGTTACAAACGCAACGGAGATAAACCGAGAGAGGAAATAGAAAAACGAAATACAAAATACCAGAGATGTAATAATTGCATTCATTAAACACAATGAAACTGGTATTACAGTGAATGAACTGGATTAGAGAGAGTAATCAAGAAGGAATTACATGTGAATTTGGAGAAGAAAAAAAAAAACAACCACACCTCCCCGAAAATAGAGGTTCAATATATTTGCTAAAGAAAGGCCAATTTCGCAAATAATGTCTTAATTGTGTTGTCGACACGTGCTTTTTGCGTGAAATAAGTAACAGACTTTAAGATTTAGAAAACTAAGAATTACAACACCTTATCTTTGTCCTACAGCTCAGTTCACTATTGATTTAAATCCTGACATTGCAAACATATTTAACGAGACAAAAATATATTATGCTTAAACTCAATTTCCCACATACAAAGCATTAAATTGTTTAATAATAAAATTTTACAATTTCCTAGCGAAGATTCAGTAAATATATACTGATTATATTGTAAGATGAAATCCCTGCAGAGTCAGTCAAATTCGGCAGTGTGGCTGGCAAGAGCTTGCTGTGATATATCATATTGGCATTCAGCATATAAAAAATATTCTTTAGCTTATAAATCTGTTTACAGATTTCATGTTTACTTCCAAAATATAAACAATGTTGTCTGAATGTTCCATCCCATTACCTGGTGAAAATGCTTTTCTCTCCAACACCAATGACATTGCTTTGAATCATCTAATCAAGGTTTGTAACAAGTTTAAAAATCCTCCTTATCATAACTGGAGATATCGCAAGAATAACAATTGATTAGTTATACACAATGATCTCTTATATTACAAAAAGTGGCTTCACTTATCAGATGACGATTAATGTATTTTAACTAGAGACCAATATGTCACTGATTTGGGGTTTCTTTTCTTTCGGGGTTGTTACGGAATTATATATATTTTTCCTTTTAATAATGGTATAGTTTGTTAGCTTATGATCTCTGTTCTGAGTCTAAACAGCTGTCGTCTTATGAGTACACATACGGTATTTTTTTCGATCGATATTTCACCTATTTTCTTGTAGCTTTAGTCATGTGACGTATTTTCCAAGACAATAATGAACTTTCGACCTAGTTCTCGTACTTTTAGGAGTAAACATTATATTGACCAGGAATTATAGTTTAAGGTCACATCCGAAGAATGAATTGTGTTTACTAGAAGGAAATTATTTCGAAACACCCAGTTGTTTATTGAAGACTTAGTATGGGTTTTTGTTTCAATTAAGGCTATATATATTTATATATGAATTATAGCAGGTATTCCACATTCTTCATAGTTACATAGAGATTGAGAGATCATTACAAATTTGATTCAGTTTGTGTGTGGGATATTCTTTTTTGGAGATTTATTTATTTTTAATACAGTACATTTAGGATTCAGTACTGTTTTTAATTTGAATTATGATACAGCTCCGTGGAATTATGGGAAACATTTCTAAAACTTGTGAGATTCCAGATTCACAATGATTATTTGGATATAACTTAACCTTTATCAACATAATAGCACAGTAAAGGCTATTTCATTCGGAATGCTACATTCGGAATAGTTGGATTAACTTCCGGAAGAGTGAACGTTAAGACAATTTAGGACTTTCAAGGATATTCTATACTGTAAGTTAGTTTTAATTCTTTCACTTTAATTGTCTGTTGAAATATTGTAATATTTTAGGAAATTAAAGATTTGTATTTTTAAATCTTGAAAGCTTGTTTGAGTCTTTTCTTTTGTTACATAACCCCTAGTCGTAACAGGGTAAAATGCCATACATAAGAAAACAAGATGAAAATACAGGTTGTAGAGACTTCTTTCTGCAAGATAGCAATGGATTCAGGGAATCGCTAGATTGAAGCAAAGTATACGATCTCATATATTCTGCACAGTATGTGCACAGGTACAAAACAAAACGTCTATTACACAGTTTGCTTTGAGAGTATCAGACACAGTTTAAAAGTTAATGGAGCTAATAATTTTAGGAAAGCGAAGTTACGACGCAGATGAAACAGCATGGTAAAATTTAAACAATAAATAGCAGATTCAAAAGTCTACACCTTTGATCAGCAATGAAAATAAATAGCCCACTAATGACAAAACAATTAATATAACGTAGTCAGCCATAAAAGAAAACATATTGGTTAGCACTCCTAAATCATCAACTTATCAGATTACCAGTATTATTATATATTGCTATGTTGTCGCGAATTCAAAACAAATATTTGGCTAAAAGTTGAAGCTATTTGAATTTCATCAAAACACTGATGCGCGTGGAGTAGGAGCAATAGGAAGAGTGGTTGGAGTATGACTAGGCGGAGTAGGAGGTTGATTTGTAGCACTTGTAGGAAAATCAACACTTTTACCAAATTTGTTATAGGCAGAACAATTGATGATCTAGTAATTGCGATTGCAGTAACTACAATAGCAATTGTTACACCCTTCTCTTTGAATATTTGTTCAATATTTCACATAACGGTACATTTTCTCTAACTTTTATTAATCTGTTCAGTATTTTCTCTAAATGTAAAATTGCTTTTTGCCAATTGTGAAACCATGTGATTTGCATCATCATGGTACCTATTCGTCATGTATTCATTCCGCTGGTCTCTGTTATCATTATATCTAACCTGATTACATTTTCCCTTCATTTTCATCTCTCCATTTGTGAGGTATTTTTATACATGGTCTGCATTAATTATTACCTCTGTTAAACTCAGCTAATTTGTTTCCACCTTCTCCATACATACAGCATGTCTTGAAATTGGTTTCTTTACTTTACTTAATTAAATTTGAACATGCTTGTTACTATTTAAGGTGACATTTAAACTTGACTTGAAACTAACCTTTTAACATCTTGCAATCATTTTAGTTTAGTTAACTTTCCAAAGTTTCATTACAATGAAATGGAAGGTGCACAAGACAAAAAGAAAGAAGAATCTAAGATCAGTAGATAACCCGAAGAGGTTACTTCACAAACGCTAGATGATCCACATAAGGTTAAATTCGGCAGATAACTTGGTAATCGTTCACAAGAATTTTTTAAAAAGCCAACGCTGAACTGTCAAAGAAATAAGAAAAAGAGTATAAAATATCAAAAGATGCTACCACACAACTGGATGGCACAACATCAACAGAGCCGATAAAACAGGCAATAGTTTCAAGTGGTATGGGAATAATAGCAGCCGGATTAGGTGCAGTGGGAATAGCTAACGGTGCAGGTGCTTCTATGGATTTTAGCGGGTTTGGTGCAACATTGATATGTTTAGTTGCACACATTTTAAGGTGATGTTGATCGACAGCAAAATTTTACAATATTTTGAAATAGTAACATCTGCAGTCAGTAAGTTGAGCAGTTAGGACGAGAATATAAGAAAAGCGATCAGTGAAAAAAAAAACACATGACGAGTTTATTTTGATCAAAAAGAGGACAAAAGGTACCAAAAGAGTAAACAAAGACAGTCAGCAGGGAAGCAAATGAATACCGAAGGCCAAGATGTCAGAGACTCACTTTAGGTGGGCATAGAGGAATTTAAAAAAAAATAAACGGCTTGGACTAAACGTAGAAATTGAAAGAGAAAAAAATACTAGAGAAATTTTCAAGACATAATCACGGATTCACTGCACAGCACGATACATAATACACAGAAAAAAACGGCAACTCTTGGATTTTTAAATAAAATTATCTTTTTTACTAATCTAATTTATAACATAAGTAGTAAATTGTAGATATCGTTGCAGAGAATATATTTTGTTGCTCGGTATTGGAATATTTCCGATGAACTCAAAACAGCATATTTTTTGTTACACCAATTACAAGAATGAAACAAGGGCTGTTTTAAACTCGGATAGTTTTTATAACCTTGTACATAAATAAAGTCAAAGAGGAAATGCAACAAATGTTGACAATGACAAAAAATATAGATGTTGTATATTTGAAACACAATTCAAAAGATACAATTACTTTGAGTGGTGTCAGATAAATGACAGTAATGACTTTAAGAATCCGCAGTAAAGTAGATTTTTCTTTGAGCATTGATACAAGACAAGTGGAGAGAGAATTCCTATACGAGATTATGCAATTAACATTGATTTAAACCTTGACAATAATCGAATTACCAATCTAGCAGATATGGTACAAATATTTGATGCCGCTAATATAGATTGTGTACAAAACGAGTTGATAATCACATATATAAGAAGTTGGAGGATACTAGTTTGAAAGATTTAAAGGAATGGAGGGGCCTAGTTATAATAATATGAAATTTTAAGCTGGATTATAGATAAACAGCCAACGTGTTGTTTACCCACTAGACGTTAAAAATAATATGAAGCTAATATTTACATAGTATAAAAAAACACGTACATATTATGTAGAAGACAACTATCCTATACTAATTGGATTGAAACGTATAGAAGAGAACTATGCAATATTAATTGGATTGAAACACATAGAAGAGAACTATGCTATACTAATTGGATTGTAACACATAGAAGAGAACTATGCTATACTAATTGGATTGTAACACATAGAAGGGGCTGGACATTCAGGATATAAAATAAAACCTGACGGCAGTATCAAAATGTGTTGCTTATCGTTGCAGCAATGGCTACACAAGGAGTAATTTTTATCTTAGCAATAGAGAACAATCTAGCATTTACAGGAAACAATTATGTGTTCAAAGTATTTGATTCTAATAGAGCTGAAAAAGAAAGAATTATGCACTGAACCATGGAAAAATTACAGAGAAGCACTGCAGAGTTAAATGGCAGAATTCAATGAAAACAAAACAAAACCACTTGATGACATCGATTAAATATTGAGAGAAGTGCGTTTGGTGATTGAAACTTTACACAACCTGTATGATGTTTTTTTTTGTTTTTCGTTGCCTTTTGTTACATTTCTATTCACCCAGAAAATAATGAAAAACTTGAACAGCCTAAACAGCCAAAGCTGAATGAATTTCACCAGCCTTTTAATGATCAAGTAAAATACAAGTATGCATTCAATGAAGTTGTGATGGGTATTAATGCATATATTGCTTACAAGTTTATGTAGGTAATAAATAGTAAACATGTCAACGTGCTCTAAATACTTAACTACTAACAATCACAAGATAACGCAAGGGGTTAAATGCCTCAGTCAAACACCTCGTTTATTACATATACCTCAAGGAACATGAAACTTGAGTAAACTTTCCAGATAGCTATTTCAAAGCTAAGACTAAATAACTACTGAAAATGATCTCAACACAGATGATATACAAAGAGAGATTGTAGATACTTTGAAAGAAGAAAAGAAACAAACTTTGTAATGAAACTTGCATACCATTTTTTATCATGTCGTAGACATACTTGCATAACACGGTTCTTTCTTCAGAACTTTATGCAAAGCACAATTACAATGTACTGACGTGTCCTAAAGGTAGCATGTTTACGTGCTCAGCCAAACAAATGCTTGTCGTCGTGCACACACAATACCTTTGTGTTCGTTTTGATGTTATACATCTCCTGATGGTATAATCTGAGTAAATTCATCTCTTCTTACTTTTCCTTGTGATTGAATAAAGAATCATGGCATAGTTAGAATTTAGACACATTTTTTTGATCATTTTGCAAATTCGTTGTTCGTTTTTATCAGTCCTGAATGAATAAAGGTTTGAACTTAACTCACAAATCTCTCCTATTGAACACTATTCAACTCATCCTTAAAAAGTCCAGAAGCATTCTTACTAATTTTAGTAAACCAGAGATGTTGTCCTTGGTATAGTCATTATTAGTGTTCAGATACTAAGTGACATTGACCTTTACCTTTCGTATTCACAATTAATTTTTATCTGACCTTACTTTTTCAGATACTATTAGTGATTTCCAACAGCGTGGTATCATGCAATTCTACATCTTAAACCGCACTCAGTCATCATGAGCATGTCATAGTTTGTTGCATGTTCACTCAGTCATCATGAACATGTTATAGTCTGGTGCATGTCCACTCAGTCATCATGAACATGTCTTAACCTTTTGGATGTTCAAGATCTACACCGGATATCTTTAAAGTTGCATCATGTGCTTATCTGAGAGCTCTGAAATACTGCACGGGGTCAAGTTTGTAGATTTTCATCCATACATTTCTAAACTCCTCTAACATGTCACTTCAATATTTACTGATGAGTAAAGCTTTTCTATTGGTGGAATAGTTGTTTTATTAAGGCTTTCAAAGCTTTCGTCACATAAATCTTTGAGCATCTGTTAACCTGATCCATGTATCTAAAGCTCCTACAAACTTGATTGTCCTTTTAACTGTTATTTCTTCTTCTTTTTTCTTCTTCTTTCATGAATCTGTCAACTAAGAATCACGAATTAAATGTAGTTTTCGAGGTCGTTCGGTATATCGGTATAATACTTGTGTTACGACTAGGAGTTAGAAATGTAACAAAAGAAAGAACAACTCAAACAAGCTTTCACGCCTTCTAAAATAAAAATTTAATTTCCTAAAATATAAAAAATTACAAACAAACAAAGTGAAAGAATTAAAAAAACTTATAGTTTAGAAATTCCTAAATAATCCTAAATGTACTATTAAATTTTGATAATCCGGAATGTCCAAAGGTTATCCGAATGAATACACTAATGTGCTTATGTACCACAAAAAACACAGTTTTAAATCCAAAGGTAAACTCCTGTGAATGTAGAATATCGTTAAGTTCCTTGAACAATAGAACTTAAATCCAAATTGTACTACGTAGAGAATTATTTTCCACCAGCTGATTTTAAAAATATAAACAATCTTCCTCAATAACTTTATGAGCTGTTGTGACTGTATAAGAATGAGCGTTCCATCACTACATGGCATTATATAGCATTCCACTGCGTAAAAGAATATTAAAACTCTAGTACTACGTTCTAGCACTGTCAAGTAAACAAGTTATTCTAACCAATGAGAAACCAGGTCACGCATGATATCAATGAGTCAATAGCGTGATCACAATGTTAAGTTGAATTGACCGACATAACTATTGATTTTCCCTGGACATAAAAAAATGACTCATTTTTGACCTACATATGTACTTTACTATAGCGTAGGCTACTGAATTAAGGAATTATAATACATAGGTTATAAACCCAAATGAAAACTATTTTATAATTTAAAGATGATACATAATTCCGTAACACTTGCCTCTTAATCTGGAGCATTTATATCCAATGAACACTAATTTTGCAATTGTACCCAATGCATATGAAAATACGTTAACACTATATGTTCCTCTATTAGCTTATACCTTCTTTGGATTTATTTGAAGTACAAACAAAACTCTGACGGAATCAGTTTGACTGTTTTAATTGCACAGAATTGTACCTAAGGCACACGCTGCGACTGGCACGCAAATATACAGAGTTCTTCGTCGACTTCGGTTAGACATGCCCTTGGTATTACACCTAAGGTGCACTTTGCTTCTGGCACTATTCCACGTCTGCCTTCAGCACACATATTCAGTACTAAAACTATTTCATCTGCAAGATCACAATAAATAACATACGGAACATTTAATTGGTTATTACAGTTCTTGAATGTTACAACATAACTCTGTAATTAAAGCATTTAGTTTACAAAAGTACGTCTGTATTTCGATGTTTGTTTATCAGTGATGACACATTGACAAATATTTTATTTTAACGTAATGGCACCTTCCTAGATTGTAATCATTAAGACCACCATACTGAAATATACTTATGATGTAAACATGTATTTTTCTCTCTGTTTGAGTTATTCTAACAGGACTGGTGTAGTTTCTTTCATTTAGACCAATACTGTCTCCTCCCTTCCAATATTTCATACAGATTTACGGATATATCAAATTAAATTTCAATTTTTTAATCGTCTCAATATTTACCTGACATCGTTTAAGCCAATGACTATTTTCATGGTCTATCTACATGATCACTTGGTGTATTTAACACCAATTGCAGAGCATAACTACCAACCGTCTTTATTCTTTGCTTTAATACATGCCTTTTAGTTTTAACCTATTCAGGCAAATATATAACATAAATGTTCTATGATATTAACCATTTCACCTTTGTTCCATATATTCAGAAAACTTGTCTTGTGGTAAAAATGTACATACCCCGCTTGCTCAGCCTCCTGGGTGGGTCGCTTCCTAACAAACTATCGTTAAATTAGGCTGTACGTTTACAGAACCAAACTGTCGATTTTTTCTGCTGATGATCTTCTTCAAATATGGTTCAATGTCATTGAAAAATTAATACGAATCTTGATTGTTATCACCATAACATCTTTACTCGTTTAAAAGGGTAGGTACTATATTGACTCTTTTTGGCCCAAAAATTTAGAAATATTCAAAAAGGTAGCTGAACTGAGAATATCATGGCAAAAAGTGATAGCACTCGAAAAACGTAAAATTGCAATTCTTGTTCTAAGTTTTAAATATAACGCCATACACACGTGCTCATAGCATCACGTTTGGCTATAAAATAGCCGTTTTGGACTGAAATTGGAACTATTTTTAAAAAATTTGAAGTGGTCCACATGCAACAAACAATTTCATATTTTTACAGAATATAAAGGTATGCGTAAATAATGAATTATTATAATCTCGATTAGGTTATCGCATATGGACCATGTGAAAAAAATAAGAAACCAAATTAAGTCCGTTAGCGATCTTTGATAGCTTGCATCGCAATAATGATTATGTATTAACTGTATCTAAACTGAAGTTCCTGCTATAACACATACAGAGCTCTTCCTTTTTAATTTCCAGCCTTATAGATGCAGAAGTTTACTATAGACTAGTATTTTTCCAGACGTGTTTAAAGACTGGACGGAGACAACAGTTGTTGCATCCATTACGATTATGTCATCAAAGTTTAAACGTTAATAGAGAATTGGATGCATGACCAAATTATAACCCCGAGTAATCTTAAACATTTAACCTTTTGTATTTTGGTTTTTAGAATAATTTCCTTGCACTCTTATAAAAAATGCTTATGGTCCGCGTTCGGTAAAAATGTATATGGTTTCTACGACCAGTGTGCATCAGTGTTTACATTGTTGACAGTATGTCATATTTGGTTTTGGCATTCAGCTCCCAAACTGCTGAAAGAATCACTTGAGCAAGCATTTTGGAGGTAAATAAATATTCAGTTACACCTGTCTTGATATATTTAAAAACGGAATTATTTCGTTTATCAATTCATCTAAGACTTACTCTCTGCACTTCGACAATAATGAATGTCAAATTAGTCGTCTGCAAACTTTCCAGGTATGTTTTGCGTGTCTTTAAAATAAATATGAATGTTTTGTATAAATTGATTGTCTGGCATTATGCAAAATATAATAATCTATCAATTAAACTAATTGTACATCAAGAAATAGATGACAAGAGCAAATTGTTGCTCTACTATAGTTGCACACTTACTCTTACAGTTGATATGAAAAAAAAAATTATAGCAGAGTTATTAGTAATATTGATTGCATCCGAGTTTGGTGGACGCAAGTATTGAAGAGTTTGATTTTCAAAAATGTTATATGGCGTACCGGGTGAACGAGTTCGAAAGTAATATTTTGTTAATCTATCTCAGATTAAATAGTTTATATGGTTTTCCTATTTTCCGCATTAAATGAAATTGACAATGCTCCTCTTGATGTTTTTTCTTTTTCTCATTTATACCTACATTTTCATTTCTCATAGTAAAACTATTTCATCTGCAATAAATTAGCTAGGTAGATCTGTTATGTGAACATACAATATGTTTTTTTCATACTCAATATGAAAAATGCTTTTTAATCTTACTCCGGTATAAGGTAAAAAGATAGCAGTTGATGAACAGCATTAATCATATGTTCGTTCATTATAATTTCAGGCGATGCTCATTTAAACCGCAATTAAAACATTACAACGACAGAGACATAAAACAATTTACGATGCTCCAACCTTCGTCGCACACTGTACCTTTCATCCTCATTTTGTTGTAATTTTTTCACCGCATGAATTATCTATTGTGCGTTCTTATATGCGTTTGTTCACTCCCTCCCCGATGTATACGATTTCATCGATTTGGTATGCAGGTTGTGTACATAATACACAATGAAAGCACGCAAAGATAAATAATTTTGCTTTCTTTGATCGCAAACTTTACTCCCTATTCATTTGTTACAGAAATGAAATCGCGGGCATTGAGTCTTTGCTTTGTCCTCAACACCGCCTTGTCGGTAGCTTGACATAGCGATTACTATGGCGTCTATGTGCGCGTCCATACTAGTACAGCAATATGCAATAAATATAAAAGACCACTCAACACAGGGGACAAAGAAGAAGACGAAGTGGTTGCTGCTAAGATGTCCTTCCTAACTCAGCAAGGAAATGTCTTGATGGAAAGAATTGAGAGAGAAAGGCTCAAGAGGCGTCGCCCCCACAGGAAGAAAACTGCAGGGGCGGATCCAGAAATACCATTTAGTATCATTAGAGGTGCAGGGGGGGGGGACGTAGACAAGTAGGCGAGGGGTCTGTGGTACAGAACCCCAGGTGGGTCATGGTGGGTGAAGCCCCCAGAAAGTGCTGCATTTCCCAATATGTTGTGCTCCACGACATCCGAGTAAACAAACATCAAATTGAGTCCTTTGTTCAGTTCGATGGGGTATCGACAATATTTGAATAAAATGATGTTGTTGTTGATGATTTACTTTTTAGGAGTGAGGACTATGGTTTCAGCCAGAATATCAAACAGACTTGGAGAAAATTTGATGGACAGCGTTTTGCTGTCGGACACATTCATTTTAAGATGCAAGGGTGGATAGAACTCCATCAGTACAGGTCTGTTGGTTTTCTCGAGTGCTTCGCGAAACTGATCGTTCAAAACATTTTTAATCGTATCGACGAGATGTCAAGCATTAATATCCTACAGGAACTTTCATGCAATACACATTCATTCGGGAATTAGCTGCTGCTGGTGTTTTATTTTTGTATTATTTAAGACTTGAGAGAGATAAATGATTTCTACCAAAGCTACTTCCCAATGAGTTTTGTGGTCCAGTTGTATGGCTCGAGATACTTTGCCGTGTAACAACACAATGTGTTGTTGGGAAACACATACAGAGAACTGTCACTAGGTAAAGTCAAATAAAACTGATTATTCATAGTTCGATTGTTTTTGTCTCCTCGGATAAAAAGATGCGTTGCTGGGACTTTGATTCATCAGTTTGTGGCTACTGTTACGGCATTTGTCGTTGCCGTTGCTATTGTCAGTATATTTCCATGAGCGCTTGGGAAGAAGATAACCAATATAACTGCTGAATCCAAAGTTTCCGCCTTTTTTTTCATCCTCGTTGAATCCATGACAGTTTTGGAATTTTAGTACTACTTTTAGTCTGAACCATACATTTTTACATTTTTTTTTCTGGATTTGTGTCAGTCTCCCTTAAAGTCCGTATTAGCTTTGGAATTTTAGTACTATTTTAATCTAAGCTATGTACCCCAACGATTCAAGTTTTTTCTAGTCTTTGCTAAATTCCATGACAGTTTCGTAATTTTAGCATTACTTTTAGTCACATCCATTTTGGTGTTATTATGAGCTCTAATCCTGGATTATAGATATTTATAACATCATTACAATACATGCAGATTTACTGACACCGCCAGCAACCTGAGGTATAAGTAATGCCTTATTTGTAAATCTAGCATATATAGAGCATATCAACGTGTTTGCGTAGATATAAGGAAATATTTCAGGAGTCAAGTGTGAACATTGTATTATCACAAGTGGCAAATATGAGAAAATATTTCACTCGTGAAGTGGAAACATTGTACTGTCATGAGTGGCGAAGCCCTTAGTGACAATACAAATTGTTTCCACTTCACTCGTGAAATATAGACAGGATATCAGCGGTTAAAACCGCCTATTTCCATGGACTTTTTTCTCTCTTCTGTGCCAATGCGATTAACAGCTGCATTGCTACATCGATAAAAAGAAATTCCGAAATTTTATAATACTTTTAGGACAGCGACCTTTTACAAACTTTGTTTGTACATATAATTGTTTATTTTGTCAAATTAAGGGCTGCTTTGAAACAAAAATGCATCTTTATACAAAGGATTTTAATGATTGTGAGTTTACTTGTATGTATTTTGGTTCTTTATTTTGTTTATTTCTGCATTCAAACGTGATTTATTGGCATTGGCAAGCTTGCAGTTTAGTTCGGTAGCAGATGCTGCACCCAAATTTCGAATGTCATTTTAAGTTCGGTTTGAAGTCAAAACTCATCAATGCCTGATTTCTCCATCGTTTTCAAATACGATTATGACTGAGTTGAGAGTTAGAATCGCTACCTAAAAATTGTATTACTATATTTAAGCAAGGCTTTTTCTTAAAAATGTGTCCGTTTGTCGTAGAGTGCAAAAGGTACATGATACTGTATGGGTGACACAGAATATCGAATATCAACAGGTCATGTAAGTCCAGTCACTGACAATTTGCATGATTCATGTGAAAAACTAATTAAAAAAGATTATACTTGAAGCCTACTTTTGTTGTTTGTAGTTCGTTGTTAGGCATTTTTCGATGGCACCTTCTTATTGAATACATAAATCGAATGTATACTAGAGGGTCTACAGCCTTCTTACATTTCAGATCTGTTCTTCCTGATGGGGAAAAATAGAAGGAGCAGCAGAAGAAGAAAAATAAAATAGGTATACATACAGAAATACATATTTTGATAGCACATAAAGGCAGATATATTTCCTAAATAGGAAAAGAAAGTAGTTCCAAAAGTGATATTGCCACTGCGCTGATAAAAGTGGTATCGCCACTGTGGCGATATCATTTTTCTCCCACTGATATATTTCAATATCTCATTATGAAATACATAATAATTCCTTATATCTACAATTTTTGTTATGTATTTTTAAGGCAAAAACCGTCGATAGGCATTTTTGTCGTTGTTGTTTGTTTGTTTGTTTTTTTTGTTTTTTTTGTTTGTTTTTTGTTTTTAGTCTTCTCTAGTTTGTGCTATTGCGAATAACGGCTGCATTACTGCATCGATAAAAAGAAGTTCCCAATTTTTACAATATGTTTAGCACGGCGACTATTTACAAATTTAGTTTGTACATATAATGATTCAGATTGTTTATTTGTTAAATTAATCACTGTTTTGAGACGCAAACGCGGATTGATAACAGCGAACATTGCTGAGTTGGGTGTGCTGTAGAACATGGCAGAACGGTCGTATCCGACAGACTTTGGAGCGTAACATCATGAAACAGCAAATTTTAATGATTGTGAATTTACTTGTAGGGATTTTGTTTTTCTATTTTATTTAGTTATGCATATAAACGTGAAGTTTTGTGTGGTCTTGGCAAGCTCTGCAGTCTATTTCGGTAACAGAAGCTGCACAAAATTTTCGAATATCACTTAATTTTGGTTTGCAATCAACACTCAGCAATGTCTAATTTCTCCATCGTTTTCAGACATGATTATGATTGTGATGATAGTTAAAATCGCTACTTGAACAATTTTATTACTATACTTAATCAAGAGTTTTTCTTAAAATTGTGTACTGTTGTGTAGAGCGTAATGATGCCGTATGTTTGACACAAAATATCGATTAGCAACAGGTCATGTAAGTTCAGTCACTGACAATTCGCGTGATTCATATTGAAAACCAATTATAAAAAAGTTAACACATGAAGCCTACTTTTTGTTTTTTGGAGTTCGTTTTTATGCATTCTTGATGGCACCTCCTCATTGATTATATAAATGCATACTATAGGGTCTACAGTCCTGACACCTTTTAAGATCTGTTCATCCTGATGGGGAGAAAGAAAGCAGAAGAGAAGACAAAAGAGAAGGAGAAAAAGAAGAAAAAAATAAAATAGGCCTAAATGTGGAAATACAAGTTTGAATAACATAGGTAAGGGCAAATGTATTTTCTAAATGGGAAAATAACGTAGGTCCATAAGTGATATTGCCGCTGTGCCGATACAAGTGGTATCGCCACTGTGGCGGTATCATGTTTCTCTCACTAATATATTTCAATATCTCATTATGGAATAAATAATAAATGCATGCAGCTACTATGAGGCATTCAGTCCATGGGACATTCCTTCCTGTGGATGGTCTGTAAAAGTGGTGCTGGTCAGTAAGACGGCATATTAGTGAGTATGCCTGGGTGTTGGTCAGTAGATATCGGTGCTGGTCAGTCACCCGGCGTGTTGGTGACTAGGTGTGGGTGTTGTGCAGTAGGAATGGGTACTGGTCAGTCAGACTGTATTTTGGTTAGTAGGTGTGGGTGTTGGTAAGTAGGTATGGGTTCTGGTCAGTACATGTGAGATGCTGATCAGATGGTGGTGGTGTTGTTCAGTGGGCGTGGATTTTGTCAGTTTGTCAGTCAATGTATGTTAAACCTATGGACATTTTTCGTATTACCATTTCCCTTGTACCCATACAGACCCACAATGTTAATCCTATGGGCTAATGTTATATTCCCATTGATCCCAGAGTGTTATCTAATGTTAAACCTATATACATTTTAACATGGAATTTCCATAGACACCAGAGCGTCATACTTTCAAGGTGTAATGTTCATTCCCATAGACCCCAGAACGTCATTTGTTACCCCAGAGTATCCCGCTATACTACTAATAGATACGGTCCGACATAAAAACGTCAAACATAGAGGTGAAATGTCAAATTCATGTGCTTTTGGCAAACATTCTAAAATTTCTGCTGATGAATTTGCAAACTTTAATGATCAGTAAATGAAGCGCTGATGGCAACGGCGGATCAATTGTTTACTTATTATTTGTTTGTTTTTGTCAATTGTTACTTATTATTTCTTTGTTTCTTTTTGTTGTTGTTGTTGTTTTTTTTTTTTTTTTTTTTTTTTTTTTTTTTTTTTTGTTCTTATTCGTATTCAAGTTTTTCTTTTGCCTACATTTCCTGATCAATAGCAAACATGAATCATTCTGCAACGCCTAAGCTTTCCCATTTGAACTTGGGATCAATGTTATCGACATGGAAGATTTGTGTACAGATTTTAGTGCTTTTGTTTTTCATTTGCTTATATTATCTTCACATTTTCGTGGATGATCTTCCTTGTTTAAATGTGTCAATATAAAGCAAAGGCAATTAATTTTGAGATGCACTCAATTATCTCTATGACACCGGCGTCAAGGTCGCAGACATAAAGATTTGTAGATAAGTTCGGCCCAAAAGTTTCATTTTTTATAAATAGTTTCTTAAACCCTTATCAATTTTATTTTATGTCTCATTTTTTAAGGAAACTCATTTTGTTCTGTAACATTCGCTTTTTCGTTTGATTTTGGAGTCCGGATGATAGACTAAGATTTGCATTCGGATTTTGGTCAAACGCTTTCATTTGCTTATCTTTCCTCTTGATCAAGTCTCTCCTTACTTTGAATATTTTATTATGAATCAATGACAGTTCGTTTTGCAACACACTAATTCAGTCAATTAGTGTCATCCTTGTGTTAAACCGATCACATTAATTAACTGCACAAATTGGTCGCTTCATATAGCAGTGGGTTTACAGCACTGCTGTGAGCCATGGCTTCACATAAAGACCTTGACCTTCTTGGTAGCAAAACTGCTCGTAGTCTTCTCAGTTATTGTTTTCCATTAATGTCACATTTAGACGCCAATTAAAGTTTCATTACCAGGTGTTCTTTCTCGGTACAAAGATACGTCATTTTCTGCAATGTCAGGGCAAAGGTTAATGGACTTCCTTTATTAGAAATAAAATGCATTTCTTATTTGTATGTAGAAATAAGCAACTAACATGACAAATACTGCTGTATTTGGTTTTCATCAAACTAAAAACCTGACAAATAAAACTGACTTTGTTGCTGCTCCTAAGTGTAATGAAAACATCACGTGCTAATAATTAAGTGTTTTTCTAGTGATAATGAAGCATTAAAGGTGCACAAGTATTGTCATTTTTGCAACAATGGTCCTTAATATTAACTGAAGCAATCCTCAGTTAATATTGCTACTTTTACCTAATAGATATATAGTGCAAATTGTCTTATGATAAACAGAAACTTGTCGTATATTGGAGTCCATATAACACCAGATAACATTGTTTTAGGGATTGTTCCACTATTTGGTAACACAAAATCCCACTTGTTAATGATAAAAAAATTATAAATAAACAAGAGAGCAGCAATTATCGTCTACTGAATTAAAGACCTGCTGTCAACTCTAGTTTTATATCTGAAAGCATTGTGCCTGCTTAAATCATGCATTTGCTCCAATTGAATTAATCCTAATTATGACAGGATTACGGAAGGAAAGCGTGATTATTCTGGATTTGCTTTTGCACATTCAAATAGGTCGTTCCGGATAACCTTCTCAAAGGAAATGTGGCATAGACTGTCATACGACTTACCGTTGCGATGAAACTGTTAGCACTATAGACAAATTCCGAATTATTTCCATACGCAATACTCCAGTGACCTCTGAGCTTTTCTCGGGCAGTAACAACAACTCTAGCTAGCGCTGAAGCATTGCAATAGTTGGAATCACACATGTCGCTTTCCTCTCGGTTCGATTAAATCTCACCTCACCTTTAGATTAGGAAGGTTATTATTAATGGATATTGTCATATATATTTATATTTTCACTTAAAAATAATTATTATTTGATTTTAATGAGATTACAAGTAATTTCTCATTTAACATTTGACCCTATTTAATTGGGGTTTCTATGTAACATATTGAAAAGTGGGTGGGTGGAAAATGACTTGGAGGAGTTCTATATAGATAAAAGGCCTTCCTAACAAGTATGAAGTAAACAAAATCTCAATTTAAGATTATCGCTTCTTTCTTACGTAGTCTTTGATGATTGACAGATACAGCGAAGTGCATGCGTATTGGAACCTACCACCTGTTTAGACACATACACTAGACACAGCACTAAACATAACTGGAACAAAAAAACAATGTCATTTATGCCTGTTTCTTGCATAGAAAATTAAACATAATTATTTCCTACCTACATGTTACGTTATTTAACATAGAAGATGAGCTGGAACTGCAATATCTTCTCGGTAAAAGAATACCAGCAGGTGTAATTGACAAAGAACAACTCGAAGTTATTTGTAATGTGTGCAGCATACTTTGTCGTGCAGTGTGCTGCTTTGTTCTACAATAGAGATTTTGCAATTTGTAACTTCTGCAAATCATGCACAATTTAATGATGGGTATAATGTAATCGTTCGAAGTCTAATATTATATTTCTAGCATAGATGAACTGTGTCACGACAGTCCTACGACATGTTTTTGTACATTTTTGTATGCACAAAATCATTTCTGTCGCTTCTTCAGCCTATTTTGGGCTTTCTCCACATGAGGTCAGGCTTTGCCTAAGTCTTTCATTATTTGTATATACTAAAGTTTCATCATAGGTTGACAGGTTCATTTATGTGTATTACTAATGGAAAAAAACTGACTTAGAGGAAGCAACCAAAAAGACGTCTGCATGTCCCAGAAACATACTTTTCTTTTACATCTTGCTGTTTTCATTCAACAATAAGGAAATGCGGCATTCTATACAATTTCATAAAGTTTGCAATCTACCTTCATTATCATTACAATAAGTAACTTTACCAAGTAAGTCAGTGGCAAACAGACCATGCAAACAAGGTACTATTTTATTTTCATAATAACGCCCTAATTTTGGTCAGCTTCAAAGGGGGAGTGGGATGTAATTGTGGTCTGAGGCCATGTGCACAACGACACCATGTCTGGGTTGGTTGTTGCCGGCGGAGTTTTGCACATAATAGTGCTGGTTATCACAGTAATAGGCCTCAAAAACTATCGTTTTAACTAGATTTGTGGTAAATAAGGTACTGAACCGAAATGTATTTCTGCTTAATCATTCAGTTCAATATCTGAGAGAGACATTAGTTACAAATATTGACTTCAACGGGCCGTTCGACATGGGTGGACAGATTCGATGCCAAACCAAAGATAGTGGCAAGCTGCACCTTTGGTCTATTCATATAGGTTACCTACCGCGGTGTTGTTATTACATTTTTATAGAACTGGTTTAGCTGAATTGATATATGGAAGAAGAGCACTTAGAACTTACAAGTTCACATATACGATATCATCCAATCCTGTGCCTCCAGAAAACATCTCACGCAACGGACGAAGAGATAATCAATATAAGGCGACGTCTGATGACAGCTTTGGTCAGGATTCCTGCCCAGGATCAGGCACCGCAATAGATGGAAGGATGCAGTCAATAAGGACATAAGCATCCACTAACTTGATCTGACTGGCACAACATCGCACAATCCAGACCAAACTGGAGAAGAGCCATTGATAAGTGTGTAGAAATTGCAGAACCCTTTGCAACTGCACAGAAAGCTAAATTGTGGCAGAAACGCCACAGAAGTGTACAGTGTCCTATCATTATATGTGACGAGGATTTCGCTATTATTATTATTATTATTATTATTATTAAATATTGCTTAGATATAAAATAAGATATTTGTATAGTAGAGTCTAATTAAATCATAGCAAAAATTAAAATATTAATTTAAGATGAAAGATGGAAAGTCATGAAATTGTATCAGAAAATGTATTTGTATTTCCTTTCTTTGATTATTGTGTTCTGAAATGTGTGTTCTCTTCTGAAATACTGAAATACCCTACGGAGTAAATACAAAAGAAGCCAGAAATAGAAAACCGGAAACGAGGGTTTTGCCACTGGACCACTGTACGAAATTATACGAGGGTTTTGCAACTGGACCACTGTACAAGATTATACGAGGGTTTTTCAGCTGGACCACTGTACAAGATTATACGAGGGTTTTTCAACTGGACCACTGTACAAGATTATACGCGTTACCATAAAAGCTATCTACAAGCTAAGAGAAAAAAATAACTATATGTCAAAAAAGTGACTACAACATCAGCTGTGGATAATTGGACTTTTATTTGAAATTTCAACTCAAATACCCGATTTGAATGCAATCAAGCAATTACGTAACAAACATCATAGTCGCCTTGAGCTACTGAAGCCCCAACCTAGTACTACTGAATGCCCCAACCTACTGTCATGATTCTTTACTTATCATATAATAACAGTTTAAGATTCAAAATCTACATGGTCCAAAATTTATTTCTCCAAACCAGCTATCCTTAACTCAGTATCTCTTACTCTCTATCCATCCATCCCGATCAATCCTTCAATAATCCCACTTTCATTTTGCTTTGTTTTCCTCATTTTTAATGTATTCATTCGAACAAGGCAACATGCACAAACCGGGTGTCAGTCTATTGTGTTATTATTACAATGTAAGCTTCTGAGCAGCCATTTGAAAGGGTTTTAGCAGTCACGCTCGAGATTTTAATAAATCTGTATAACACAGTCTATTCTCTCTCTCTCTCTCTCTCTCTCTCTCTCTCTCTCTCTCTCTCTCTCTCTCTCTCTTATGTGTACGTAATAGATATCAAGTAAATCTCTTGTTTAGCCATGATACGTGTGCTCTTTTATACCTAGTTGGACGTAATCTAATTTTCTCAACAGATTTACACACTTTTTCCCTGATAGTGTACGTGAACGGGAAGCCTACTTGTATAGGTACTGTAAAACTGTGATCTATGCCCCTCTATTAACTGCATATGCTGGTACTTGTAGTACGTCACTTACGCAATCTTTGATGAATTTCATGTATGTTGTGGGAAACAAGTTTCAGTGTTTACAATGTTGTTTTTTTGTTGGTATTGTTTTTTTTTTTTTTAAGTAAATATGTTATGTCCTGCAGTGGAAACACTTGTGACTAGGTGATTGGCAGTGAATCTAAAATTCATGGATTTTATTTTTGTATTGTTTTCATTCTTTTTATCAGTGGTGGCGCGAGGGTTCAAGGCGCCCGGAGGCAATGTTGTTTAGGAGGCGCCCCTACCGAGGCCCGGGGGCAATGTTCTTTAGTGGCGCCCCTACTTTGCCACAGAAAACAGTTTGTATGTCAGTTGCCAACCTCTCCCCCCCCCCTCATCTACGCCCCGGTTATAGCTAAAAACAAAAATGGCTCCCGACGGCGCCCTCCCCCCTCCCCCCGCTCGCCCAGCGTTCGGGGGCAATTGCCCCCTCCTGACCCTCCCCCCATCGCGCCGCCACTGCCTTCTATCCTTTATTTTGTGCAAGTTCTTCTGTCTCTACCCGATAATTCAGTTATCTGGAAGATGGCAGACTACTTGGCTACATGTATATAATACTTTCTACTTGATGCTTCAGGATTTCAAAGTTTCTGTGACGCATACCACTTCTTCTAATTCAGTATGCATGTAGGACATTGTTTGGCCGTACATTTGGCACTTACACTTAGCTGTATTTAATTTCATCTGGCAACTACAAGTCTGTCGTTACGAATATTACTTACTTGGATCTAGAACTTGTTACTTCGTGCACTTTTAAAACTGACAGCAGCATGTAAATCGTCACGTAATCGTACCACTCTGTTCAACAAACAAAAGGAACGTGCAATCAGATTCAATTTATTATGTCAAGAACACGTGTGTTTCATCATATAGTCTTCTGTGGTGTACATGCCACATTTACTGCATGAGAAGGACAGACTTGTGATGTTTCTCTTTATAAAATTACTTTTTCTCTCTTTTCGGGGGTCTGTCATAAATGTTTAGAAAAAACCTCTTGACACGGGAAATGAAGAATACCACCTGATCTGGCGGTAAAGAGAAGCGCAAAACGTTTTATCATTGTAACGTTATGATTTAGATTCCTCTCGTTTAAAATTTGGTCAACGTAGCAAGCGTAAAACTACAACTATATACATGCTTTGTTCTTATGCCATTTATAGCATAAGGAGTTAATATTGCATGCAAATATTACATTCTTAGATTCTATATAACTTTTAAATACAGCCGCTTGAAAATGCCTTCTTTTATTAAAATTAGTTATGTTATAAAAACAGTTTTATTTGCAAAAAACAGAAGCAAACTATTAAGATGGTTAATTGTTAAGCTGGTCAGGCAAACATAAATAAGTCAACTGGTCCCTAAGTTAGTTAGATCAAGGAGGGAGAATAATAGGGTAAAAATGACAATTGATATAGATAAATCTTTGTGTTATGTCATTTAAACAGTACTGTATGAATTTCATCTTTTACTTTGCTTGCTAGTTACTACAAAATGAATGTACCAATGGTTAGCAAGAGACTCAGGGGCCAATGCCGGTTGCCTAAATGACCTCGGTTTTCACGCTGAGAAAATGTAGATATGATTAACAGTTATCAGGTGGGGATTCCCAATGTTTCCTAAGTAATGACTGAGAAATAACTCAGAGGCTGATACACAGCGGACACGGAGAAACCCTGGAACATATGTTAACTGCATAAGTTAATGCCCTTTTCATTGCCCAAAAGTATATATATATATATATATATATATATATATATATATATATATATATATATATATATATATATATATATATATATATATATATATTACCCATACCCAGGGCGTACGGACAGTTATGAGAGTTTAAAAGTTTACGATTTGTACAAGAAAAAAAGTTTGATTATTAGTGAAAATTTCTCGCAAATTTGATGAGAGATGGCGAGGTTATACCAATTTAAATATGTACATGTTATACAGTACATTGATCGAAGTGTCTAACCATCACGCACACTGCCTCAAAGGCAGACAAGCAAAGCATATAACCCGGTGCGACCTTATGGGAACTTCTTATAAAAATCGATTAACTGGCAGCTGTAGGTAGACAAGTGGAGACAAGTGATTCATCAATTGTTCTCTCGCTATGTTTTCTGCCTGCAGTTGATTTTTGCATGCGAACTGGAAAAAGCAAGTCAGTCATACATCTCATTGCTACAAGATAGCGTTTGAAATTGAAGAGAACGTTGTTGTGTAGTTCAACTTGAATGAAGATAAATACGAAGGAAATATTTACCTCTTGTTCAAAGTGATTATGACTTTTACTACATAAACTTATCATAAATAAATCAATTTATGTTCAAAGTTGTTCTATAATAATGACATTTACCCCCATTCATGTCAGCTTATCCATGTATTGTGATCAGATAAACAACAATTTGTTCGAATTTGTCCTGACTTATATTAATACGCAGCTTACATATTTTATCACAAACTTTATTTAACCTGCGAATGAATGACACAATAATAAGAACTAATATGTTGATTGCACTTTTGCGTTTTCAAAATCGCCGTTTTGAGATCCATTGCGTTTCAATTGGCAAAAACCAATATAGACATCGTAGGTGAAAAACACATTTAAAAAAGAAAAACATCGATATCATGCTCTTTCCACTTATATCCCCTTCATGAAATCTATCTCCACTAATACCCGCTTCATGAAATGTATTTCTCCACTCATACCCCCTTCATGAAATGTATCTCTCAATTCATACCCACTTCATGAAATGTATTTCTCCACTCATACCCCCTTCATGAAATGTATCTCTCAATTCATACCCCCTTCATGAAATGTATTTCTCCACTCATACCCCCTTCACGAAATTTATTTGTTAAAAATGTGACGATCAGTGGGACATAAGAAATCATTGAACTGTGTGCGGCATGCATTTTTGTCTCTAAATTACAACCTGCGGATATTAATAGAGAAAATGAAACAAAAAGATTTTATTTGCTGTAGAGAAAATATTTTCTTTAGTATAAATCCTATTTAGCACGAAATGAATATAGAATGATTTCGAATAAGCTGAAGTTCTTATAGGTCAATAATGAGCAAAATGTGGCAAAACTTATAACAAATGGAGCTGGAATAAATACTTAATTGACTTAAATACTTGAAGGAGTTAGAATCACTAATACAATTACATGTCGCAAATGCATATATAAAATTGGTACCGTTTGCATGATTTTACAGAGCAAGTATTAACCTGTATACCCAGGAGTTTCATGACTTCAAAATATATTTTATAAACAACAAGGACAACAAAAAATCTAACATGCAGTCGACGAGAAACATTTTCACTGAAATTGTATACTTTGGGAAATTTTACCACATTTTTGGGCAACCTTAAAATCATTTGAAAAACATTCAAAATTGCAATTAATTGTACATATATCTGTATGTGAAATGATTTTATCAAATCACTTTTGATAGAGATATACCTCCTACGAAGTTACAGAGACCTCCATGACATGTAATTAAAGCAAATAAAAAGTCCTTGATATCTAAGAACATTAAGCACATTTACACTTGAGTGAAAAAAATATATATTTTTACACCCAGTGTCATCTACGAATGCATCCATAAAATAAACTCAGAGCCATTCAGCAAGGCCTTTCTCTATAAACGAGATTATATCAGCTTTAAGTAACCTTGACTATTATTCAAACTGTCATTGTCTATCAATGCAGAAGATTTTATAACATCGCCTACATTTGACCGCGTACATATTGTGATGACTCAGGATGGCTAACTTTCAAGGTCGGCTTTACAATCCAATAAGTACGATCAATATTTTCAAGAACTGTCGTGTTATCATTATTTTAGAATTGTAGAGTGTGACGGATAGAAGACCTCGACAAAATGTATCTTTGAAAGTTTGAACATTTCAATCTGTTACATTTGGCATATGACTTCGTAGTGATGTTTCCTAACAAATTAACGTTACCTTTTTACAATATATTTCATAAAATAATGCACACCTGTAGACTAAGCATATTAATATTTATAATCAGGGAGAAAAATTTTATATTTTGTTATTTTTCTTTTTCTTCATGTACGCCAGATGTAATTTATTACGCAGTCTGCCGATCAATAAAAAGGTATAAATCCCCATTACATTTTTAGAATTTCCAGATGTCCCCATTACATTTTTAGAATTTCCAGATGTCCCCATTACCTGTGTTATCCTTGCCATTATGGTACAACCACTCATATTTATCATTAAAAGGATGGTGTATTCTGTGTATAATTAACACTATGAATTTACTTAAAGGTCGATCTCAGATTTGATCCCATAATCGAAACTGTGTGAATGAATAATAATATAATATTTTTGTAATCTATTTAACGCTAAGAGATAATAACAACACAAATTGTACACTATGTTAAAACTACTAAGTACACTTCTATTACAATTGCAGCTTTGTTTGTGCATGAAATATATGCTTGGCATTTATTTAGCAAGACAAGAAGAAACGTAAACTGTCAAGATAAAAATTATGCAGGTGAAATATTTACCGATAACTGTGGCCTGAGAATACCATAATAGACAAAACATAGGTTGTACTCACTGATTAATTACTATCTGAAAGGATGTTTTATGTTTAGCAGCATTTCTACAAAGGTAATATGATATATATATATATATATATATATATATATATATATATATATATATATATTGGTTATAAGAATGATACGCCGTGCCTTGATTGTACCAAATCGGCAAGTTAAAAACATAATGGTTAGCTCATGAAATTTGTGCAAGTAAGGCTATGGTATTCATCGACTTAGACTATGATTACTATCCATCCGACATTTCGAGTGAATCACTTCCAAACTATTGAAGGTGGTTTATAAAGGTAACTCTACATAGCTTAACTAAGGTATTCTGGCTGATCTGATGAAATTCCCAAAGAAATTCAGCTGCTACCACACAATACTAATCCGAAAATGGCTCCTTCTTGCAAACGGCAAACAAAAATCAAGCAACCAGATAAATAACCCAAAACATAAAATAGACAATTCAGCAGATAGCAGAAGAAAGCTTTACATAACAGGTAAATACAAACTGAATAATAAAGTAGTACAGCCATTATATTAATTTAAATTTAGTGTTGGGAGATATATGCCTTCTATTGTTAATTTTATAGCTATAGCATCTGGAATTAGAAAACTTTACTCGCCCTTGAAATAACCTTTACCCTTTACAAGGTATGGAAGATCTTCAGGATATGGGTTGAATTTGTCTATTTACTTATTTATTTATTCCGAAAGAGTCGCAATTGGGTAGCAAGCAATGCCTCTAGATTAATACCCTCCCCCTTGCACATGAAGGCACAAAGTAGTATACGTTCAGAGATAATAATAATAATAATAATAATAATAATAATAACAACAACAACAACAATACTAATAATAACAACAGTTATCTGGATATCATCATGCACCAATATTTTTATTATTTAAAGTTTAGTTAAAGTATATTTCAGAAGATTCATTTTGTTTACAGTATATACAAAGCTTGCTCGCCCTTTTAAGTAATACGTATTAGTTTATATAAAGCCATCTGAAGTGTCAGGTACGTATTAGTTGACATAGTGCCATTCCAGGTTACTATCGCATCCATTACTTCTGCTCATCTATTAACTGTTCACAAATGAAACGTTAGTGTGTATAGAAATAAGCTCAACAATTATTCTTGAAAATATGATAATTCAATTTTGCAAATTTTAATTCACATTATTTTCTATTATTTTACTTGATACATCATCCCTAAGGCCTATATTTATTTCATTACTTGTCACAATAACATTTACCTGATATACGTAGTACTTTTGTCTTAAATATTATACCCCCTGAAAAAGAAGTTTGGTGGCGGTGTATATTGTAGTCAGATTGTCCGTCAATGTTTACTCCCAACCCCAACTGCATAAAGATATTATTGCAGATGGAACCGAATTAGTAGTCTTTAGATTAGGATAAAATAGAAACCGTTGCCATGGCGACAAGACGATTTAATTGTTCTAATCACGAGACAATGCTAACTGAGAGTGGACTATTATAGCAACAAAGTGTTATACAGTCTACTCACCTGTAACACACCTTAATACCTGTACATGCATATGTGCTGAATGATAGCTATACAGCCACACCCACCCACCCACCCACATTTAATATTATTGGGGAAAATGATCAGTTTAGTTTTGCCAACAATATAAACGAGAAACAGTTGAAACATTTGTATCGCCATAAATATGAATTTAAACCATTAGATAGTTATTAACAATTGTGGAGGTCTTGCAAATATAACAATAAATTCGATCGTAGGGTGTTTAGAGAAAGGAGGCTTCTATAACATTGGAGGATGATCGAAATTATTTGTATGCTCTGGCTGTGTATGTGAGAGTGTGAGAGCACTTGTATTTTTTATTTTTTGTATTTTATTTTGTTCTGGCTGTGTATACGACAATTCTGTTGCACTTGTAAATTTTAAATACTAACATTGTGTTGTCCTTACTCACCGTACACCTAGTTATTTACACCGTTACAGTTGTGTCTATCTGTATTACTGAGCGAGAGAAAGTAGCATTGAGTGAGATTTAGTTTTTTACTTCGAGTGCTTTTAAGTGAGATTTTTTAGTGACATTTTGTAACAATTGGCTACTTTGTACATATTTAAATAGGTAAAAATTCCTAAACAGTATCTTTATTGTCCTCACACTACAAGATATATGTGGAATTTAATAGGTCACGTGAATAAAAAATATCATGAGAAATTAGACGAATTTAGCTCATGTCTGCAAAAACATCAACAGAAGAAAAGCAGCAAGAGAAGATTCATAAAATAGAGCTAAAAGACATTGTTGAAGAAAGTATAGCCAAAACTGCTAAAAATATTTCGATTGACAAAGAGTAAATTCGATTATCTAGCGAGTTGAAACTTCAGAGAAAAATGAGACAGTTGTTCTCAAAAGCTAAATGATACAGAATCAAGATTGAACACATGCTTCATTTTGTAACGAAATCGAACAAATAGTTGGAAAAAAATCGATAAGGATTTTGATCAAATGGAGAAAGACAAGAAGAAGAAGAGGAAACAGAAGGACTAAAAGAGGACAATATATTACTGTAGACACTGTGTATATCAAAACTTTTTGTTTCTTATTGGAATCGTCTATATTATATACAAAATTACGAGGGGTATTTGAAAAGTTCTAAATATTTTCTAATAACTTTTTTGTTTTTTTGGAACCTGTGAATACATTTATTGCCGATCGATAGACAAAATAACGTTCCATAAAATGATCTGCAGCTACACGTACACCACGCTGGACACCTGCAGATATATGCGTGTGACGTAACATAGATAAATGACAGTGACGTAAAAGAGGAGAACAATTCTGCTACGGAGCAAAGAGCATACTGTAAAATCCGGGTGCTCTTAGGGTACTCTCCGATATCAAAGCCAACTTGTATAAGGTTTACGGATGTAATTCTATGTAATATCCTAACATTTTGAGGTGGTTTCATCGTTCTAAAGATGGTCACGAATCCATGGATGATCACCCATGTTCTGGAAGACCGGTGTCTGTGGCTGGTGTGCGGGGGTAATTGATGAAGTGCTCGATACACAATGAAAGATATTTATATTATTAAGGGTAATAATTTTTAATAATGTTTTTAATATGTTAAAGACTCATCTGAAGCTCAGAAAGGTTTGTGCAACAATTGTCCCGCATTTTTTGAAAGCTGATCAGAACCAGACTCAAGTCGAAATCGCCAAACATCTACTCGCCAAATATAAAAAGAGTGACCAGAAACGTTTCAACGAGATTGTCACATGTGATGAAATATGGATTTACGTTTGGAACACGACTCGAAGGGAAAAATAATAAAGTTTGAATCTGAGAAAACAAGTAGAGACCCCAAATCTCTTGACATAGTTTGTACGCATTATTTTTCGATGCAAAAGGCCAGGTCGTCCAGGTACCTGTGCCTGACTCTGCTGGTGTCACTGGACGTTTTTATGCGTCCAAAGTGTTGCCACAAGTTGTGGAACACTACCGAACTACCCGTCCGCGCACCGGTATCTGAGGTATCCATCTACTCCATGACAACGCACGGCACATAAATCTGCCGCTGTGACAAACTTTCTGAAGGAGCACAGCATCCTAACCTGGCAATGTCCTCCATACAACACTGAGTTAGCTTCAAGTGATTTTTGGCTGCATCATGTTATCAATGATTCCCTTAGATGCAAACGATTTGAAAGTCGCCATGCGGTTGGAAGTGCAGTTTATGAACAACATACCAAAAAGTGAATACAAAATGGCATTTAAAAATTGAATAATCCGACAAAGAAAGTGTGTAGAGGTGCATCTGGAGAACTTTGAGGGGATGAACTGACGAACTATTCACTAATGAAGAACTTTAATGTACAGCGCACTAATATTTAGAATATATTTTTTTTACAAATACCCCTCGTTAAATGATCTAGGGAATAATTTCAGGATGAGAAAGTGGTTTGCTAAAGTTGATGGACTCCTTGAACAAATATGTAATGATATACGACATGAAGATCATCGTGAAGAAGACCAAGGTCATGAGAGTTTGCAGAGAAGGAGATAAAGATCTGAATATTAGAATCGACGGAGAAAGAATAGAACAAGTGAGAAAGTTTAGATATTTAGGATAATTGATCTCAGATGATGGAAGGTGCCAAGATGAAGTATAAACAAGAATTGGAATGGTCAAAGATGCATTCAACTAGAGGAAAGAATTGCTAGCACAACAAAATGAGCAAAGACCTGAAGAAAAGATTGTCAAAGCCATTGTATGGAGTATAGCGGTCTATGGCTCAGAAATATGAACGCTGAGAAAGGAAGAAAATAAAAGGCTAGAGCATTTGAGATGTGGATATGGAGGCGCATGAAGAAAGTTAGTTGGAATGACCGAAAGACAAATGAAGAGGTCCTAAGATTGGTCGATGAAAAGAGAACTTTATTGAATGTTATACTCGAGAGGAAGAAGAAGTGGATCGGACACATCTTAAGAGGTGAAAGCCTGTTAAGAGAAGTAAAAAAAGGCAGAATGGAAGGAAATCAACCAAGAGGAAAGCCTAGAATCATGCTACTGGGCGATCTCAAGGAGAATAACTCATATGCGAACATGAAACGTAGAGCAATGCTAAGGGAAGAATGGAGAAGATGGATGTCTCGAGCCTGCCTTAGGGCAGAAAACCAACGATGATAAGTGCAGATTCAAAACTAAGTAAAGGCAAAGAAAAAGACTTTGCAAATCAAACCTACAACTCAACCTAGAAACAACTATTACATTCCTGAAATGTTGTATAGCATGTTTTGCATGCGTTCTTTGAACAGTTTTCTGTATTTGAAATGTTCTAGAGTCTAGACAAAGAACATTGCAAATATGATGTACCCCGCATCGTTTAAAACCATTTTATGCAAAAACTAGTCAGTTACAAGATATCGTCTAAAATGTGTATCGAAGAAATACTTCAATTGTTTATATCTATCGCTATGTCCGATAACATGAACGTCTATTTAATTACAAATGGTTTACTGCCGGATAAAATTAAGTAAAATACATCTAGATGTCAGAGACTCAGCGTGCAAAACTACAGCTAGCCACATGCTTTCTCAGTGCCTCCTTCTTTCTGAAGGATCTGCAACCATAAGAGAAACGTCGAATGTCTTGCAGAAAATCCGTAATATATTGCAATTCATATTACATTTGACGGATGAAAAAATTCAGTTCTTTTATCAGTTTGGAAAGTGTATGATGTTGCTATAATACCAACCGATACAATTGCAATCTTGTCCACATTTTTGTAAATGATGTACATCGCTCTATGCATCCTATCCAGT
Organism: Margaritifera margaritifera; assembly: GCA_029931535.1. Classification (NCBI taxonomy): domain Eukaryota; kingdom Metazoa; phylum Mollusca; class Bivalvia; order Unionida; family Margaritiferidae; genus Margaritifera; species Margaritifera margaritifera. The sequence goes on along the minus strand of JAQPZY010001486.1, from coordinate 2,576,367 downwards.
AAGGTCGTTATTCGATCCAGATGATACACTATAAATTGCATTCAAATTAGCTATTATTACTTCTTAGTGCATCAAATATCGAAGTCTTCATTATTGCAATCGTTTAAAAAAAAACATGTATCATACATTTTCGCGAATGCCCCCCTCGCTGTATATAGTGTTACGGAATTATATATATTTTTCCTTTTAATAATGGTATAGTTTATTAGTTTATGATCTCTGTTCTTAGTCTAAACAGCTGTCGTCTTACCGTGAGTACACATACGATATTTTTGGATCAATATTTCACCTAGTTGCTTGTAGCTTTAGTTATGTGACGTATTTTCCGCGCGCGAGAGAATGAACTTTTGACCTAGTTCTCGTACTTTTAGGAGTAAACATTTTATTGACTAGGAATTGTAGTTTAAGGTCACATCCGAAGAATGAATCGTGTTTACTAGAAGGAAATTATTTCGAAATACCCAGTTGTTTATCGAAGACGTAGTATGGGTTTTTATTTCGATTCTGCGCATTAAGGCTATAGTTATATAGCGATGAATAGCCGCATTCTAGCATTCTTCATAGTTACATAGAGATTGAGAGGTCATAACGAATTTGATTCATTTTGAGTGTGGGATATTATTCTTTGGATATTTATTAATTAATACAGTACATTTAGGATTCAGTACTGTGTCTTCAACCTGAATTATTATACAGCTCCGTGGAACTATCGGAAACATTTCTAGAACTTGTGAGATTCCAGATTCACAAGGATTATTTGGATATAACTAATTCTTATTAACACATTAGTACAGTGCAGGTTATTTCATTCGGAATACTACATTCGGAATAGTTGGATTAACTTCCTGAACATTGAACTTTAAAACAAATTCAGACTTTTAAGGATATTCTATACTGTAAGTTATTTTTAATTCTTTCACTTTAATTGTTTGTTGAAATATTTTAATATTTTAGGAAGTTAAAGATTTGTATTTTAAGTCTTGAAAGCTTGTTTGAGTCTTTTCTTTTGTTACATAACTCCCAGTCGTAACAATAGTCAGCTGAGACATGTTCGGAAATATCTATACCACCCACAAGGGAAGTAACTCGTAACAGCATAAGCACCATACTATATTGTAATACAGTGTATACACTGCTGCACCACCAGCATCATCAGCCGACACCATCTATAGCTGGTTGTTTCGCCCCTAATTGGAACACACTCATGGTGGTGGGGTGGCAGTGTTGATCAGTCACTACCTGTTTGTAGTAGGCAGCCCGCTCTTGTCCTCACGCTTCATCCATAACCAGCTGGACGCTCTTGCAGCAGTTTTGCCCAGTGCTTGAACTGCCACTTTGCGGTTTTTCCCTGTTATTCCTAGAGCACTGAGCATCTTCCAGACCGATTGAGCAAGAAACCCTCTACTTCCCACCTCTACTGGGAACAACCAACTACTCCATCCCCTGCTCTTGCATGTCTCTATCAGCTCTGCATACTTTGGCAAATTTCTTTCATGAGCTTTATCACACGTATCCTACCAAGGGACAGTCAACTTAATGGCCACCAGCTTCTTCACAGACTCTGACCAAATGACTATGTCTGGACGTAGAGACGTCTGGACAATTTTCGCGAAAACTAATTTCTTCCCAAGATCCACTCGCATGTTCCAACTCTCTGATTCCTTGAGGATTCCCCCCACCCCATGTGGTGAGATGCTACTGGTTTCTCCCTCTTTGATAAAGTTGATAAGTTTTGGCGTGGTGATTGGTGCTGGTCTTTTTTCCTTTTTCTCCCTCTCCAAGATGTCTGTAAGCTCTCAAAATATCCTGTCATGCCTCCATCTGTAGTGGCCTTGTATTAATGCAGTCTAGCATGCCGATATGATGTGCTCTAGGCTACTTCATTTACCACAGAGAGGACACGCAGGATTCTCGATGAGGCCCCATCTGTGCAAGTTTGTTGGAGATGGCAAAAGATCATACACTGATCTAAGACTGAATCCGGAGAGGCTCGTAATTCCATAGATAGGACATTGCTCTCTTGTAAAGACCACCTGATTCATGCTCCTTGGTTTCTCAGTTGGACAATCTTTGATTGTCAATTATCTTCTTCCTCCACTTTCCGTAGCTCCTTCAGGATAATTAACCTTCTCGTCGCCGAGTCGGATTCCATCCAGCGCTGGGTGTGACCTGCTTCCAAGCGTTCTCTTCCAGAGTAGGTTGTTCCCACTATGACCTTGTGGTGGAGTCTACTTTCTGCTGATTCAACTGCACGGGAAACTGACCATTTTCAAACAGTCCGGACTTCTATGCCTGCAGCAGTGATCTTTTTGTCCTGAGAACGCTTCAGCATCATAAGTACCCTTGCTTTGGCCACCTTGTACTCTTCCACCACTGATGTCAATGGTAGCTGGAGCATTCCAGACCTGGTATAGAGTCCAACTCCTGTGAATGATGTTGGGTATCCATGCCACCTGCGCAGATACTTGCTGATTGTTCTCTCTAAGCTCTCAACTGTTGTCGTTGCTACCTCGTATTGCATCAGTTGCCATACCAGTATAGGCAGTAATCCGTTCTGGTACATCCATGCTTTGAAATTTCTCGGGAAGTCCTGATCTGTCAATCGTCCGCATCCTTTCTTCTATCTGGTTCTTTAGCCGTTTTATGCCGTTTGTTTCTTTCAGCGTCGCATCAAACCACTTGCCAAGGCACTTAATAGGATTATCCAGGATCTCCTCATGTTGGAGCTTCATCACAAACAGGGAGGTGACCCGACCATTCTTATCACCAAGCTCCTGGACTCCCTTGGCTTAAACGTCATGCGAGCCCATGATACAGTCTCCTCCAGTGCTGTCAACACACATCTTACCTGAACATGCGTGTCAGTTGTGACTGTCAGGTCATCCATGAATTCCCTGTTGGTTGGTATGCATCCTTGACTTTGTTTTTTGTCCGCTTGTCTCCCGTTCTGCTGCTTTGATTATGAGGTTCATGTCCATGACAAATAAAGAACATCGATGGTCCAACCTATGATGATCCCTCTCTTCAATGCAATCCATGAGGTGGTGAACTTCTCTGCGGTAAATCGTAGCTGTATGTTACTGTAATACCTCCAGATTAACTGTTTACACTCTCTCGTATATGGTAATGGTCAAGAGCTAATTCAATTACCTTGCATGGTACTGAACCCTAGGCATTGGAAAGATCCAACGATACTATTGTCAAATTGCCATCTTGAATATTGGCTTCTCTGATGAGTTGACGTATGGCACTTGTGTGTTCAATACACACAGAAAATGATGAGACTCCTCCTTTCTGCACTGATGTATCGGTATACATGTTGCTTATCATGTACTTGGTTATTCTCTTTGCCAAGGCCGAGAAGAATATCTTTTCTTCTACGCTCGGTAGCGATATCGTCCGGAACTGACTGATATCTTTTGAGTTTTTCTCCTTTGGTACAAAGCAACCATCAGCGTCCTGCCAACAAGCAGGGATCCTCCCTTTACTCCATATCACCCGCATCAGTCCACACAGACGTCTAAGTGACTTAGGGCACATCTTGTACAGCTTGTAGTATACACCACTAGATCCTGGGGCCAAGATAGATTTAGCTTTCTTTACGACTTCACGCAATCCTTCAAGGTAAGCTCCCCCGTTTATAGGGTACAAGATGGTGGCTCTACAGGTAGGATCATCAAACACTCTCCCAAATCATCTTCTCTGTGAAGGTCAGAATGTGTTTGTTTCAGGATCTCTTCTGCTTCCACTCTGCTACGCTTCAGATGGCCAGACCGCTCTTCTCCCAGGGGAGATTAAGCAAATTTGTAGGGATTCGCGATAAAGAAGGCCCTCTGGCGTGACTTCATTCGTCTCATCTCTCGAAGTTGTTCTGCGTTCTTAACTTGAAGCAGCCTTTCTCTACGGACCTCCAGCAACATTGTTTGTCTCACCTTCTCTTCTTGTATAACGTCCCTGAACTGTCTTCTCAAAGACCGAAGCTCCTGTCGTATCTTCTTTAGCTCGACTTATCGTATATTGGGTCTAAAGGTTGCTGGCTTGGATCTTGTTGTATGGACATCAAACCTCTCTTTTCCTATGGTATAAGCGACTGGATCCTTCTGTAGACATTGCCCTGCAGAGCAGCAATTGGGATGTTTTCCAAGTCATCGTCAAACTCTTCCCATGCCTTATTATTGTCCATATTAGGCCATTCCACTTTCTCCCTTCTTCTTATCTCAACTCGTTTAGGCGTGTCCTGTAGTTGATCATTGTCTTCAATGCCAAGTATCATCCCATTTATGTTGCATAAAAAAATCAAATTATTTTGTCATATGCCAGCCACTCCGTGTCTTTGTGCCGAAGATATAATTTCCACAGGCTGAAACCGTTCATTGTTCAAGCTCACCAGCTGTGTATATAAAAACATGATCAGTGCGATCTTCTATTCTAGAGAGGTGCCGTAGTTCAGTTGGTAGGGCGTCGAACTCGTAATCCAAGAGTCGCGGGTTCAATACCCGTCCATGCCATCAAGGGTCGGATGCCTATGCGTGTCCCTAATAAAGGCACTTAGCTCCCATTTCCTCAGCGTGATAGCCAATATTGCCTTAAAAGTACTGTTAAAACCAAGAATATCTAAAACAAGAATCTATTGTGCATATTTGAAGGTCGTACTATTTGTAATTTACAAATGTGGGAGAAATAAATCCTTTTATATCCCTATACAAGATGGTGATCCGCAAAACTTTAATTGACAAGTGCGCCAGACGTCTTCCCGCATACTATGTGATATGGTTATACACAAACTTTAAACGCACAAAATGAGTCAGAAATCGTCTCGTACACGAGATGGTGATACACAAAACTTAAATTCACAAGTGGGCCAGAAGTCTTCTCGTACCCTACACTAGATAGTGATACATACAATTTCAAATTTACGAGTTAACCAGAATTGTCTCCTTGTATAGTCAGGTGATACAGATTAGATCGTTATTGATAGAGCTGGAATTTCCAAGTGCTCCAGCAGAATTATTATTATTATTATTATTATTATTATTATTATTATTATTATTATATATATATATATATATATATATATATATATATATATATATATATATATATATATATACAGATTTACAAATGCCATCGCACCCTCTTATACAGTGATAGAACAGAAAAATGAATTCTATCCCCCCCCCCCCGCCAGTATTCTAAAACCCTCATTTTCTAAAGACTCTAGCAGCGAAGCTATAATAAAACTGTACATGTGCTTCAGAACTGTCAATAACTATCTAGTTAAATATCAAAATACGTTGCAGTATTTAACCGTTCTACTTATCCATCATCACATCAATTTGCCGCTAAGCCATTGACATTGGCCAATTTTATTACTTCTGTATAATGCCTTCGGAAATTTTCAAGTTTAAAAATTATATATGAAGTGATGACACTAAAGGTCAAGTATAAACAACACAGTCCTAAAACTCACTGAAGTGGTTATAAGGAGTATTTAATCTTCATAACTAAGTATCTTATTTCCAACTAATCCATGACTGTCATCATTGTTTTTAGAGTGTATGCGACTGAATTCGGCGACCTGTTGCATCCTTCTACTATGAATCGCGTGACAGAGTAAAGTAAGAAAACCGAATATAGCACCTGCCCGGAATAAGATATTATCATTTCACCTATTTACTTCCTTTGTAAGAAAACGATACCTCAAATTGTTCAAGCTCATGTACTAATACAATGAGCTATTTTAAAAAAAAAAATTGATTAATCATGTTAAAATGTTGATTTTTTTTTTCTTCCGATTTTCATGGAGCTTTCAACTTTAATATAATAGCACCAAATTTTGATTATCACCTGGGATATTTTGTCTAAAACAACTTGATGATGACAATGGACACTGTAAAAACAACAATAAAAACCCACTCGGTCTTTCTCAAATGTCATGCGTAAGCTATGATTTTCGTGTCGATATTTGACGAGCATCTCTGTTATACCGTACACTTTAGAATCCTAGTTTGCATGTGTACGGTTTTGTTCACTGTATATCACAGGTGAGTTGGGAGAGGTAGCGATCTTGACTGTTTTCGCGCTCTAACCAAAGGTGTCCATTTTGACCGAGAGTTAATTAATCAGATTATGTCTTGTTCATGCTCGAAAACGGCTTAGCAGGAACAAAGATGGCGACCTCTGGTTCATCATGTTGCTTCGGTAAATTGCAATCAGAACACACTCGAGCTTTTCCACCAATGATCGGGGAAAAAAAAAAAAAAACCTACCTCAGAAATATTACAGAAGACACCTATGCATACACATGTGCATTGTGACGTAACATCATTATAGCGTTCATCAAGGTCACTCATTAACTGAGGTGATTTCCTCTTTACCGAAATTTAATCAGCTTCTCTTTTGAAATTTGAGCTTATTAAAAATGTAATTAACTTGCCCGAATATTTGCGTAAAATAATGAAAATGTTCAGATAAGATACTATTTTACTCTGCATACTTCAGCGTTTGACTGAGTTCTCAGCCATTTTCCAGCGATTTCCTCCTTTTCTCTCTGTATCACTCCATCGAAGTATGTCCGACGTGGATGTCCCCCTTTTCTCTCTGTATCACTCCATCGAAGTATGTCCGACGTGGATTTCCCCCTTTTCTCTCTGTATGACTCAAACTAAGTATGTCCGACGTGGATTTCCCCCTTTTCTTTCTGTATCACTCCATCGAAGTATGTCCGACGTGGATTTCCCCCTTTTCTCTGCGTATCACTCCATCGAAGTATGTCTGACCTGGATTTCCCCCTTTTATCTCTGTATCACTCCATCGAAGTATGTCCGACGTGGATTTCTTCCTTTGAAAAGCATCGAGAAGTTTCTATTGAACCTATCTTTCTCTTTGGTTGGAAAATTGCCTTCACGCGAGCAAACGCCAGGTAGCCAAAACGACTGACTAAAGACCAAAGTAAAACGTGTTCCAGGTCAAAAAACCGCTTTATCTTATTTGTTTGGACTTAAGTGGGCGATATTTTCATCACTTAAAAAAAAAATCCTTTCCTATTTCTGATCGTTTTCTATGCCACCTCAGTGCCTATTTTGAGTTTGCAGGGTGGAACACCTCATAAGAATATCTAACTTTTGTAAATCTTTCCTCCACATTTGTAAGTAGAAGCCAGAGAGAAAAATAATTAAATGCACGTAATAATCACAAAACTGAATGCAAGATTTGCTCCTATCAGACCCTATGAGGTCTTGTAATATGATGGCAGAATTATTACTGGACTGTTAGCCTTTTCATCATTTCCACATCGAATCTTTTTCTAAAGACTGCAAGATACAGCAGCGTCCTCTATGTTAAATTGGCCATAGTTTTTCTCTAACAACTGAAACTCAAATTGCAAGAAAATGTATGCAAGCCTAATCGTTTAGTTTCACCTCATTGGAATCTATTTATTCATAAAATAGAACTCTGCGGCAAACAAGAGATTTTATTTAATTTTAACAGTAATTTTAATTTTCCAAAATCGCTATATGCAGGAATAGTAATTTTAGCATTTTTAGATTTGAAAGTAATTGATAACTTTGTTATAAAGAAGAGTAATACAATGCCTTTATCGGAGACGAATTACGGAAATACTGCACTCAAAAAGATCTGAGCCATCTTTTTTATAAACGTTGGTGCATTGATCATACACATACATCGTGTATCCTGCTTCAGGTAGACTGATATCACGTAGGGTAGGGCTATGGAGAGGTAGTGGGTGTATATTGGGTCAGGTTACATTATGTGTGCTTTATATCCTGATTCAGTCTAAATTTTACCTTTTTTACCAAATGTCTATTAAAGTACAATTGTTCAATGACTTTGTATCGGTCACTTCAAAAACTGAACGGTTGACAAGACTTTAAGGTCACAGCGTTTAGATTTCCATATTGCTTAGGTCAATTGTAACGCTACACATCTTCTATCTCCCATCTAGCGGGTATGAAAATGAAGACATTGAGGCACTCCTTTTGAGTTAGCGACCAATCTATGTCATATTCGTGAAGAATGTTTGGTATTACTGAGCCGAGCTTCCAGTAACTGCAGTAATTTAGCAATTCAATACCATGTAAACTTAGGTACCCAGCTAAAAAGTAATATATATATATATATATATATATATATATATATATATATATATATATATATATATATATATATATATATATATTCAAATAAATGGATGAATTTTCATTTTGTTTTGTAGGAAAATTTACAGCCACTTGTTTAAGGAGATTTACACTGTAAATTTATTAGGATATTAGAAATTGGTTCCATGTACCTAATAATTCCTTCTTCCTTTAGAATAGTTTGATGCTGAAGGTTTAAACAGATATTTGAATATAGGAATACACAGAAGTTAATTTTCTTCTCTCTGTTTGTTGGCATTTAAATTAATCGAGTATTCACTAAAATGTATCTTGTAATGTCTTATTCCTTTGCATATTATGCACCCTTTCAGGTAATGATCCAGAAGTATCGTTTAGTATCATTTAAAGCGAGCGTAAACAAGTAGGCAAGAGGACTGTGGGGTGGAACCACCTTGGTGGGGGCCCAGGGAACTCCTGCATTTTAATCGCTTCCAAGGCATAATTTTAGGCATCGAACTCTAAAGAAAACTTACTCTATGAAAAGTTCCGGTAGCTACCCCGTACAAATATTAATTTCACAGCTCTCAGTTTCAGATTATCCGATCATTACTCAAATAAGATTTGTGAAAAAATCAATTTCGCACGAGTAGTATAGGGGGACACTATGGCGGTTAAAATTCAACACTGGACATGTCACTATAGCGTCCTATGGAAATTTAACATTAACGTTTGGTTCGCTAGAGTTCTATTGATATTTAACATTACGTTTGGAACGCGATGCGTGGGAGAGCGAAATTTAACATTAAGGATGACACTGTGGAATCTAACGGGATTTTAACGTTACAGCTAACTTTTTCTTTCCTCGAATGAACTGATCTCAGCTAAAATTTACATTTTTATTAAATTTTTTAAATAATTTTCTTACTTTAAATTGTTTTAATCCAACGATGTGACCACATTCCTTAAGTTTCTATTTGAAACTGCGTTTATTTTAGTAAGTTTAAATGTTGCAAACGCACACAAAAGCTGAGAATCCAAAATTTTAAATTTGGCAAATATTGCAACAAAAATTCATTTATTGTATTTTAGACAAGTCGAAAAAGATATATACCAACCTCTCTACAAAATATGTATCAATAGGTATGACGTAACAGTGTCATTGAATACATTGTCTCTGTCGACCACGATCACTACCTATTGCTTCTGAAAACATTTTTTCAAAACGGTATGATGGAGCGGGGTAACTGTATACACTGGGACAAAGTCGACAGCGATCCGTACTTATTACAATGCAAAAATGTATTAATACTGTATGATGTAACGGGGTCACTAAGTACACCGAAAAACCACAACAATGATCTGTACCTATTGCTCAACAAAAGAGTTATAAATATCGTACGATGTAGCCGGGTCAACAATACACTGGAAAAAAGTCAACAACGATCTGAGAAGAAATGCCGTTTAGAACAATTTGAATAATGTGAGAATACGAAGATCAGATTCAACTGTGTATGGACAATTTTGTGTGTATTTTCTTTATTAGTGAAGTCTTGAATTACCTCTAGCCCATGTATTGACTTCTTGCGGACACGATTTCCCTAGAAACGATGAAAAAGTAAATGCTCTCTCTCTCTCTCTCTCGGTATCAGGGGTAATAGTCACAATGACTGTATTGTTTTCTCTTGAATAACCTGATCTCAATTGTGATTCTAATTTTTTGACTAATTTTCGTACGTGAAATTGTTTTATCCAACAATGTGGCGACATTCTTTACATATTTATTTGAAATTGACATTAATTTTTAAAGTTTAAATGTTGTAAATGAAAAAGAATGAGAATCACAATATTTTATTTTTTAAATTGGCAAAAGAATTGCAACTCTAAAAAAATCCATCTCTTATATAGTAGACAGAAACCAACACTGCATTAATCGGTAGAGGAAAATAATGTCTTGAGAATTTTTGCGCTCTAATTGCGGGTTTCCGCAAAAGACCTTATTTCATTACTACGTTGTGGTATATTAAAAGTGCCAGCAGTGGAAAACCGAAATTCGATTTCTAAATGGCAGAACTCTATGATACTATAGACTGTTTGATATCCGAATAAGCTTGCATTTCTCTTGCAAATTCCATCATCCGATGATTACGTGTAAGGCAGTCATTCTCAGGTATATTGCAGTAGTGCGAATGAAACAACAGCGTTCCAGCTGCTAACACGTCATCTTTCCCGACAAATTTAAATAAAACAAAAGCTTGATCAGTTTAATTGTACTATTTGCTTTAACAATATAGCAGTTTCCAACAAAAATAAAGATGAAGGAAGCATTTTGATGAAAATGCCCCTGGTCATTTGCATTAACTTTCTAAAATTAGATTTAAACTTAAAGTACAGTGAAATTCTCATTAGTATGTTTGTCTTCTCATTACATGAGTACATTTAGTCTTGTAACATGGCAGGTTAGAGCAAAGATTAATACACTAACTTTCTTCGCGAAAAATCCATTTATCATTTTATGATGGAGAAATTTACGACCAGTAGTCATGCATTTGGTTTATCAAACAATAACCTGGCATTTTAAACTCTATTTTGACTATTTTTTACACAAAATTACAAAAGTAAGTGCTTACATATAATTTTTATATAGCTTTCTTCCAGAAAAGATCTAGTACTAAGACGAAACTTATTGCTAGACTTTGCAAACATATGATCACGATCAAAACTGTCCACATAGTGTCATTAGTATACGAATTTATGAACGTATAACGTACTTTGTTGTTTTGTAACATGACAAAACATGCAAAACATTGAAGTCATGATCCAGATCGATTTTTGTGAAAATTTATTCTACTGAGACGAAAGAATTTAAATTCATTTACAGGTTGAAAAGTAAGATGCGACAAAACTTGTAAAACGGCGCGTGGAAAACAAAAAGTTCCCCTATGTTTCTGTCTAAAGTAAGGTCTTCCGTCGGGTACAATAATGAATGTACACAAAGACTCACCTAAAGACAAAGAGTAGCACGCGTACAACAAGAATATTTACAGAACTAGGTTCAATTTTGATAATAAAACGTGCATTAAAAGGCTGCAAAATTGCTTGGAAACGTACAGTTTAACATTTCTATAATTCCCAGAATATTTTCTGATGTTAAACTCTATCTAAACTTCAATGTTGTGACATGAACTTTGAACGTTTGGTTTTCCTAAATTGAAATTAAAAAAAGCTTTAGTGTTATATGAATGTAATTGCAATCTCATGATTACAAAGTCAGAGGTTATTTTGTATTGATTTCTTCCAAAACATCATTACTCTATTTCATATGTTGGTATATTTTATAATTCTTTTGATGTTTTTTTACTCATTCATTGGTACATGTCCTTCCCCTAGCACTGTCACTCTATCATAAGGAACCGTCATAATATGTTTGATTTCTATTTCTTCATTGCCGACCTCTCTTTCTTCTTCTTCTTCTTCTTTTATTATTATTATTATTATTATTATTATTATTATTATTATTATTATTATTATTATTATTATTATATGATTGGAAACAGTCAAAGTATCCTTGGCATGGAAAACTTCCCCATAGAACATTTCTTAACTATCAGTGTCCATCGTCTACTTAATAATCTAAATTACGTATGTCCCCTTTAATTTCATTAAAACTTATGACTTTTTATTTTTCGTTCCTCTTTTTAAATCCCAGTGTAGGTACATTGTTAAATAGCTTTTATAGTATAGTATGTGCATTCTGGTAGGAAATCTAGCACTTTCAACACCATGCATCCTTACGACAACTGACTTACTCTCTATTCATTAAAATAGACAAAAAAGAACATAAGGACATTAGCATTTGAAAAGCTGTTAACCTATTTTCATCTTAAGTGTAATTTACAGCGAATTTTAAATGTTGTACTGGTTGCATGAACGCCATGGGTAGTTTGCTAGAACGCCATGGGTAGTTTGCTATGCCGACGTTTGGTAGAACTGTTTAGACGCTTGATGGAGTCCTGTTACATTAGTTAGAAAGAACCACTCGCTCCAGAAGATGATTGTTTCATTTTATGTTTCCAAAGATTAGCTCTTCCTGCTTTTAAAACAAAATATTTGGCAAGTATTAGTTTTTCTAAACAAAAAAGACGTGCAGTCTTTTAGTTGAGAAAATTGGATGCTGGATCGAAACCTACTGATGTAATACCAAGGATGTTACTGGAGAAGCTTTGTGGAGAATCTGTTTATATGTTAAGTTTTCGCACGTGCTCTCGGAATGGCAGCATATTGTAATATGACCTGGATTTGATGAAAAGATTGTTTGATTTTCAAATCCTAATGTAACATTTGAAGAACATTAACATCAAGGAGCTAGTCAGTGCAAAGTGCGGGACGGCCTGGGAGCAGCAGTGCATCACGGTGATATTAAGAGGTCATCAAGACGACCTCGTTCTCTTGGTTTCACTTATTTAATATTTCTAGTATAATCATCCTGACAACACACGTTCTAAAAATAGTGGATAAACAATAGCAACCCATTATATTGATGGATGGATATACCTTAGCATTCAGATGGTGTAGCTACTTGACGGTATAGATTTTTTTTTAAAAGAAAAATTACTTGTTAATTATACCAAATGCATTAATCAAGACATTGCAACAACAGAGTATCTCCTAACATCGTATTCGAGATTTCCGAACAATTCGTTATAGAAGAATATCGTCGAGAAAGAGAATTAATTGACTAAGTATACGCACGAGTCATTGACTGAATGCGTAGCCACTGGCTAATTTCAAACGTTCACAACCTATGAGACTAAAACAAAAAAAAAAAAAACAAAAAAAAACAGATTTCATGTCATGCAAGCAGGTGTCCGTTTATTCAAGTATACTTCATTACATTTCTTTTCTATAAATACTCTTAAATAGTAAAAAGTATTTTAGCCCAGCTTAGTATCGAATCATACTTTATCCCAACATATCTCCTACAGAGCTATAGACACGATGCACACTTTGTAATTAAAGAACATAAGACAGCCTTGATAAAAGTCCTAATTTTGCACATGAGTGAATTCAATTACAATTTTGTACTGAACGACATTATAAAACACAAATTTAGACTAGAAAAAGAGCCCTTGGGAAAGGCCAAGTAAAACTAAATAGGTACTATCAACTTGATAAAAACCTGAATATTAATTTACTTCACAATCCCTTTTTTATTCTTCCATGAAAAGGAAGTTGCTGGTGACATAAAATGACAGTCTACAGGCATCCTCAAAATCGGTTCAACTGATAAGCTTACTTTACTTCAGGGTAATAAACAAGACTTGAATAACAGCCAGCTATTGGAGTGAATTATTTCGTGATGGATAAGATCCCACGCATTCAAGTTTTGTCAGGTCCAAATTATGCTCTTGTCCTAGGAGACTTCAAATCTCACATTGACATAATGTCTTCTGACAAATGAACTCGTGAGCTCCGCCTACAATGCTCGTGCAATAGGGAATATTCTGAACATTATTGAATTAAGGTTGTTTTTAATGACAAACCGTTAAGCGATGTTTTTTAATGTACATCCAATTTGCAAATGTTACACATAACAAATTCAAAGAAGAAGAATAACAAGAAGAAGAGAAGAAGAGAAATTCTACAAATCATCAGCCATCTCCATTTAAAATAGTGGGACTTCCAGTTAATGCTTTTGCTTCATATCTTAAGACCCAAATTAAATGATTATGTGTATATATAACTATTTTATCGAAGTAATGGCCATATCGATGCTTCTTCTGACAATTACTTCATATCCAAACCTGAATTTTTATTAAATAGGGATTAAGGGCAACTATTTTACTAATAACAGGAAAAACCTAATTTGTGGAAAACAAATAAATATTACAGATTCTGAAAATTACTACGGCTTTTAACAGCTATACTGCACTAAAGTATCCATTTTTTTCATTCTTGATAGGATTCAAAATGATGCTGGCGCTTATTCTTCTCTTATTGTGGATCTACAAGTTTTCTTAATACAATGTGATACAAAATCGTTATCTGTACAGTTATCGTTCAATCCATACACAATTTAGATTCGGATCAAACTTATCGACCAATGGCTACTAGCAATCGAATCGGGCAAACTTACTGGTGTAATCTTCATTGATTTTAAAAAAGCATTCGATTTGGTTGACCATTCGGTACTCATTAAAATAGTTTCAGCCTACAAGTTTTCTTCAAACTCAATTACTTGGTTCACTTCGTATCTGACTAACAGATCCCAGGTTGTTTGTACGGGTAAATATACTTCCGATTCAAGTCATATTTTAAGTGGTGGTCCTCAAGGCTCTATATTAGGGCCTGTCATTTTTCTACTTTTTATCAATGACTTAGTCTTGTATCCAGTGCACACAGATCTTTTCGCTGACGATTTTACACTGTATACATCGAATATATTTCTTGACTCCATTGAAAATAAACTTCACATCGACCTCAACAATATATCAATTTGTTGTCAACAAAACAATGCATATTGACGCATCTAAAACGAAATGTATGACAATTGGAACGAGGCAGCGCCTATCAACTAACATCGATTTACTTCTAACTCTAAATGGCTTAGACTTGTCTAGTGTTAAAACTCAAAAACTTCTTGGTATCTATATTGATCAACACCTCGGCTGGAATACACATATTGATCACATATGTGCAATGGTCGTCAAAAGAATAACTCTCTTAAAATTACTCTAGAAACTTCTACCTCCCTTGTCGCTTGAAATTTATTTTTCGGGATATATACTACCAATGACAGACAACGGTTGTACCATGGGGAAGGTCATCTAATTATACTCTGTTCAGAATTGACAAACTCCAGAAAAGGGCCTCGCGAATAATTCTAAAACTTCCAATTACGACTCCCTCGAATGTTTTGTTTTCACGTCTACAATGGCTACCTATACAAAAACGTATTCTTTATTTTAAAGGAATCATGACATATAAGTCTCTAAACGATCTTTCTCTGGATTATATCTCTAATATAACTGAACTAAGATCATCAAATACTGAGCGTAATATCCGATCAACAACTAACAACGAACTCCAGATTCCGTGGTCGAAAACCAACCATTTCAAAAGCTCTTTTACTGTATCAGCACCTATCTTTTGGAATACCTTACCCTTGAGGATACGTAATTTAAATTTCCTTGCTTCGTTTAAAACCTCATTAAAGACATTATTTCTTGACCAGCTGGAATTATATATTAAAGCCTCCAAATGCAGAATGTTATCATTGTATCCAGAGATCTGTTCATGTTTAATTCTATCTATGTGTATATATGACTTCTGACATGCTGAAATGTGTATACCTGTATATAGTATCTTGTTCGTATATGTACCTGTTGACAACTATAGTTACATATAGTAACCCATTTTAAATCTGTGTGAGTACGTGCGCGAGCATACGTGAGTATGCGTAAGTGACATTTTAATTTTTTTTTTTAACATGATCTGTTACAAAAAATTGAGGACGACATGCCAGATGGGTCTTTTATGACCAAATGTGTTATGCTCGTTAAATAAAGATTATTATTATTATTATTATTATTATTATTATTATTATTATTATTAAAGTTTGTAGTCCAATAAGTCAAACTAAATATGTGTAATTCCTGTATCACATATATACCTTTGTTCCCTAATTAAAATTAGACTAAAAGTCCCTTAGAATCGAACATATGACTTACATCAGTACAAAAATATAATGCTGTAAAGCCAAAATTCCACTAAATCCATAATTTCTTCTTAGTCACCCCACCAAAGCCAAATATGTCTGAGTACCAAGATCCTAAGCCGAAAATAGAACTGGCTGTCTTTCTCGTAATGCAGCTGAGAAACAGCGAATCTTCTTCCTTGGTTGAAATGGTGTTAAACCTCTATAGTACCATATACAAAAATACTTCCTGTAGCCAACTTCAGATAATGCATCCACTACCTAATCCAAAGCTTAGTTCTATTAGAACTCTACGGTGGTACTTGTTAAATAACACGATCCTGTAACCAAAATTTGGCTGCGCATTCATGGTCCAGAACTGCAATTAAAATTCGGCATATCCTTTAGAATCCAGAACTTTGGACAAAATTTGCCTAAGCCTTGATAGTCTAAAACTAGCTCAAATTTGCCTAAGCCTTGATAGTCTAAAACTAGCTCAAATTTGCCTAAGCTTTAATAGTCTAAAACTAGCTCAAATTTGACTAAGTTTTAATAGTCTAAAACTAGCTCAAATTTGCCTAAGCTTTGATAGTCTAAAACTAGCTCAAATGTGGCTAAGCTTTGATGGTCTAAAACTAGATCAAATTTGCCTAAGCTTTGATAGTCTAAAACTAGCTCAAATTTGGCTAAGATTTGATAGTGTAGAACTTTAGCCAAAATCTGCCTAAGCCTGGATATGCAGAATTTTAACCAAAATATGGCTAAGCGCCTATGGTCCAAAACATTAGCCTAAATTTGGCTAACGTGAATAGTCCAGGATGTGAGATAACCTTCCATAACCCCTCTCAATATTGATACGCAGTTATGCCACTCGATATTTAACTAGGCATGCGTCTTCCAATATTGGTTTCACAATCATGCCACCTTGAGTGTTGCTTTGCCGTTATGCATAACCCCTTGTTAGTATTGTTATGCCATTATATTTTTTTGCATTTATACATAGCTCTTCTTTCTATTGTTCTGCAGCTACGAAACTCTCAGCATTATACTCAATTATTCATAGATCTTCCTAATCTTGCTATGCAGTTATACCTACCTTAGTTTGTTTTTGTTGGGGTTTCGCTGTTGCTGTTATTTTTTAAACTATAATTATTAAGGTATGGTTTTTTTTATTAAGTGGTATGCTGTTATGAAGTTATGCAAGGGTAATCAATAAAGTAAGGACAGAAGAAGGGGTTCAAACCGAATCAAAACAATGGATAAAATCCTGAAAATACAAAGTGGTTGTTGTTGTTGTTTTTTGTATATAATATTTTTATAATTTTGTTGAACAGAACTCGTTTCAAAGATCCAAGACCTTTTCAGCTGGAACATCATCACGGGGCAAAAAGTTGCCCCATTAGTCGCCTCTTACAACATGCAGGAGGGGCATTGGGGATCTCCGAATCCTCTAACCTGCAGAGGGACTGGATTTTATTAAAAATGCAGAAAAATGAAGCAAATATATAAGAAACTTATTCAGTGTAGTGATTCCTTTAACTGCATAATGGGGAAAACCCATGACAGAGATATTGTTCTGATAATGAAGCTAATAGCTAATTAGTCTATGCATGCACATGAAATAATTAAATAAGTCAGTTAATTGCTGCACATTAGAAGAAAATAATGGTGAAAATGTACTTGTCATTTAAAAGTTGGCAGATTTGGACACGATTTCTTTCTTACAAATGCACCTACAGTACAAATTAATTTGTCTCAGGATTGCATAGTTTTAAATCTATTGGAAACTTCAACTTGGCTTACTGCTACAGTGTGAATAGGGTTCATGATGGTAGTTCTTCCACACACTGTAGTGCTTCCACGCACTATAGTTCTTCCAACCTGATTGGCTCATGGTGATTTTGTCATGTTCTGGCACCATAACTGAAGCAATGCTCAGTGTGTCTTAACAAGAATTATTAACTCAGACATTTCTTGATCATAGAGTTTGATTTGTCCCTTCAAGACGACACAGAAAGTTATGATATATTAAAGTTAAAAGACCGAGTCATTTGTCCCATCAAGATGACACAGAAAGCTATGATAGGGCATATATTAAAGTTCAAGACCTGGTCATTTGTCCCTTCAAGATGACACAGAAAGCTATGATAGGACATATATTAAGGTTCATGACCTGGTCAGTTGTCCCTTCAAGATGACACAGAAAGCTATGATTGGACATATATTAAGGTTCATGACCTGGTCAGTTGTCCCTTCAAGATGACACAGAAAGCTATGATAGGACATATATTAAGGTTCATGACCTGGTCAGTTGTCCCTTCAAGATGACACAGAAAGCTATGATTTGACATATATTAAGGTTCATGACCTGGTCAGTTGTGGAAAATATACTAATCTTTGAGGAACTGAATACAATAAAATCTGAAATTCACCTTTCTCTACAGTTAAATTATCTTTTGACAATAATACATTAATGTACAAATGAGTTTATGACGCTAGGATTGATTTCCAAGTGTATATGTCACCGTTATGGCAATTTATATTTCTAGAAATTTATATTTCCAGACATGATCCTTTGATCTCTAAAACTTATCAGATGTCTCCTTCAGTACATACAAGTGATATACCTTATCCAGATCCATTTATTGAGTGGCTATAAGTACTAATTTAGACACTTCTGGGTCACCGTATTTTAAGTATAAATACTAATTTAGACACTTCTGGGTCACCGTATTTTAAGCCAACAACCTGGGTGAAGATTGAGCCAAAAATCGTGACATTTTTTTCATGTTTCATAAGTTAAATATTAAAAAATATACACAAAAATGATGTTGACAAATAAAATAAATTTGTATTAATATATATTCCAACTCACTCATCAATATCAAAGAAGTTTCGTGTTTTTGGTGAGTATTGCAAGTGAGTCCATGTGCTTGGTCCCTACATTGGTTACCTTTGGCATAATGACAGCTACATCGCAAGATACGTTGTACTCTGGAGTAACCACACTGGATCTAATGCAACTAAACTTCATGGTTATGCTTTAATATTGATACGGATACAGAAAAACCAAAAGCATTAAAGGCATCAATGCATTAATTTAGTCAATTGACTCTTATTTCATCCTAATATAGTTCCTAAGAAAATCATAAATATTTTTTTTTCTGATTTTTCTTAGAGATTTTCTGACTGGTGAAGAATATTATCTGCATTCAAAAAAAATCTGAATCAAAGCTTAAACAGAATTTTTTTAACAAATTCAGCCTGTTGTTTTATAGGTTCCGGAAATGTCATTTACACAAAACATTCGGTCATTTCCTTAAAATACAAGTATTTTTTAGAAAATGACACATAAACTATGGTCAGTTCTTTTTATGTTGTGTCCAAGTTAGTGCTTATGGTAAGTATAATAGTCTGCATGTAGTTAAACTTAGACCTAATGCAACAAATATCCTTAAAATGCAGAAAAATGAAGGAAATGTATTAGTAACTGAGTTTAGTTATGGCTGAAATAATATATTATTTAACAAATCTTATCTTTCCATTTCATTATTTAGATCAATATTTGTTTACTAAACAAATTTTGCAGAAGAACGCCTCCTAGGCCTCTGTCAAAAAGTAAAATACAGTTTTGAGTATAGGCACGTTCCTGCCAAGGGATCGTGTAGTTGGTCATTTACCACTGAAAAGTCCTAGTGGAATTAGGTTTCTAATCAAGTAACATAAATTTGGTTAGTTAAAGTTTATAAATCCTTGGACGCTTATCTAACGTTTGGTCATGTTGTTCTGTAGCTTCTCATGTCAAACTAAAATGGTGGAATCGTTAATAAGGTAGTTGAGGCGGAACCATCAATCGTTCAGAAAATGTCCATGTGAATTTTTAATTATGTGGAGTCTTAGTTCTCATGCAACACTGTACAGTCCAAATGGAATCAAGTTTTTGAACAGATAGTGATGGAGTCATAACCACACTTTGCCTAAGAGATCGTGACGTTTTCTCATGCAACACAGTAGGGTCCAAATGAAATCCAGTTTTATAACAGATAGTCATGGAGTCAGAACCAAACTTTGCCTAAGAGATCGTGATATTTCTCATGTAACACGGCATGGTCCAAATGAAATCAAGTTTTTCAACAGATAGTGATGGAGTCGTAAACCAAACTTTGCCTAAGAGATCGTGACATTTCTCATATAACATAGTACGGTCTAAATGAAATCAAGTTTTTGAACATATAGTAAAACTTTGTATAAGAAATCGTGACGTTTTCTCGTGTAACACTGTACGGTCCAAATGAAATCAAGTTTTTGAACAGATAGTGATGGAGTCATAACCAAACTTTGACTAAGAGATCGTTATGTTTTCTCATGTAACACTGTACGGTCCAAATGAAATCAAGTTTTTGAACAGATGGTGATGGAGTCATAACCAAACTTTGGCTAAGAGATCGTGACGTTTTCTCATTTAACACTGTACTGTATAAATGAAATCAAGTTTTTGAACAAATAGTGATGGAGTCATAACCAAGCTTTGCCTAAGAGATCGTGACATTTCTCATATAACACAGTACGGTCTAAAAGAAATAAAGTTTTTGAACAGATAGTAATGGAGTCATAACCAAACTTTGGCTAAGAGATTGTGACGTTTTCTCATGTAACACTGTGCGGTCTAAATGAAATCAAGCTTTTGAACAGATGGTGATGGAGTCATAACCAAACTTTGGCTAAGAGATCGTGACGTCTTCTCATGTAACACTGTACGGTATATATGAAATAAAGTTTTTGAACAGATAGTGATGGAGTCATAACCAAGCTTTGCCTAAGAGATCGTGACATTTCTGATATAGCACAGTACGGTCCAAATACAATCAAGCTTTTGAACAGATAGTGATGGAATCATAACCAATTTTTGCCTAAGAGATCGTGGCATTTTTCATATAATACCGTACGGTCTAAATGAAATCAAGTTTTTGAACAGATGGTGATGGAGTCATAACCAAACTTTGGCTAAGAGATCCTGACGCTTTCTCATGTAACACTGTACGGTCCAAATGTAATCAATGTTTTCAACAGATAGTGATGGAGTCATAACCAAACTTTAGCTAGTAAACATTCATTCATATTTTGAAATTTAGAGGCTTAGTCAAAATTTGACCAAGGAATTCTGTAGTTTCTTATATCCAACTTAAAACGCCCGATGTAAGCAAGTTTCCGGTCACCTTTAACAATATGTTGCTTAGGAAAGGTTCTTTTGTGTTCTGGTCTATCAACATGGCTTAGTTGAATTTGGGCTAAAGTTCTGGACTATCCAAGCTTCGTATGATTATGGCTAAATCTCTAGACTATCAAGGCTTAGCCAGGTTGGTAGAGATATAGCTGAAGGTAAGCTTAGAAGGCAACAATCTATACTGTTATATGCTTAGAAGACTACAATCTATACTATTATACTATTATATGCTTAGCAAACATCTATAATATTCTATGCTTAGAATGCTACCATCTATCCTGTTATATGTTTAGAAGACTACAATCTATACTATTATACTATTATATGCTTAGCTAATATCTATATGCTCCGAAGACTACAATCTATACTATTATATGCTCTGAAGACTACAATCTATACTATTATATGCTCTGAAGACTACAATCTAAACTATTATATGCTTAAGACTGCAATCTATACTATTATATGCTTAAGATTACAATCTATACTATTATATCCTTAGAAGACTTCAATCTATACTGATATATGCTTAAGACTACAATCTATACTGTTATATGCTTAAGACTACACTCTATACTGTTATATGCTTAAGACTACAATCTATACTAGTATATGTTTAGAAGACTACAATCTATACTAGTATATGCTTAGAAGACTACAATCTGTACGGTTATATGCTTAAGACTACAATCTATACTAGTATATGCTTAGAAGACTGCAATCTATACTATTATATGCTTAAGACTACAATCTATACTATTATATGCTTAAGACTACAATCTATACTGTTATATGCTTAGAAGACTACAATCTGTACTGTTATATGCTTAGAAGACTACAATCTATACTGTTATATGCTTAGAAGACTACAATCTGTACTGATATATGCTTAAGACTACAATCTATACTATTATATGCTTAGAAGACTACAATCTGTACTGATATATGCTTAAGACTATAATCTATACTGATTATGCTTAAGACTACAATCTACACTGTTATATGCTTAGAAGACTACAATCTATACTGTTATATGCTTAGAAGACTACAGTCTATACTGTTATATGCTTAGAAGACTACAATCTATACTGTTATATGCTTAAGACTACCATCTATACTATTATATGCTTAAGACTACAATCTATACTATTATATGCTTAGAAGACTACATTCTATACTGATATATGCTTAAGACTACAATCTTTACTGATATATGCTTAAGACTACAATCTATACTGATATATGCTTAGAAGACTACAATCTATACTGTTACATTCTTAAGACTACAATCTATACTATTATATGCTTAGAAGACTACCATCTATACTATTATATGCTTAGAAGACTACAATCTATATTATTATATGCTTAGAAGACTACAATCTGTACAATTATATGCTTAGAAGACTACAGTCTATACTATCATATGTTTAGAAGACTACCATCTATACTATTATATGCTTAGAAGACTACAATCTATACTATTATATGCTTAAGACTACCATCTATACTATTATATGCTTAGAAGACTACAATCTATACTATTATATGCTTAAGATTACAATCTATACTGTTATATGCTTAAGAGACTACCATCTATACGGTTATATGCTTAGAAGACTACAATCTATACTATTATATGCTTAAGACTACCATCTATACTATTATATGCTTAGAAGACTACAATCTATACTATTATATGCTTAAGACAACCATCTATACTATTAATTGCTTAGAAGACTGCAATCTATACTATTATATGCTTAAGACTACAATCTATACTATTATATGCTTAAGACTACCATCTATACTATTATATGCTTAGAAGACTACAATCTATACTATTATATGCTTAGAAGACTACAATCTATACTGTTATATGCTTAGAAGACTACAATCTATACTATTATATTCTTAAGACTACCATCTATACTATTATATGCCTAGAAGACTACAATCTATACTATTTTATGCTTAAGACTACCATCTATACTATTATATGCTTAGAAGACTACAATCTATACTGTTATATGCTTAAGACTACAATCTATACTATTATATGCTTAAGACTACATTCTATACTATTACATGCGTAAGACTACCATCTATATTATTATATGCTTAAGACTACAATCTATACTATTATATGCTTAAGACAACCATCTATACTATTATATGCTCTGAAGACTACAATCTATACTATTATATGCTCTGAAGACTACAATCTATACTATTATATGCTTAGAAGACTACAATCTATACTATTATATGCTTAAGACTACAATCTATACTATTATATGCTTAAGAATACAATCTATACTATTATATGCTTAAGACTACAATCTATACTATTATATGCTTAGAAGACTACAATCTATATTGTTATATGCTTAGAAGACTACAATCTATACTGTTATATGCTTAGAAGACTACAATCTATACTATTGTATGCTTAGAAGACTACAATCTATACTGTTATATGCTTAGAAGACTACAATCTATACTATTATATGCCTAGAAGACTACAATCTATACTATTATATGCTTAGAAGACTACAATCTATACTATTATATGCTTAAGACTACCATCTATACTATTATATGCTTAGAAGACTACAATCTATATTGTTATATGCTTAGAAGACTACAATCTATACTGTTATATGCTTAGAAGACTACAATCTATACTGTTATATACTTAAGACTACCATCTATACTATTATATGCTGAAGACTACCATCTATACTATTATATGCTTAAGACTACAATCTATACCATTATATGCTTAAGACTACAATCTATACTATTATATGCTTAAAACTACAATCTATACTATTATATGCTTAAGACTACCATCTATGCTATTATATGCTTAGAAGACTACAATGTTTACTATTATATGCTTAAGACTACAATCTATACTATTATATGCTTAAAACTACAATCTATACTATTATATGCTTAAGACTACCATCTATGCTATTATATGCTTAGAAGACTACAATCTATACTATTATATGCTTAAGACTACCATCTATACTAAACTATGCTTAAGAATACAATCGATACTATTATATGCTTATGACTACCATCTATACTATTATATGCTAAGAAGACTACAATCTATATTATTACATGCTTAGAAGACAACAATCTGTACTATTATATGCTTAGAAGACTACAGTCTATACTATTATATGTTTAGAAGACTACCATCTATACTATTATATGCTTAGTAGACTACAATCTATACTGTTATATGCTTAAGACTACCATCTATACTATTATATGCTTAGAAGACTACAATCTATACTATTATATGCTTAAGACTACCATCTATACTATTATATGCTTAGAAGACTACAATCTATATTGTTATATGCTTAGCAGACTACAATCTATACTGTTATATGCTTAGAAGACTACAATCTATACTATTATATGCTTAGAAGACTACAATCTATACTATTATATGCTTAAGACTACAATCTATACCATTATATGCTTAAGACTGCCATCTATACTATTATATGCTTAGAAGACTACAATCTATACTATTATATGCTTAGAAGACTACAATCTATACTATTATATGCTTAGAAGACTACAATCTATACTATTGTATTCTTAAGACTAGAATCTATACTATTATATGCTTAAGACTACCATCTATACTATTATATGCTTAGAAGACTGCCATCTATACTATTATATGCTTAGAAGACTACAATCTATACTATTATATGCTTAAGACTACAATCTATACTATTATATGCTTAAGACTACAATCTATACTATTATATGCTTAGACGACTACCATCTATACTATTATATGCTTAGAAGACTACAATCTATACTATTATATGCTTAGAAGACTACAATCTATACTATTATATGCTTAAGACTACCATCTATACTATTATATGCTTAGAAGACTACAATCTACACTATTATATGCTTAAGACTACCATATATACTATTATATGCTTAGAAGACTACAATATATACTGTTATATGCTTAGAAGACTACAATCTATACTATTATATGCTTGGAAGACTATAATCTATACTATTATATGCTTAGAAGACTACAATCTATATTATTATATCCTTGGAAGACTACAATCTATACTATTATATGCTTAGAAGACTACAATCTATACTATTATATGCTTAAGACTACCATCTATACTATTATATGCCTAGAAGACTACAATCTATACTGTTATATTCTTAGAAGACTACAATCTATACTATTTTATGCTTAAGACTACCATCTATACTATTATATGCTTAGAAGACTACAATCGTACTGTTATATGCTTAGAAGACTACAATCTATACTGCTATATGCTTAGAAGACTACAATCTATACTATTATATGCTTAGAAGACTACATTCTATACTATTATATGCTTAAGACTACCATCTATACTATTATATGCTTAGAAGACTACAATCTATACTGTTATATGCTTAGAAGAATACAATCTATACTGTTATATGCTTAGAAGACTACAATCTATACTGTTACATGCTTAGAAGACTACATTCTATACTGTTACATTCTTAAGACTATAATCTATACTATTATATGCTTAGAAGACTACAATCTATACTATTATATGTTTAAGACTACCAACTATACTATTATATGCTTAGAAGACTACAATCTATACTATTATATGGTTAGAAGATTACAATCTGTGCTATTATATGCTTAAGACTACCATCTATACTATTATATGCTTAGAAGAATACAATCTATACTGTTATATTCTTAGAAGACTACAATCTATACTGTTACAGTCTTAAGACTACAATCTATACTGTTATATGCTTAGAAGACTACAATCTATACTATTATATGCTTATAAGACTACAATCTATACTATTATATGCTTAAGGCTACCATCTATACTATTATATGCTTAGAAGACTACAATCTATATTGTTATATGCTTAGAAGACTACAATCTATACTGTTATATGCTTAGAAGACTACAATCTATACTGTTATATGCTTAGAAGACTACAATCTATACTGTTATATGCTTAGAAGACTACAGTCTATACTGGTATATGCTTAAGACTACAATCTATACTAATATATGCTTAGAAGACTACAATCTATACTGTTATATGCTTAGAAGACTACAATCTATACTGTTACATTCTTAAGACTACAATCTATACTATTATATGCTTAGAAGACTTCAATCTATACTATTATATGCTTAGAATAACACAATCTATATTGTTATATGCTTAGAAGACTAGAATCTATACTATTATATGCTTATTAGACTACAACCTATACTGTTATATGCTTAGAAGACTACAATCTATATTGTTATATGCTTAGAAGACTACAATCTATACTGTTATATGCTTAGAAGACTGCAATATATACTGTTATATGCTTAGAAGACTACGGTCTATACTGGTATATGCTTAAGACTACAATCTATACTAATATATTCTTAGAAGACTACAATCTATACTATTATATTCTTAGAAGACTACAATCTATACTGTTATATGCTTAGAAGTCTACAATCTATACTGTTATATGCTTAGAAGTCTACAATCTATACTGTTATATGCTTAGAAGTCTACAATCTATACTGTTATATGCTTAGAAGACTACAATCTATACTGTTATATGCTTAGAAGACTACAATCTATACTGTTATATGCTTAGAAGTCTACAATCTATACTGTTATATGCTTAGAAGACTACAATCTATACTGTTATATGCTTAGAAGACTACAATCTATATTGTTATATGCTTAGAAGACTGCAATCTATACTGTTATGTGCTTAGAAGACTACAATCTATACTGTTATATACGGCTTAGAAACCTTATCCAACTGGATAATGGAAGAACTTAAATGAAATCGGAAACTGTTTGAG
Organism: Margaritifera margaritifera; assembly: GCA_029931535.1. Taxonomy (NCBI): domain Eukaryota; kingdom Metazoa; phylum Mollusca; class Bivalvia; order Unionida; family Margaritiferidae; genus Margaritifera; species Margaritifera margaritifera. Next base: position 2,549,412 of record JAQPZY010001486.1, on the reverse strand, counting down.
GCAGTTTATATATTAACAAATTCGATATAATGAGTGATCCCTTAAGAAGTAACACGCTAACAGCAGATATAAGTGCCTTTTGTTAATTAATGCATATGTGGCATGAATGAACATGGAGCCCTGCATATTGTCTCTCGTCTTATAGTTTATATCTGTCTATGCTGCAACTTTGGTGATGATCGGAAGGTTGTTAGTATGTTTTTTTTTAAGGGATTGTTCACGTTTAATATTGAATATTGTCAGAGAAATCAAGGTAGAAAACGACCAATCTTTCCTGCATCATATAAAAGTATGTGTTTTGTGTTAATTACACATTTGTAAAGTGCACTGTACAAAGTCTTATTGCTTGGATGATATGCAAAATTGTACCTACTATAGTTCTAGATTCTGCCGAATGTAAATGTTGGTGTGTGCGTGGATGCCACGGGCGCTGTGGGAGAGAAATAAATAAAACCTGCACGTATCTCTGAGAAGAAGAAAAAAAACGATATTAGCGTTTGCCAGTAATTAGAAGGATATGAACAGATTTTCTTAGCTGGAAAAGGGTAGTTTCAATGAATACTGAAAACCATAATTCGCTCCTTTCCAACTGGTTAATTTCAGGTCAACCGACTGAGAGAAATTAAAAAGAGGCGCAAGATTTTCAAATGGATTCGTGATAAAAAGATAGATTTAGGCTTTCTGGAAGAAACGCACTCTATAAACGATGTCTCGCGTCTCTGGAAAAATAAAGGGGACTATGAAGCACCTTTCAGCGGTTATAGTAAAAGTAGTCTGGGGGTAGTCTCCTTAATTCTAAATTTATAGTAAAAGTAGTCTGGGGTAGTCTTTTTAATTCTAAATTTATAGTAAAAGTAGTCTGGGGGTAGTCTCTTTAATTCTAAATTTATAGTAAAAGTAGTCTGGGGGTAGTCTCTTTGATTCTAAATTTATAGTAAAAGTAGTCTGGGGGTAGTCTCTTTAATTCTAAATTTATAGTAAAAGTAGTCTGGGGGTAGTCTCTTTGATTCTAAATTTATAGTAAAAGTAGTCTGGGGGTAGTCTCTTTAATTCTAAATTTAGTGTAAAAGTAGTCTGGGGGTAGTCTCTTTGATTCTAAATTTAGTGTAAAAGTAGTCTGGGGGTAGTCTCTTTAATTCTAAATTTAGTGTAAAAGTAGTCTGGGGGTAGTCTCTTTAATTCTAAATTTCAACTAAAGACAAACAGTTCTCGTGAATTGTTGAGTGGAAGAATTATTATAGTACAAGGAAATAATGAAGATTTAAATAGCACTTTTATAAACTTTTATGGGCCAAATAATAATAATCCTGGTTTTATACATAAGTTTGAAGAATATATAGGGGAAAATAGTTCCGAAATACTTATTATTGGTGGGGATTTTAACCCAGTAATTGATCATACTGTGGATAAAAAGGGCTAGTAACATGAACCCTAAACCAAAGACCAGAGGAATTTAAATAAATTTACAGAAAAATATAGTCTTATCGAAATATGGCGTAATTGACATCCCGAGAAAAACAATTTACATGCACTCCAATAATATTTCTCATATATTCTGCAGACTTGATAATTTTCTACTCTCCAACAGGCTTATAAACAGTATTTTTAAAAGCAAAATTATACGATCTGTCTATTCAGATCACTCGGCAGTTATACTTGACATGGAGCTTTCTAAAGATAAACGCGGTCCAGGATGCTTTAAATTGAATAATAGTCTTCTATTTGATGAAGAATGCAAACACACAATACGAGATAATGTGAAGACAATTATGGAAATAAATATGGCAGCTGGTCCTGATATAAAATGGGAATGTAATAAACGTATTATCAGAAACGAAACTATTACATTTGCTTCTATATAAAGGAAAACTTGGATGAGAAAGGAAAAAGAAATGGAGCTAGAAAGAGTAATATTAAAGTTAAATAATGAAAATATATGACGAGCAAATAAAAGGGGTTATTCTTAGATCGAAAGCAAGATGGATATATGGATAGAGGGGGGGGGGGGGGCAGAGAAACAGTAAATACTTTGGTAGCATAGAGAAACGGAATTTTGAAAGTAAAGTTATAAGAAAACTGAAAATTGAAGGAAAAGAAATATTTGATGAAAAAGCTATTTTGAAAAAAATAAAAAGAGAACTACGAAAATATATACATCAATAAACCAATCTATCCAACAATCGATGCTTTTTTCAATTAACCTACAAAAATAAAGTCACCGAGGATGAACAAGTATCGTGCGAAGGTCTCTTATCACTCGAAGAATGGATTACAACGTTACAAAGTATACATAACAATGAAAGTCCAGGCCCTGATGGCATTACTTATGAGTTTTGTAAAATATTTTGGCACGACTTGAATAATTATTTTAATGATGACTTTAATTTCAGTTTCCAAATAGGAAGACTGCACAGTTTACAGAATCTTGGTGTAATATCCTTAATCTCAAAACGGGGAAAGGATGTGATCGGCTTATCCAATTGGAGACCAGTAAGCTTACTGAATATAGACTATAAAATTGCCAGTAAAGCCATTGCAAACAGAATAAAGAACATTCTCCCGAGGGTTATTCATGAAAACCAGACAGGTTTTATTAAAATAGATACATGGGTCAAAATTTGCGCCTGCTTTTGGATGTTACTGAACATGCAGAAAAGATTCTCCAGCTCCCCTCTTTTGCTGATTTTGAAAAAGTCTTTGACAGCTTAGATCTTTCTTTCGTGTACAAAACCCTTACATTTCTTAATCTGGGCCCTAATTTCCTCAACTGGATCCGTAGTAATGCTAAATGCTGTGTATTAAATATTGGTTTCTTATCGGAATTGTCTCCTTTGGAACGTGGGGTAAGACAAGGTTGCCCACTATCTCCTTATTTATTTATGTTATCAATTAAACTTCAAGCAAATACAATCAGAATACAGGCAGACATTAAAGGTTATAAGCTGCATGAAAGGGAGGTCAAACAAACGTTGTTTCCGGACGATGCTATGATGTTACTTGATGGTTCAGAAATAAGTTTTATTACAGTAGGAAATATTTTTTATGAGTTCATAAATATTTCGTTACTTGAATTAAGCAACAAAAAATGTATCGTATTAAGAATATGTTCTTTACGAAGGAAAACGCATTTTGGCAATGCATGTATGTACAAGATTTATTTGGAAAGCAACATGACTTTTTCAATGAACATAATATAGATTTAAATGTCAATTTATTTAACATTTTCTTTGGTGTTCAAAACAAACAAACAAACAAAGAACTGGTTAATTTCATATTAATTTTAGCAAAACAGTTTATTTATCCGTGCAAATTTGCTAAAAAAATGTCCTCCCTTTGAAGTGTTTTGCTCTATTCTTAATGATCGATACGACAAAAAAAATTTTCGATTAAGGAAAATAGAAAAGAAATGAAAGCCTCTCAAAGCTACTTCCAGTCATTAGAAAAATGAATCTTCGTGCAAAAAATATTTTTTTCCCCAATGTGTATATAAACTCTATTATAATCAAGCTATATAGTACAGCTCTCTCTCTCTCTCTCTCTCTCTCTCTCTCTCTCTCTCTCTCTCTCTCTCTCTCTCTCTCTCTCTCTCTCTCTCTCTGTATACAACTGTATACAATGAAAATAAGTAGAATCCAATTATAATGCATAATGCCTTACACATATAAAGCCCACTTCTGTACTGAACTTACATTACACTGTTAATGTATGTACTTTTTCTTACACAAAATAAAGAATTTTTTAAAATAGGAGCAAATGATATGTATGAATGTATGAAAGAAAACCATACGTGTACAAAACTTAATCATAATGTATATTTCCATAACTGGAAATGAACATAATATGCAGATCACGTTTACCATACAGGTCAGTGCTTAACCAAATTGTTCTAAAGGATGCATGTGTTACGATTGAATTTTCAAAGAATATTTATAGAGACCAATGTTTGTTATTATAACTTAAATAAACCAATGTTTGTTTTTATAATTCAAATGTATATCATTTTAAATTTTAAATAAAACATAACTTGGAGTACTTGAGTTATATATTGCTTAACATTGCAAAAGTATACTACACTTATTTTTCCTATATTTTACGGTAAGGAGTAACATCAGAATTAACTAACAGTACACAGGTAAAAGGTCATACAGGCAAGATTTTGCTTACGCTAGCAAATTCCTCCACATAATACGTAGGTTAAGAGATTTATGTGTATCTTAGCTGGGTCAGCAACTCTGATGTGAGATGGCGTGAGCTTCAACCAACCTGCGACCATGTTTGGAAAAAGAAATGCCTTATTGAGAGATCTCGTAAAATCTCGCGGCTCCAGAGCAAACGGGTGAGTCTGTCTTACCATAACCCCTGGCCTTTTATGGAGCAAGTTACGCATTCCTTGACCAAGAACTGTATATAAACGACCTCACAAAGCTCGAGCGCAGTTGCTACGCCTCTACATCTTAGAGTTATGACTTCCTTTGCAGTTCTAACCCGATACCCCTCTCGCGCCCCAGCGATATAACCATTTGCGAAGAGTGACACCGCCGCAAAGGGAGGTCGGGAAGAATTCTTTATATCTCTCTATCTATCTAAGAGCGACACATACACAACGGGAACACAAGGAAAAGGTGACCGCCATAATAAGTGATGATAGCATTTTAAGAGAGATGATAACAACAACAAATTCTTCCATAACAAGTATTACTGGACAATTTTCTTGCATAATACACGTGCTGCATATAGGTCTTGTTTATTTATTTCCGCCACCGGAGCTAATACGCATGCTTCAACATTTACATTCCCTGTAAGTCGAGACAAAAGTAGGTTCTTCAATTCAAACAAGTATTTTTTTTTCTTCTTTCTTTCCAAAAAACCAAATCTTTACTATGATGCAATTTATAGTTGTAAAATTAAAAGAAAATTCGAAACATTATTTGACCTACACAAGGCTAACATGACCTCCATCGAACTTTCTATGGCAATATTCTTTAATAATACATAAACAGTACATTTAAGAGTCCCCCAAGGTCTGAATATAAGCGTGGCATTGGAGCTGTGGACTCTGCCCCTAACTTGCTAGAAGTGTTACGCCTATTGAGTGTAAAATTGACATTATATGTCGTAATTTAGTATCCGATCCTAGCTTGACAGAAAGGAAATACTGGTAGGTATTTTCAATTAGTGTCTTGTAAAATTCTTAGGAATCAATGGAAACTCAGCGCAGGCATATTCACCACATTAAAATGGGTTTGTTTAACATTATTATCACTGAGGTCGTTATACATCAATTTCTATGATATGCATATTCTGGCCATACCCAGATTTTTTTTAAAGGGGTGATGCGAATTGAGCCGGTTGGATCCGTGAGAGGGTGAGAAAATGTTGGGCTATGTGGCAACGTATCAATGGGAGTCCTAGAGACAAATCCCCAGAAGATCCCGACTGTAGGTAATTCCACAATATATTTAGCAAAATGGATCATGGAACGACAAAATTCTCCCAGATGATTCGAGGTGACAGGTAATTAGAATAGGATGCTCTTTTGTGCAAAGGGGGAGGGGTGCGTTCTTACCCATCGCCTTCTTACCCACCTTCGTGACTGATGCTACTCATTTTATAAGAAAATATAAATGATGCTGATACAGTTTCTTAACAGTTGACACTGAACGTAAAGAAATGCTTCACAGTAATGGTCAGTGAATGAAAGTGTTGCTGACTCAGTATATCAAGTGTTATCTGTAAACCTTATTACGAAGGATTCTGCCCTTATGTCATGTTATTAGGTTTGCATATCAAGGATTCTGCCCTTATGTCATGTTATTAGGGCTGCATATCAAGGATTCTGTCCTTATGTTTACAAGCATTTGAGTTCAAGGTCACTCTTATTTACAGTTATACTAGTTTATTCCCCATTTTATTGCTTCATATCCTGTTGATAAAGGTGAAGTGAAAATGTGTATAAATAGGGATTTGGTAAACAAATCATTCATTCCTGTTTTAGATCAGTCTGTGGGAATCCTTTTGTGATCAGATTTTACATTGTGCCATTGAAATCAGATACATTTCGAGAGGAATTATTTACTTAATGTATTCGTTGGAATTACTAAAGTGCTCATTGACTTTTGAATTAAGACATTACTTTGGACTTTTGTGAACTCATTGAAAGACATCGTCTTTTATCAGGACATTCAAGACTAATGGAACTCATTCGGAACATTCTATAATTTTGGACTTGTGATTAGGACATTTAGGATTATTTGGAATTTTATTCACAATATTGTCAATATCTCTTGAATTTTACTTTGTATTATAGGGAAAATATTGCTTGTTGGTGTTACTTACATTTTTGGTTTAAATTTCTTTTTGTTACATATATTGTAAGACCTAGAGTCGTAACAGTTAGGTCTGCATGCAGTAAATTATAAGTGATACTTTGGGTACATTTGAGACAATCTCTCCCGCTTTGGTGGCAAATGTAGACTTTGGAAGGGCCATGTATCAAAATCCGCTTACCTATAAAGCAGGGCGCTCTTCGAATGCGCATAACCTGCTAACATCAAGATTAAATACCAAGTAAACGCAGCAGCTATTCACACGTTACATAGATATGCTGGGTGTCAAAACTCTGAAACCAGGTTCATTATTGCAAGACACTTGATGGGCCTTTAAACAAATGAAAGCAAATTCAACATCCTCCTAAATTTACTTATATTTGAGAGTGTCGAAGCCCAATGACACAAAATCATTGATTATTTCATAAATACGATGTTATTAGAAATTCGGGATTTAAAACAAAAAAATATCATTAAGATGTGCCGATGACAAATGGTAAATTAGCATAATGACAGGAAGCAGAATATTTTTAAGGGCACATCTACATTTGATGCGAAGTTCACGTACTAAATGGCATTCAATAGACACTGAGCAGGATTTCTGGACGAAGTGCATGGATAGTAGGACAGTAGTATAGGGGGCAGCCCTGTGGTCAGATGGTTCGATCAGGGGTCACTGGGAATTAACATTACGGTCTCCGTCTTGAATGTATAGGAGTCTGATTCAATGGGAATTCCATATTAAAATGTCCTTAGGTTTAACATGTGACTGGGAGTCTGAATCCAAGATGAAATTAATATTATGAAATTAACATGACATTTCCCCTTGATCCCGTCCATTGTTTCTGTTTTATATACCAAAATGGTACTCTGCTGTCAATTGAAAAGATAATGTTAAAATTGTCCATGGGATTAACATGTGAGTGGGAGTCAGGGGTCAATGGGCATTCTGTGTTAAAATGTTCATAGGATTAACATGTGAGTGGGAATCTGCGGACAAGAGAATTTAATATTAGTATTGGCCTTAAAGGAAAATGTAATGTGAAAAACAGTAACCATGTTACTAATCATCACGCCGTTTCACTGACCATCACCCACACCTACTAACCAATATGCCGTTTGACTGACCATCACCCAGTCATCTACTGACCAACACCTACTCCAACAAACCAATACGCCGTTTTGACTGACCAATACCTACACTTAATAGCTAACAAAAAGTGTAGGAGCGCTTACACACTATACACACAAACATTCTTATATACTATCACATATGGAGTGTAAGGAGAGAAAATAGTAGGAGTGCTTATACATACACAATCATACTTATATACTATCACACATGGAGTGTAAGGAGAGAAATGAATAGGACTGTGTGTTCACACACTATGCACACAAGAGAGTGCTTACATCACAAACTAGACAAAAGAGTAGTGAGAGGATTTAAGTTTCAGTTGTAAAAGACTACGAATTACCTCCTCTTCTAAATTATACATGATGATCATTATCTGGACCCACCAAGGGAAGGTGGTGACAGCACAGAGAACATCTGGCATGTTCTAGGTAAGCTGCATCTTTATACTCTCATTCGTGAAGTTTCACATCACAACTGAAACACTGTACTTGGTCTCCTTGACCCAAGTAGATAAATCCTGTTCTCAATAAAGATTTGGGAATAGGTCCTTCCAAATATTTAGGTAATTTCCCTTTGAACGTCTGGAATCGACTGGTAAAATCACAATAATCAGGCAAAGTCACAGGAATTCTTCTTTGATTTGTTATTCTCGATGAGCTTGTGGTATTCAGAGTGGTTTGTGAGTGCATGGGTGACATCCACAGATTTGCACGCAAGCGGCATCGCTTTCGATAGTTGAGCGGCAAGGTAGTGCTGCATCGCTAATGTCGATGGGCACATCATCACTCTGGTCGCAGGAAGCACGGCAGCGCACTCGACTTCACTGAACGTAGGTCCATCTCATGGTTTAGGTGTCCATTACCTGTTTTAGGTGTCGAATTAATCTTTCTTTGTTTTTGGAACTTTTTCATATTGAAGGACGGTTTTCGTGATTGTTAAGTCGCACTCGTTTCTCTTACGCAATCTGATTCACTTTCTCCAAGGGTCGACTGAAGATGTTATGATCAGACAAACGTACAATCTTGTGATGGTCGACCGTTTAGACACGAAAGTCTTGATCTTGACCTGACTTTAAGGCTTTTTTCATAACATTAAAGTTCACAACTTGACTCGAACGATAGTTCAATTTCAGTCCTTTCACTTTTACATTTGGTATAAAGTTGTATTTTCTTATCTCGGTACCGGTAGCCGTAATTGTTAGGTCCGCCGTAGCCGTAATTGTTAGGTCCACCACCGGCAAAACTCAAAATAGTCTCATTGGGATGTTCGTCGATCCACGCTCCTAAAAATTCGTTTTTGATGTGAGGATGATAACCTCCATGACGATCTATGTACATGCAACTATCCGTATCAAAGTAAAGGACGAAAACTTTTAAAGGTTCCAACACGAGTAGTTTTTAAACTTGCATTAGCTGTCACGTAAGCAGCAACGGTGACATTGCCAAACGTGTCGGGTAGAACAAACTCCACCAAAATCAAATCTTCACTTATGATTTCGACATGTTTAATAAGTTTTCCTTTATCGTCGATGAGCTGGAAATATTCGATTGGGTCTACCAAATATTCGGTCTTAGGCAATATCCCTTGTTGAGCAAGTTTTCCTAAAAAAAAAACAATTCAGCATGACTTTAGCAAACGATCGTCTTCCTTCGTTCTGTTCTACATATTCCAAGTTGATGCCTTCTAGTGATAGATACCGTTGTCTGAATTGATCTTTGTCTTCTGGAGTGGGGCACCAGGAAAGATAGATGCTGGTTTCTTGTTTCAATTTCAGAAACTCGTTGACCTAGCCTGAAAGTGGACTAGAGTCGTCGTCCTGCTGGTATTGTTCTGTTGTAAGAAAGTGCCAAATTTCGCACTCTTTTAACAATTGTTATCCACACTCGAAAGCATGAAACAATTCTACACTCATCCACGTTCCTGACAAGGCACGTTTTTTGTCATCGTGACGACAAGGTTGCTGATGATTACACATTTCAGCATACACACGATATTAGTTAAACATCAGTTTACCGTGGTAATGATGAGGAAACACGGGATGGTACAAGTTCGTCGGTAGATAAACTTGATATTTGATCAAATCTTCTTTCTGACGAATGTGTTCCACGACAATATGTTCTGACAAAATTTCAGGGTGACCGGTTGGAAATCGATGATATTTATACACCGAAGGATACAACGAACGCACATAGTTATATTTGATTTGTTCTCCTTGAGATTCGTCTACTTCGTACAGTAAACCTGTAGCATTGGTCCGTCCTCCAAACAAACTGTAGCGATTATTCTAAGGTCCACCACATCTAGTCTTCAAAGATGCGTCGAAATTTTGAATCTATTTTCAAACATAGATCGTAGTCTTGTTCCCACATTTCTACCACTTGGCATCCTTGACTTTCCAAACTCGGGCGTCGTTGGTAATTTGTGTCGTACAACTCTTCCATATTGAACGCTGTCAAAGGATTTTTCTGTCCTCGGTGAGGATAATAGGTGGGTCAACCATGAAATAAACATCCCCGTAGTTCGTAGGTTTTCTAAATCCCAACTATCCGCGGAATAAGATCCAATCTTCTTTTCTCCACCGTTTCTAGCGTGTTGTATCCACTTGTCTTGAGTTTTGCACAAGTAATATAACCAACGCAAAGCTTTGGCTGAATATAGACGGCTGACAAATTGATACGATTGAGGTAGTATAATGGCTAGTTTGCTCTCGGGCTTGAACTTCTTTCGGTACACTAATCCACACACTTCATCCTTCAAGAGATCGATACCTCCGTGATCCAGAAATAACTGTCAAAACTTTCCACAACAACGTCGTAAAATGGCCACATCAGACTGACAACATTTCAACATTTCTTCTTAAATATCAAGAGGCTCTGAAGAGTGAGCTTGGTACCAGGCGTAGAAAGCTTCTCGTTTTTCTATCCGCATACTGTCGGGGTCGTAGTAATGAACTTCAGGCAAATGCAGGAGCACGACGTGTTGAATTTCTTCAGTATTGAAAAAGTGTGGAAAACAGCCTTTAGCCATTTCCGTCAATCCAAACGTTTTAATCATTCAACTTAAAGGCATAGCCAAATAACTCATGGAATCTTTAAATTGTACGTTTCCCACTACCATGTAAATGATTTTAGCTCCATTCATGGTGACTTGTGGAAATTCAGTTCCTTGTTCTGAAAAGTGTTTTAAAAGAAACTGTTCGTCGTATCCAGAGAAATTGTGACCAATGACTGTAGCGTATTGATGACAGTGGCCGTAAAGATACACTTCCTCTTTGCTCCAGGTGACGTTGGTGGGGTCTAAAACCTACCCAGAGAAATCAGAAAGAGTATAAGAGCCACGAAATATCTGTTCACGTCCCCCTGGAATCACGCTGCAAGCACGATGAGTAATACAAAAGTCAGGATTGTGAAAAAATTCTCTTGAAAACATTCAAAATCAAAAAAAGATTAAATCAGCACAATGGTCTCGTTTCTTTGTCTTGTTCTGATCATTCAGTACTTCCTCGTTGTCATATCTCTGAATGTAACATTGATGATCCAACTCGACGACTTGGCCACAAATACGACATTGTTTCTTTCCTGGACAAACGTGTGAGTATTTGTTATTGGTACGAACATGCTGTTTATTGGTGGGACGCACTGTCAATAATTCTCGAGCACTTTTTTGTCGTTGAAATTGTTTTTAGCGATGTCGCTTGGAACATATCGGACTTACGAATGCTCCTCTTAAAGTAGAGCATCAAATCATGTTTGCCCTTCAGGAACACAAGGTCTTGACGCTAAACAGCCACGACATCTCTTTCCACAGTAAATACGTTGCTCGCGGTTATTAAATCCTCGATCACATTTATTACAGTAGTATATCCGAAGAATTATTGGATAATGGTTATGGAATGCATTTTACGTTTGGAAAATTCGGTCCTCGAAACAGGAGATCTCCAGGAATGACTAGAGGGTAAGCTTTCAATGTATAACAAGGGGCGAGCTCATCTTGAATTTTATGAAATTTTAGGAACTCCACACATGTTCTCTTTGAAAATTCTTGCTTGTTCCAAAAGGATGTCTGCTTCTCTCCGTTGTTTGGCTCTGTCTGATTGTCTAATGCTTGCCCATAATAGTTTCCATTCTGGTCTGTCTGTTTTTCTGCATGAGCTCGAGCCACCACAATGGCGCGGGCTAAACACATCTGATCTTGTTCGTTGTTAATCTGAACGATAGTCGTTTTTGTAGTTGAGAGCTGATCCACCGATAAAACTTCGCATTTTCAGCTGAATGAAGGAAGTGAAACGTGTGTCATATGAAGGGTAGCTTTTCCATCTGTCGTGTCAGATTCATCATTCGATTGCTGAACGTGTTGAATTTTGCTCAAGATTTTGGAAGAGGTTAATTCCGCAGGTGTACTAAATTATATCCAAACACGAGATTTCAAACTGTCGTGAATGATGTACGGTCGCAAACGATCTTGATTATTAGCTTGACACTACCCTTTTCAACTCGTCTAGCAGTGACTCCAATAAGTCGCTAACGAAGGCAGCTGCTTTCTCTGCCGAGACTTGAGATTTTAACTTTAAATTTGACGATACAAGTGTAGGGAGTCGTTCGCAATTTTCTGAAAGTCACTTTGTGAGTTGGTTGATTTTAATAATACTCTTTCTTTCTCGACCGATCTTGACTCTCTCTGTCTTGAGGAGATGGTAGATTTTGGATAGGGATCCATAATGTCCTCTTTCAAATCGCTAGGGTAAACTTCTGCCAACAATTCTCTCGTGGTATGAGGCGACAAACAACGTCTCCGTCGCTTGGATTCACGTTTCTCATTGGAAAGATGTGATCTTTTCATGACAGTAGACGAGTTAAGTGTGATTTGACTAAAGTACACTACATCTCCCTCTAAAAGAAAACACTCATTCAGGTTCAATCAGCAGATCACACTTCTGGCGAGAGATTTACAGAGAGTCATTTGAAAATACACTTACAACAAGACTTGTGCAGAAACTCCAGACTGCTAATCTGGAGATAAAAGTCAAGATGCCTGCTATGTCTGTCAGTAGAAAGACATTGAGCTCCAGGATGTCCACAACGTCAAAGAAAAGGAACATCAAAGACAAGAGAAATCAGGTCCAGAGAAAAAAGTAAAGATACCTATTATTAATGTCAAGAAAAAGGACATTGGTCTTCAGAGTGTCCCAAGAAAGTGAAAACAGAGAAAAAGGAGGAGCTTTCAGAAGCAGACGAAGCAGAAGAATAGCCCATTCCAGTGAAGAAATTAAAAAAGCAAGACAGTAAAAGGAAGGAAAGATTGACTTTTGTGATGTTTTTAGAAATTTCATTGTGATTCAACTTCACGAGAATATATAAAAAAAACTTAAGTGCATCCATGTTTTGATTTGTTTTTTAGTATTGATATGATATTCACACACGCACACACGCATACGCACACAAACACACATTTTATAATGGTGGGATTTGTCTTGCTCGATTTGGTAATCATTCGAGTAGTATCTCTTTTCTAAGAGATCTTGGTAGCCCTGAAAAGTGCTGTTGGGTTTTGAAAAGGACATTATGGACTTGACAACATCAGCTGTAACTGTCTTAAATCTTTTCTACGTCCAAATCCTACTGCTGCTTCAGTAGTGTTGGTAGTGACTGCTGTGTCTGCAGGCGTCTCCAAATCCAAGTCATTCTCCTCTGGAAAATTACTCGCTACAGCAACAGTAGTCGTACTATCACTCAGGGTATAAGAAGTATCCACTGCATGCGCACCCAACACTATGTCTTCATTTCAGCCATGTTATACTGTACTCACACTGTTCCACATTTGTAAACCGTCTGACTGAATTTGAATTATAGACGTGTGCGACGAATTAAACCGTAGGAACGCTTACATATATATAGGGACGTCACGGGTCCGCTGTATTCTGATTGGAAGATTAGAATACACGCCCTGACTGATATATGTCACACGCATTCTTGTTGGTGGAACCTCCAAATCAATTTAGATTCGCCCCGTTGACTATATACAGAGGCGCGTTTACCCCTTGTGCCATCCGTTCTCAAGACAAGTCAAGATGTTGATGATGAGTGTAGAGAGCTTGACTGCTATCTTAAATATGTTGTTTGATAAGAACATCCCGATCTACGCCAAAGTCAAGTGGACGATCAAAAATGACGGAGGCAGCTGTTTTTGTTAGAAGAATATATGTTGAGAGACATGGTTGTCTCAAAAGAATGTTAGAATATGGACCGATGGTCAGGAGAAGCTTGCGACGAAGAAAAGTGAAGAGTTGTGGTATGTGTTAACCATTTTTGGTTAACAACCCCAACGGCCCTTTTTGGGCCCACCCATTTCTCTCAGAGACAGATATATACTACTCAATTATTGCCAAAAATCAATGTTTTATGTGTGATGTCTTTGCCATACACAATAACTAAAACTTAAACACTCTCCACTCTTTTGTCTTTGTGTGATGCAAGCACTCCTATTGTCCTCTGTGTATAATGCGTGAGCACTAGTACTCTTACACTCCATGGGTGATAGTATATAAGTATGTTTGTGTGTATTGTGTGTAAGTACTCCTACACTTTTCGTTAGTTAGTAGGTGTAGGTATTGGTCAGTCAAAACGGCGTATTGGTTAGTAGATGATTAGGTGTTGGTCAATCAAATTGGTTTGTAGGTGTGGGTGCTGGTCAGACAAACGGCGTATTAGTTAGTGAGTGTAGGTATTGGTCAGTCAAACGGCGTATTGGTTAGTACTTGTGGGAGATGGTCAGTGAAACGGCGTGTTAATTAGTAACATAGTTACTGTTTTTTACATTATATTTTCCCTTGAGGACAATGTTAATGTTAAATTCCCCTTGTCCGCAGATTCCCACATGTTAATCCTATGGACATTTTAACATAAAAAGTTCCCATTGTCCATAGACTCGCACTCACATGTTAATTATATGGTCCTGTTTAACATTATCTTTTCACTTGATACCGGAGTACCATTTTTGTACCTAAAACAAAAACAATGGGGTGAAGGGGAAATGTCATGTTAATTTAAATTTCTCTGGACATCAGACTCCCACTCACATGTTAAACCTATGGACATTTTAATATGGAATTCCCATTGACCCCAGACTCCCAGGCTTTCAAGATGGCAACCGTAATGTTTATTTCCATTTACCCTAGACCGGCTCATTTGACCCCAGGGCAACCCGATATACTACCTGGGAGAGACAGACGGAAACTGACGGACAGTTAGAAACAAACGTTGCTGTGATAAGGTTTCTGCATGAAGATAAGGAGCCCTAGTGGTTGATTTGTTGTATATTACCGAGTAGTCTGATTGATTTATTCTTCTGTACTCTATCATATGTACATTTAATCCGCTATTAATGGGTAACTGTTTAAAGGAATGATTTATTTTCGTTGCACAAACATGGTATGACCTAAGGCCACGTAAACCAGTGGAATAGTCCTATGCCGTGATTCAGAAGGAAATGATGAAGACCAATCGTCCATATATTAATCATATTTTCATTCATTTAAAATTGTATTTCATAATTTCCTAAACTAATTGTGGAAGATTTTTGTTACCGCAAATATGTTCTTTAATACGCGCTAATGGGTATTCACTAATTGTAAGCCAACTAGGAATATATATGACAGTGAAAGATTATTCCCGGTGGCTTTGTGCACGCAGCATGCAAACAAGGTACTCAAAAATGGAGCCAAGTAATTCTTAAGAACCCTTGACATAGTAATTTTACACATGCTACTACCATTACCGTGGAGTGGATTTATTCTCATATGTTGTAAGAACTCCAAAGGTAGTATTACTCGGTGAATGCTGGAGACCAATTATACAGTCTAATATGTCTTTCCTTTGTTTGAGCCGCAATTTACGGGACAAACTTTTCATGACCCTGTCCGTATCATCATCTTGTTGACTTAGAATTAATGACAGTATTTATATATCATACGTAAACACTTCATTGATATTATGGTGTATTTCCAGACATTTGTAAACTCAATGTCTTTCTATATGTCATTTAGCTTGCTTGAAAAGGTATGGATTAACATTTTCATTTATAGTTAGCTACACAGCTTAGTTATCTTCAAATCAGTACCTATTCATTCAATAAATGGACCACTTTAATTTCAGGTAATTCGGTTTCATGGGAAAGTTAAAACCACGTGTTTAAAGAATTAGCACTTTAAAACTGAAGTTTGGTCCCATCCTTTGCCCCCACTGGGCTAACGTTTATTCCGCTAGAGATGTAATTCTCATCGTAAATCACACAATCCACTGAGAACGTTCATCGGTTTGAAACACGCAACAAGATTAAAACCGCAAAGCATAGTTATTTTGCACTTTTGTAAAGATAGACATTTTGAGCTATTTGTGGATAAATATAGAGTCCTCAGTACAGGAAGTCTAAAATACAACATTGTGAAACAATCATACTCAACAGAAATGAGACAAATAGGTTTAGACCATCCAGTTGACGAGTATCGCATGACATAAGTTGTGGAATCTTCAGTTTGGACGAAGCATATATATTCCATGATTAAATCATACGGCATCAGTTACAGGAAAAAGAGATAGCTTATATATATATATTAAATTTATAATTACAAAAGGATAATTGCTTAACAAAATAAAGTTTCAAAAGAAAACGATATACAGTCTTCAAAAATACGGACAAGAAACCGAATCAAAACAATGCATATAGCAACTGCATCCTAATAGTCAAATAACTTAACTTAACGATAATTGTTCTCGTTGTCTCTTTTCATCCGCCAAATATTTCGTTTTTAACAATTACTGGGACGGAGATTTGATTTCAGCCCCCACCAATTGTTATTCCCGTATAGCGTTCACCCAACTGCAAACTGCGTACACCCACCATTTGCCGTCTTGTAGATAGGAACCTGTATTTATCAAGTGAGACTTTAACATAAAAATAAATCATGATCAAAGAGTAACTGTTAACCAATGAACACATGAGGAAAAAAATTCCCCAAATTTGGAATATAACCTAATCAAGGAAGACCTGTCTTATTTGTCTTCTATTCATTTTCCTTAAGAAAATTAGGAGTAAAAAGGAACACTTATTTCTCTCGTCAGTATGTTTCATTCCAACTGATGCATTCTTTTAGAATATACTTTTTCATTATTTTCAAAACATTAGTTTCATGGAAATGATCTCACTACTCACAAAATATTGATGTTGTCTCACCAGATGTTATTTCTCAGTACGCAGCTATACACGTATTAACATCCCACCAAACCTCAGACTTGAGACCGTGATTAATTGACTGACTCAGTACGCAGCTATACACGTATTAACACCCCACCAAACCTCAGACTTGAGACCGTGATTAATGGACTGACTCTGTACGCAGCTATACACGTATTAACATCCCACCAAACCTCAGACTTGAGACCGTGATTAATGGACTGACTCAGTACGCAGCTATACACGTATTAAAATCCCACCAAACCTCAGACTTGAGACCGTGATTAATGGACTGACTCAATACGCTGTTATACACGTATTAACATCCCACCAAACCTCAGACTTGAGACCGTGATTAATGGACTGACTCTGTACGCAGCTATACACGTATTAACATCCCACCAAACCTCAGACTTGAAACCGTGATTAATGGACTGGTTATATAATAAGGGTACATCATTCCATTGCAAAAAAAAAAAAAAAAAAAAAAAAAAAAAAAAAAACAGTCATCATAACAAGTTATCCTAGCACCCCAAAAAAAGAAGAGTCATCCTGACAAGTTAATATAGCAACAACAAAAACAGTCATCCTGACAAGTTATCCCTTGTTTTTTTGTGTTAATATAACAACGAATTACCATATATACTCGCGTATAAATCCGATACCAACCGCAAACTGTATAGACCCAGATCTGCCGTCGCATAATGCGCCGGCAGATCTGGGTCTATGCAGTTTGTAAGGACTAATCACTGGAACAAACAACACAGAACCTGATCTGCCGGCGCATTATGCGACGGCAGATCAGGGTCTATGTTGTTTGCGTTTTGACCCGGTTTATACGCGATGATACATTTACATTCGATAAAATATTTGACAAAGACGTTCCAATAGCATGTCATGATAATCGAAATACAAACAAGCAAGAAGGATATCAGAATTAATTCAGTAAAGAAAGATCACTTATTTTGCGTTACATTATGGAATACTAGTTGGTGTGACGATCTAATGATTTTTAACAATGTTAAAGAAATGTATGTTCAAAGAAATGTTCGAGAATAAACTAGGGATACACAGTCATATTAACATGCAAACTTGACATATGCCCAGATGGTAAATACAAATATTTAATCATCACACATATCACATACCTTGCAAATTGATGTCTAGCATGAGAGAAAATGCCTTTTAATAGCAGTCGTATAAAAAAATTAAGAATACGAAATGATTAAACTTTTACATATGCAAATTTATCATTTCTAGCGACAAATCTAATGGATGTCCTTTTTTTGTACAACGTTTTATATAATTTTATGAAAATAATGTCCGTCAAAATATATATAGACGTACTGCTTTCAGGAATAGAGTCTACAAAAGCAATTCTTTATATATGTATGGTTTGTACACAACATGTATACATGTCACTCTGATTCTTTGGGTGTTAACTGTGCCAAACTGTTAAGATCACGTTTTCATGGCTGTTGGAATGTTTTGTGACATGATTCACCATGGCATCGCTTGTCAATGCCGCTTAAGTTGACGTATTTTGTCTCAAACCTATATTATAATTTAATTTTTGTTTCAATTAATTCTATTCATCTATGTACTTTCCAGATATACCTTTAGACTCTGAATTATTTGACTTTGGTTCAACTTTCTATACAAATCTGATATCTAATTATCATACATTAAAACACAAAAATACATACATACACACAAAATCATTCGTTTAACAAACGTGTACTTAGTTTCTCTCAATGAAAACTAAATACGAGTAGTAACGCACAGAGAGGTCTGGGACACTGGGCCAGTCAAACCATATTGAACTAGTTTAAACAAGAATCCCGATATTCATACGTTTGTGTATCAACACGTCATATAAGGATGCGAAAACAGTAAAAATCAATTTTTAAAAAAAATTTATCAACCAGCCAGACTAGATGATATTACTCCACAAATTAAAATAAAATTATAACCACTACTACTGGACCAGAAATACATTGAGGTCTTTTAAAAATCAAAATTAAAGTCACCATTTTTCTGTATCATAATCTCGTGTAGGAATATAATGTTCCTTCCAACTCGCTTTCAGAGACGACAACACTAAAATAAAAATAAAAATATGTCTAGTCCACCATAATCTTGCATCAGCTAACTCGTATAGGGATATGATATTCCTTCAAAACACCTCGACTTCAATGACAAAAGCACTAAAATAAAAATAAAAAATATTTCAAACACACTAACGCAGCGAACACAAATAATATAATATTTTGAATATATTTGTACGACACATAAATAATGGCACGAGTTTAATATTGAAGCAACGATGTCAGTATCAAGCGATAATGCCTCCTTTTTTACAAGTTCGGATGAGATAAAAGTGCTCAAAACTGATGCTGCTTATTTCCATGTTATTATCATTATGCGTCCAAATGCAAAAAAACATAGACCCTGATCTGCCGGCGCATTATGCGACGGTAGATCAGGGTCCATGTTGTTTGCATCTGGACCCGGCTTATACGCGAGTATATACGGTATTACATTTGATGATAATAACATGGGAATAAGCAGCATCAACCCTGATAAGAAGATGGTTAAAACAGTGCAGTATGAAGAAAGAATAAATTATGTATTTGATATAGGTAAATACACAACATCTAATAAAGACAAAATAATAAAAATTCTATTAAAAAGTGTGTTAAATAGACCATTCTAACGTTTTCTAGCGGTGCATAAATACATGCAAAATAGCAATATCGGTAATTTGCGTACAAACAATCGGAAGACGGCAACCAGTTCCCTGTTAGCATGGCAAAAACTGACCCTTGGTCATTGAATCATTATATGAGCAGCCTCCATTGGACTATACTGTCCAAATTTCCAAAGTGAAATCCATGGCGGAGAAATTATTAAACTTCAAAAATCATTTCCATTTGTTTCATTACTTTTACCCATATTTCCCGATGTCGAAATTTGAGAGGTGCGCCGACTTGTCCTAGCTAGTGTAAAACAATCCCTATTTAAACAATGAAATATTCTTTAGCTTTTGCAATATTGTCTAAAGTTTACTGGAAATTACAAATATGTCCATTTAATAGGATATTTTTCACACACACACACAGAGTCGTCATTGTTTATGGACTTCATCAATGCATTTAGTGCTCAAAATACTCTAAATTAAACAATTCAGGATGATATGATAAAAGCTTATAGCAAATCTTTTTTTTAAAGCTTCAGTGGTGGTTGTGGTGGTGGTAAGCTGCTTGATATTACTATTAATGAAGAATCGTTTCTTAAGAAAAAAAATGAAACAATAGTTGTTTTATGTTGTTTCAAAAATATATCCTCGAGAAATGCCAATGAAAGGGCGGCATAAAATTTAGACCTATGTATTTGTGATCAACAGCATCTATGGAAATGTGCGTTTGTATGTATGTAACCTAATGTGTGTGTGTGTGTGTTTGTGTGCGTGCGTGTCTCTGTGTGTGTGTGAGAGAGAGAGAGAGAGACAGACAGACAGACTATGAGATTGCAAGGCTGCACACTAGAAAATATCAAGGCTTGACTTACTTTTTGAAACATGTAGTCTAGTACTCATCAGTGCAATACACCCAGTTTATGTATTACTTCTCTGTTGTATCAAAGTCTATCCATGTTAAATTCCTTTTGAGAAATACGCTTAGGGGGCCCTACGATCTCTATAAATCCCAACACTAGCTTTAGTTTCAGATGCCCCCCCCCCCCCCCCGCCCCCACCGAACTTTGCTACGACAGTCAAGGACAGCTTCACTGTTTTCATGATGAGTGAATCTGCTAAAATCCCAACTATTCAAATCTATAACAATTAATTATTTAAATTGGAATTACAAATGAAGAGAATGTTAACTTCTTTCAGTTTTTCTTTCAGGCACCGATTTTATTCAAACATGAAAATTAGACTATACGCTTAGACACAAAGCTTGTCTAATCGCGAGGCGAATTCAGCTTTTCAATCCCGTCCGAATAATCGACTCATCTTGGCCTTACTATATGTAACAATGTTACAAACTACATGTCAGAATATTACTTGGAAGAACATTCTCTCTCTCTCTCTCTCTCTCTCTCTCTCTCTCTCTCTCTCTCTCTCTCTCTCTCTCTGAGGATTGTCTACATTTTTGATAGATTCAACTTTCAGCTTTAAAGTTTCAGTCTTATAAAGTCGACTGTTTTTCTTCTTTCATTCAAAGCATTATTTAGTATACACTGTACACATGATACGTTTACATTGCCCTCGTTGTTGATGTAAGCCAACATTATTACGTCAGTGTAGCTTGTAAATATTTTACAGATATTAAACAAAAAAATATCGGAAAAAGTAGTGCCAATGTCGGGGTTAAATTATTATATTTTTTTTCCGTTCATACAGGTATAAACAAAAGAAATTCAAATGGACCTGTCCAATCAGATTGCTTGAAATCATAATGAAGAAGCAAACCTTGTATTATACACAATTAATCATTAAAATATTTTGATAACTAAACTTAAAAATTTCACAGTGATGACTCTATGAACTCATACAAAGCAAAAAGTTATATGAGATTTTGGCAGAATCAGCTAAGCTTTGCATTGTGGATGGCAACGGCTGCTTCTGCATTTCCTACTGGTCTTTGATAGATAAAAATGTCGTAGAGTTAGTTAAATCAGGATACAAACTTTAACGTTAACATTCAGTTACAAATCTGTTATCTCAATGTCAAATACCTTTCCTGGAACAAGGTGTTTTTTTAATGCAAACAATAACAGGATATATTTTTAACAAATTTTAAATATTTTGCAACAATTTTAAGATTCCCTTCATCAGAACTGGACATACATCATTATAAAAAAAAACCAAATCAGTATTATACGATTCTAGGACTTACTGGTCTCTAATAACTTCAGAATTAGCTAGCGAGAAGATATACCAACTGGGGATAAGAGATTGATTGGATTAACTTGCGAAATCAATATGAAAAAATCATTTTACTTTTTCCACTAGCTGATTACCGCCGCGAAGAGAAAGGATGGACTTGTTTATTTATGCAGCGAAGAGAAAGGATGGACTTATTTCTTTATGCAAGATAATATTGGATTGACAGATGAAGGGGATTGCAAGGTTAAATCAAAGTATCAGGAGTTATGTAATTTGCACAAGTTAGATACAAAACATTTAGTATGCAGTCTGTTTCCACTGTTTACGACTCTGCTAAATAAATAATGGAGATATTCATTTTTGGAGCGCAAGGTTACGGCACAGATGAAGACAATATGACAAAATTCCAGGACTATGTATCAGAATCATACGTGCCATTTTACTAAGGTGTCGGTGTTTACAATGTATTTTTGTTACCGTGTGACATGGTTATAAAAATGGGTGCTCTGATTGGATAAAAAAGCAATTTAAAGAAATCAAAAGACTTGTTTAAACTACATTTAAATCCTACTATCAATCTTCATATATCAGTTGTCAATTATTGGTGGTATTCCAAAAGCTGATACATCAATTATCAATTGTTGGTGGTATTCCACAGGCTAATACATCAGTTGTCAATTGTTGGTGGTATTCCACAGGCTGATACATCAATTGTCAATTTATTGTGGTATTCCACAGACTGATAAGCAATCTGTGACAGTGCGACAAGATTTTGTAGAGGAAGATAAACGAGGACAAAATGTGTGAACAATATATAGAGAAGAAGGACTATAAAGATGATGTTCCTACTATTAAATCTGCTAATCCCATTTAAATTTTTTTTTTTTTTTTTTTTTTTTTTTTTGCATGTTCAAGTGACACATGATAATCTAAAAACGCCAAGAAACAATGTATATCATGAAATAAAAAAAAACCAATCATTTATAATGACATTAATGGTTGCAGGAGCTGCTATAGTTTGCTTATAAAATGGATATGAAATCTCAACTTCCCCCATGATGACCATTTTCGTTAATTCATCTATGGTATCCTCTATTCGGGTGACTTCCCCGGAGTCTTCATGTCCGTGTGCCTTCAATACACGTTCTTTCGAAGAAAGACCTCAACTACGTTGATAATCTTTCTACCCAAGCCCTCACCTTTGGTAATGAGCGTCGCGAATTCAGCTTTATTTACATCTTTGATCAAAAATGCAAATAGCAAACCATATAATGCCAAAAGAAGCAAAATACAATGTTCAGCAAGGAAAGAAACAATCTGTCCAACACTCCTCATCAACCAACATATTTCACTACCAATAATTCCAGGCAATGCTTCTGCTGCTCTTTGGCTAACTGAAACAATTTATTCCAAATTGTTATTAAACCTGTTTTAACTTTATCAACGAAAGGATCATTGCCTCCTGTGGGCATCATCTTTGCCTCCTCGTGTTCCTTCACCACTTACTAAACCTTTCACTAACTTTTCTATAGACAGTACAACAGTTGCATTAATTATACCTATTGCAGTCACTACATCAGATATTGTTACACATTTTCCTGTACACAGCTCTTTCAGCTTTTCACCCAATGGAAATTTGACTTTAAATTCCAAATTGATTCTTTGTCAATGTTTTCTCTGAAAACTCTCCACTGTACCTTGTAATCGTGATATGCACGTATTTCTACAACACATTCGAATGAGTATTGAATTTTTAAAAGCTTATCCGAAGAAAAGGTAAAATTTAATTGTGAATATAGGTATTCATGTGTTACAGTCACACTCGCTTGACTACCCATTAACTCTCTTTTAAATACAAAATCACTTCGGATTCAGAAATAAAGTCGTAGGGAAGTTAATATTGTAGGTTACAAATATATACGAAACAGAGCAGAAAGTACTATGTCCAGGTTCAACAGAAGGATGTCTGATGATATAAAGGGAATTACTTATAAAAGAATATTAATATAATACAGGTTAGTGAGTTATATTTCGTGCCCTACTTGTGATCGAACTCCTGTCACATGCCTGCGCGCACTAACCCCAATACCCTTACGACAAAGCGCGCATTCCCAAGGAAGGATGCGACCTAGTCGTGACTATAACCCATTTAGCTATTCATCCACAGTAGACACACTCCCAGTAATTAACTCTCCTATAAGTACATAGCAGTCACTCCGGATATGTATTCGTTACCGCATATATATCGATACATTTTGGGTTTTGAATTCAAAACCATTTCGAATTTCAACTGTTGGTCGTGAGTCGAAATAATCACTTCTTACAGGACTTACTATGATTTCAGTCAATTTTAATGAGGAGTCCTATCACATGTATTCCATTGTCAATGTGTATTTTACTGTTCTGTGTATTCCATTGTCAATGTGTATTTTACTGTTCTGTGTATTCCATTGTCAATGTGTATTTTACTGTTCTGTGTATTCCATTGTCAATGTGTATTTTACTGTTCGGTGTATTCCATTGTCGATGTGTATTTTACTGTTTTGATGTAAAGCCAAATCTTATTGAAGAGCCCCTTTCAATGACATTTTCGCAATCATCAAACAAGCAGGTGTTATCTCCCTTACAACGTTCCTGAAACACTGCGATACTGTGTATGATGACTGGGTTATTCGTTACCGCATGAAAACCAGTTTGGGTAATCAAATTCTGTGTTCCGTATATACTCTCCTTTAAATTTAAGTCCAACTACAAACAAAATAGACCCTGATCTACCGTTCCGTAATGTGCTGGCAGATCAGGGTCTATGCTGTTTGTTCTACTTATTAATCTTAAACTGCATAGACCAAAATCTGCGGGCGCATTGTGCGCTGGCAGATCTGTGTCTATGTAGTATGGAGTTGGATCCATCTGATACGCGATTATCGACGGTACGTGTAATTGGTATGGTGACAGACATCGACAGTCTGATAATGTATTGACTACATTGTTTATGTGCAAGTTTTTTTCTGGTTTGAATATCCGAGAAGTTTAAACGATTTCCTACTCTCACCCCGACCCTCTCCGCCCCCCAACCCCCCCCCCCCCCCCCCCCCCCCGCACACACACACTTTAATTTCGGCGTGGGGTTGAGTGGCGGGAGTTGGGGTGGTGGTGGGATAGATGCACTCACTTTGGATGGTATTGACTTTACTTTTTAATGTTCGCCGAAATAACTGACATATTTCTTATAGTTAAGTATGTAATGTAATTGGCCTCTGTTCTGCATAATCCTACTTAAAGAAATATACCATTGATACGAGAGAGAGAGAGAGAGAGAGAGAGAGAGAGAGAGAGAGAGAGAGAGAGAGAGAGAGAGAGAGAGAGAGAGAGAGATTTACAGACACACCCTTAACATACGTTTTATCACGAGCATTAACTGATATAAGGAAAAAATATGGATACGTGTATATGACATTCTATTTACAGACATGTATATTTTCCATGATTTACTAAATACGAGCTGAACGAACGTTGACGTCGTGGTTTCAGTGATCTGAATACTTCTGCAATGGACATTCAAGGCATAAACAACCAAGAAAAAAATAATTTTTTTTCAACATTAGAGCTTTAACACGTTACTTTACCAACTAGAAAAGTTATTTTGTTGTTGCTGTTATTGTTGTTGTTGCCTCTGCTACTGTCGGTGGACAAAAGTTAGGCAAGATTATTTTTGACTGACGTAATACCGAGATCTTACATTTACAATGGGGTCGACATGTATGTCTTGTACAGTTGCTAAAAATTGTATTCCCGTAATTGCTGACCTTAACTCGCTGGAAAATTCGAAATGTTACGGTAGTGCTCCTGACAACTGTAATATATTGTGTTGACTTAGATCTACCTATGTAGCCCCTGGCAGTCTTACACGAAAAAAGAAGACATTGACATAGTGTGCACATTTGTTCCAAAGGAGCCTGTTGCCCTGAATAACTTTACAAGAAAATCATATTTGCTGTCGCAAAAGTGTCCTGCAAACGCAGATTTGTTTGTTTATGTTGTAATACATATATTGTAATAATTTTTTTTTAAAGTGTTTGTTCTTTAAGTTGAACTAAGTAGTTACAGTATTCATTTAAAGCGATATATACTTTTGATCAAATGTTTATTTCCCAGAGAAGCAGTGCCACATTGCTTTACATCAACCACAAATATTCAATTCATACCTCTTGTAGGGAAGGGATAGGTAAAACTTGAATGTAAACAATTTCTGTTGAACCCTATGTTGCGGAATGATGAATGGAAATTGCTCCTCTACTATGCTATGTTACCAAGCATATCGCTTTGGCCGGTAATATCGGTCAGGTATAAACCCGACCCATTCATGAATAGTATTGGTGTTGTGGAACAGATTGTGATATGGCTTGAGGCTAAGAGGCGGTGTCTATGGAAGATTCGGGACTGTCATTGGTGCTCGGAGTAGTGTGGAACGGCAAATGGGACGGGCCATTGTATCAGGACAGAGGTATTTGTTGTTAGCTTTCTAACTCTACAGATAGATACTTACATACTTTGCATACAAACAACATGTAGATTGCTACTGTCACTATTTCAGCTTAGGTAACCAGAGTCTTAGTCAAGTAAAGGGATCTTCTCCTTCTGCATACATGATGCATACTGCCGATACCTCTGCTGCTGATGTTGCTCTACCGGAAGCAAAAGAGTCGAGACAGGGTCGGGATGCTGATTCCGGGATTGGTTCCCAAAGCGACGGAAATGATTCTGATTTAGATGGATTAATACTGAGTAGGAAACTGGAATATAACTTGCGTACTCGGACACTTGTAAATAGGATAGAGACTGAAATAAAGAAAGATTCGCCCAAAACTCCAAAACCCAAATCAAAGCCTGCTCCGCTCAGTAAGTACAGAAGGAGAACAGCAAATACGCGAGAAAGGACTCGGATGAAGGACATAAATGCGGCCTTCGACCATTTAAAGAACGTTTTACCAAATATTGAAAAGGAATCTGGAGCACAAATGACAAAAATCACTACCCTTAGACTTGCCTTGAACTACATCAGTGCTCTCCGAGAGATTCTAGGATATACATGCCAGACACCTTGCGAGTCCGGATCGGAAATGAGTAGTTCGGAGGCAGCAGGGGAGCTGTCTTCGGACGGAAATTCAACTGGGATACCGAGTGTGTCGTCAGGGGACGAAGTCTGCAGGAGTCCTGAGGACGGGGATCTCCTTGATATTGACCTGCTTTCCGAGGACCCTTCGGGTTTACTACCTCTTGATCCGGAATCCTTATTGTTCTGACAACCCCAAAGTCAACTCATTTCTAAATTTAACAACGATCTCTTCGTCTGAAATGGCGACAGGAATGTTGATTTCGGGAATACGGGTGTATGATTCAATGACTATACCGTCAAGCGTTCACCCCGTCATTGTTTCGCGAAACTGCATGACGAAAGCCAGTCGACTATTAATTCCGGCTGCCGGTAGGTCACATGGTGTCTGGAAGATGGTGGTAAAATTTCTTTGCAAATTAAGCGATGGACATTCGAATTCAACAGAATGGTTCCTCGTGGGATCTTGCTGATGTATCTAACACAGTTTGGAGTTGTAAGAGTGGGAGCAAAGGGACAATTTTCATGTTCCTTTTACACACACACACACACACACACACACACACACACACACACACACACACAAGACAGGTCATTTACTTCAGCTCGAATACTAACTTGAAATATCCTTAAGGGAGCGCGTTTTTTACAATGATTCGAAAACGTCTGATTTACTGGAATCTATCTTTTACTCACGAGGACAAGGGGAGTGGATGGGTTTGGTTTTACATTAAAGTGTTCTTTGCTATTAAGGTGCAACGGATGCCAGACACTAATTTGAATCGGAATATGAATATACATATTGACTGCTGGGGTACTTGGTACAAATGTGTAAATAAAAACTGTATTGCAGATTTTTTGTTAGACACAAACTCTCGGGCCTGTTAATATACACATTGATAAATCTACCTATCTGATACAATATGACAGGGACAAAGGTGCTCTTGACTGAGAAGTAAACCAAAATTACACATGCAGTCTGATACGTTGTCTCAGGAGGCGTTTATGCCGTGTCCGTACAAGTATGCGGGGTGCATAGTGTTTGCATTTTTTAACATGTGTCTCATAGTGCTCGTCATATTCAGAGTGCATATTCATTAATCAGTTAAAAGTATACATTTTATTCATTTTACATTGATATACCGCCCTTACTACACTGTGGAAATAGTTTGTACAAATGCAGCCTGCAAATTGTGCCTTTTCCTTTACAGTTCCATACATGATGTATGTATGACACATCATGTCTATACATTTATTGCTAAGCACAATTGTTCAAATGTGTATAAATTGTATCTGTACTAAAGACACTCTTTTTCCATACATTATCTCAGTTCTTGTACATCACACGTGTATTCATGCAATAATGCGAAAATGTAGAAAGATTTGAGTTATTTATACTTATTATTTTTTAATTCGCGTCCTTTTTAGCCACCATTGTTTATATAAATTAGATATTATTTTTATATTCTTAAAATTTTAGATTTCTTATCTGATGAAAACAGTTAAATGCATTCATACAGTTTTTTCTTAGAGGAAAAGCACAATAGATTGGTCGATCTTATGGCTCCAATTTTTTTAATAAAGGCACTATTTTTATGGTTGAAGATTTTGTTTTTCCTGATTAGGTAGCAACAATTATTATTTCCAAAGTGAATATTGACACAAACGTGATATTGCATCGCATATCAACCCATGACAATGAAGCTAAATCAATATTACCGTATTCACTTCATTATTAATTATTGGAAAATGACCATGTCAGGATGTATCATCGATATTGTTCTACTTTTCTATAGTTTTATTTATTTATTTACAAAACTATAAACACTGTTACAAAATGTTTATATTAATTTTTTTTACAAATTTCCACACAAGTTTACACGAAAAGATAATAAATGTTCTGTTGAGTAAATACAAATGTCTTATTGTACTCCTTCCCACCTCTACTCGCCGAATACGTGTGTTCTCTCTGTTGTGTCTCCAACTCGTATTACACAGGTGTAGTAATATGAACTCTGCTTGCATATGAAGAATCTCTCTCTCTCTCTCTCTCTCTCTCTCTCTCTCTCTCTCTCTCTCTCTCTCTCTCTCTCTCTCTCTCTCTCTCTCTCTTCTGTTTCCGACATATATTCAGTAGTGCCTTTTTGTGTTTATTTTGAAATTAATTACTTATGTTGCAAATGTGATATTGTGAACAGCGTTTGAAATCTGATAGCTATATGCAATTTTTTTGTTTTCAAAAGTATATTTTGGAAATTACATAGGTTTCCTCCGCAGTTTATTTTTATTTCTTTTTTTTAAAAATCGTTTTTGATGATTAAATATATTGCATGAGTTTAGTCAGGTAGCTTTGCTTACATGTATACGGTACCAATTTACTCTATTTAAGCAAGTTTCTATTGATGTAATTGTCACGGGTTTAATTCATAACTTGAGAGTTATTAAAGAGCTTCTAAGTACGACTCAGTGTGTACATTTTACGAAGTGCTCCGTTATCGCCCTATCAGACAGTCACTAAATGAGTGAGGAACTAACCTAAATAATTTTATCTCTACAACCTGGTCCATCATCCATTTCAAAATTTCCATATAACAGAGCTTAGGGCAGATTAGTGTTCCTGGGCCTCATCTAGCGTTTAGATATATGTTTTGTTTGATACACTATTTCAGGTTAACAAATGACATTTGTTTTGTTTTTGTTGGTTTTAAGGGCAATTTAAAATATTATTGACTATATCATGCCGTGGAAATGAGAGCTAAGTGCCTTTCCCAAGGACACACTGAGGCAACCGATCCGTGCTGGCTTGGGCGGGTATCGAACCAGCAATCCTTGGATTACGAGTCCGACGCGCTAGCAACTGAGCTCCCTATAATGAATGAAGTGGACTATCATTTACATTTCATTCTCTGATTGGACCATTTCTTGCTAGAGACACGGTGTACAACAGACATTTGCTATTACAACAACATTCATAGCAAAGATGTAAAAAGCACAACTTGGATAAAATTTCTCAGTTTCTGTCATTATTCCTTCAATACTCCTTTTGACACCGAATTTCTGTAAAGTTGAAATTTGCTAATGCCTGCATTTTCAGATATAGAGATAGTGTAGAGTTCTCGTGATTTCATACTTATTTGTACTATCTTCATACTTATTTGTACTATCTTCATACTTATGTGTACTATCTTCATACTTATTTATACTATCTTCATACTTATTTGTACTATCTTCATACTTATTTGTACTATCTTCATACTGATTTGTACTATCTTCATACTTTTTTATACTATCTTCATACTTATTTGTACTATCTGTGTATATGGAGGAACAAATATTTTTCTTCACTTAAAGGGAAATTAGATTAGATCACTTAACTAATACTGTTACATTAGCCTGAATCCTGAGCAAGAATAGAACTACAGAAGGCACCAGGGAAAACGGGACGAGGACTTGTAGGGAAACGTTATGATCAAGCTTACAGCAGGAATATTAGCATTTATTTAACCTATTGTCTTATGCACCAAAATGCGAATTATGTCTCGTTTCGACAATCTAGCAAAGCATCTTCACAGTTATAATATATAATAGAGAAGTCATGTCTTAGTGTGGTAGCTATTGAGTCAGATAGTGTATTATTGGTACAGATGTTTCAACTGAACACTTGGAAAACGTGACCTTTAAGACATAAAACGATTCGTATCATGCAGCTTGTGTTATAATATATTTCAATTCCAATGAGCTATAATGCGAGCTTCTATTTATAACATTACAAATATTACTGGTTATAACATTACAAATATTACTGGTTATAACATTACAAATAGTACTGGTTATAACATTACAAATAGTACTGGTTATAACATTACAAATAGTACTGGTTATAACATTACAAATAGTACTGGTTATAACATTACAAATAGTACTGGTTTGATTTGAAGAAACCGCAGAATAGTGTGTAGAAATTACTTTGAAACACACGCGCATGCCTTGGCCATTACAGCTTTACTTTACATGGCGATGTGACGTCGTTTGTGAAGTCTTCGGGTGTTTTTATACGTGTTATATATTTACAAATTATGATATGGGTACATTAACCTAAATAACACAGTAGTCATGTGATAAATGTATTGACCATGTCTTGTCCAAATCAAATTGAAAGTGTCTGAAGAAACAGATAAAAAAAAGACTACCGACAGTACTCGCGTATAACGGTCCAAATGCAAACAACATAGACTCTGATCTGCCGTCGCATAATACGCCGGCAGATCAGGGTCTATGTTGTTTGTTCTACTGATTAGTCCTTACAAACTGCATAGACTCAGATCTGCCGGTGCATTATGCAACGGCAGATCAGGGTCTATGCAGTTTACGGCTGCTATCGACTTATACACGAGTAAAGACGGTAAGTTAATTTCCAGTTTACATTGTGTCCTCAGATGTCAATGTATCTCATATTGTATACAGCATCGAGTTCATCATTCGCTACCAAGACAGCCAGGCTACAGATTCATATTTCAGTGACATTGTATAGGTTTTCACATATATGACATGACAAAGTGCGCATTGTCCTGTGAAACTATAATTGGTCTAGAACTATACTGACAAGGTATATTATGCAGGCGTTACTAGGATACAGACAGCATACGTGGGAAATGACCCGAACAATCTGGGTCATTAAACTTCACCCCTGCTTTGATTTAGATATTTTATCAAGAATGAAATTGAAATTTCTGGATTCCCTTTTTTTATTACTTTTAGAACTCTCATGAATTAAGAATTAATACTTGAGAACATAGTGCGGACTATATTGTAATATTTAACACGATTATAGACTAAATAAGATACTTTTGTAGAGTTGTAACGAGTATATTTTTTTAAATACCAACCCATTCGTATAGGAATACGACAGCACTAAATGAAATCAATAACAGCGTTCTAGCGAGTATATTTGTTTACACCAACCCACCCTTCTAAGAATAAAATAGCACTAAAATGATAAATAAAGATGTTCTAGAGCACTAGCCCAGTATGAACTGTTCACGCTAACACGCTGACTCTTATCGAGAGGAACACCACAACACTAATATAATACACTCAATATTCACTGGCGCATCAGCACTACGTACTCAAATCAGTATTCACCGGCACAAATCGTGATATCCAAAATCTGACTCAAATAAATTCTGATGATAAAATGCTTTAATTCTGGCACTGAAAAATCACCAAACCTGATTAATTTAAGCGAATGATAGTACACGAGGCAATGTGCAATGATAGTACACGAGGCAATGTGCAATGATAGTACACGAGGCAATGTGCACTGGTGGTGCAATTGTGCTTTACCATCAAAGTTGCTTCGACTTGAGCGGAGCGAAGAGAATAGAAAATTTCCATATACATGTAAACCTTATCTGTGTGTTAGTAACTGAGCCCGCTTTGTTAAGGCGTATAGCGTGGGATTACAGATCGCAAGGCAGACACACGTGAATAGTATGAAACCTCATCTCATGAAGTAAAAAATAATTCCAACCTTTTGTGTTCTTGAATATGTCACAGTGAATTAATCAAGAAGTCTTGAATGTGGTTACTACATAATCTTCTGAGGGACATTCTCTAAGAAATCTACGTATGCCATGCATTCAGAGATAATCGTTGGTATAGATCTATATTTAGTTACTCTAAGTTTTTAGCCAATCTGTATTGTACATATTAGTTCATTAGTGCAGAACTTAAATATGTTAACAGATCTTAATATCAAACTCAAACTTTGTAACCTAGTTTTCCTGCTTCACAAATATTTCATAGGTTCTTTGTAACCTAGTTTTCATACTTCATAGACATTTGATAGGTTCTTTGTATATTAGTTTTCATGCTTCATAGACATTTCATAGGTTCTTTGTAACCTAGTTTTCATGCTTTATAGACATTTCATAGATTCTTTGTAACCTAGTTTTCATGCTTTATAGACATTTCATAGGTTGCTTGTAACCTAGTTTTTATGCTTCATCGACATTTCATAGGTTCTTTGTAACCTAGTTTTTATGATTCATAGACATTTCATAGGTTCTTTGTAACCTAGTTTTCGTGCTTCATAGACATTTCATAGGTTCTTTGTTGTTGTTGTTGTTGTTGTTGTTGTAGTGGGTTTAACGCCATTTTTCAGCACATGATAGGCTATACATGGCGGCCAGTTTTATCTGGTGGAGGAAGAACCCGGGAAAATCCCGGGAAGAACCACCGGCACACGGGAAGCTACTGGCAAGCTTTCTCACATATCCACATTGGCTGAGCCCGAGACTCGAACCCACGCAGACAGAGGTGAGATGGCAGTGATCGGTAAAGGCAAGTGCCTTAGACCACTCGGCCACCCGGGGCCCCTAGGTTCTTTGTAATCTAGTTTTCATACTTCATAGACATTTCATAGGTTCTTTGTTATTTAGGTCCGAATGTCATAATATACTCTATTTTCCTTGTAGAAAAGTAAATCTGGTTTCATGCATCTAAATAGTATTAAAGCATCTGTTTAGAACTAGGTCACTGTAACCTAATTTCAGGCTATGAATATTTTGATTACTTTTGCTTTTTGAACAGTCTATATACCCACACCAAACATGAATGGTTTAAAACCCTTCAGACACCATGTATCCACCCTCATTCACTGTATGATGCAATCCCCCTACAGTAGTCTTCATCATGTTTTGAGTCACATACATATTTGAGGAACATGTTGTCTTGAAGACCTTTTATATTTTCATCTGTTCCCTAAATATGCCATTGTTTTTAAAAAAAAAATTTATGGGAAATGTAACAATTTATTTTTTCCGTATATTTAATCACAAAATCCTCTATTTATATATCTTGACCTTAGATGATCTTCCTATATTTTTAATGATTTCTATAATTTTCAGTTCGCCTCTACAAAGTAGAGGAGAACCATGATACTATCCCCAAGCGTAGGTGTCGGCATTTCTGTTGGCGTTGGTGTCCTCACATATAAAATCATATACATATACATAGCCTCACTAAAATCTCAATAATTCTTTCTACCTAGGTTCTAGGCATCAGTTTTGAGTGGGTTTCAAAGCAACTGCCCATTTGGAGGTGAGACTGGGGGTTGGGGAGGGGCCGGGGGAGGGAGAGGGATGCTAACTTTGTACATACATGAATAATATTTGCACATTTTTGGTTAAGGTTTTCGTTTACCTTAGGTATTTTGCATCCAGTGTACATACTGTTATACATGGAATCATGAAACAATAGTAGGTCACTGTGAACCATACTTCACGCTTCAATGACATGGGTCCAATTTAAATTTTATATTCCAAACTGTGTTCATGTTAAAGTCAGAAAACTAGATGATTATTCGCATCTCTATTAGTACCACACCCTTAACAACAAAAGAATTTTACTGTGACCTACATTTTACATTTTAATGGTTTATATTAATTTTTTGCTTTTAGCTCATGACCATATGGGTCGTTTTGCACTTTGTATGCATACTATTATACATACAATCATAAAACTTGGTGAGGATAGGCACCTTGAAGAATACCGCAACCTTATTACAAAAGTAGGTCAATGTGCCGCATATTTCACGGTTCACTAACTTAGGTTAAATTTGGTGTTTTAAGTTTATTTCTTAAGCACTGTTCATGATATAATCATCATACAAGATGTTTGCGTGCATCTCCGTTAATACCACACTCTTATACCAAAAGTGGGCTACCGTACCAATCATTTCACAGTTTAATGGCTTAGGGTTACGTTTTTGCGTTTAGTTCATGCACACATAGGTTTTAATATGCATCCTGTGTGCATACTGTTACACCTGGAATCATAAAACTTAGTGAGGGCATGGATCTTGAAAAGTACTACGCCCTAATTTCAAAAGTAGGTCACTGTGACCTATATTTCACGCTTCACTGACTTGAGTTTTGCGTTTTCGCTGTTCTTACTGGAATCATGAACTAGATGATTGTATACATCTCTCTTAGTATTACACACATACAAAAAGTAAGTCACTGTGACCTATATTTCACACTTTACTGGCTAAGGTTGATAGTTTCCATTTATCTCATTACACATAGATTTTCCTCCTCCACCAAATATACTGGCCGCCATGTATAGCCTTTCATGTGCTGAAAAATGGCGTTAAACCCACAACAATGTACATACTATCCGATCTAAACTCATGGAAACTGCTGAGGGTACGCATCTTGATGAGCACAACTCATTCGTTGCAGAAGTAGGTCACTATGGCCCATATTTTACGCCTCACTGACCTGGGTTAAATTTTATATTTGATATGCATTTCTCATGCACTGTTCATGCTAGAGTCGTGAAATTGATGGTGATATGCGCCTCAGTTAGTACGACACCATTATAACAAAAGAAGCTCGTTGTGACCTATATTACATGTTTTACTGACTCTGGTTAGGATTTAGCATTTCGTTCATGACCGCATTTATGGCATGCTAAATGCATACTATCCTGCCTAGAATCATGAAACTTGATGAGAGGATACATCCTGATAAGTAGTACGCCCTTATTGCAAATTGTGGTGTCTGTGACCTATATTTCATGTTTCGGTGATTAATTTTGTGTTTAAAGTTCATTATTTATTGGGTGCTGTTTAACAAAAATGAAACTTGATAATTGGATGCGTCTCTGTTAGTACTACGCCCTCACATCCAAAGACGGTAACTGTGACCTATATTTTATGCTTTACTACATTGATTAAGTATATTGTGTTTTGCGCATATCCTACCCTACATAGAAGGTCACATCTGACCATTGCAGTTGGAAGCTGGAATAAATATTTTTTTTGTGATAAGCTTTCCATATGAATGACCATACATTGTATATTGTGATAGGATCAACAGGTTAACTGTGTACTGTACCCTATAAATGGGTATAGGAATTAGATGGGTGGGCTGCAGGCTTTTCATGCGATGCCTCATCTAGTGGCTAATCAAAGTAATCACACATACATGAACTGTGCTTCTAATAGTGGTCGAACTGGCTGTCACTCCAAGGTTACTCAAAGCCTATTATTTTACCAAATAACATCTGGCTTCTAGGGGTCGACACTGACAATAGCTTCTGAAGCAGACTTTAAAAACAATGATTTGTTTAAAGGAAAAAAAAAAAAAAAAAAATTAGTCACTGGTTTTTATCAATTCATTATAGTGCATATGTTTTGACATCATAGAAAATAATGTTCATTATTATTGCTGCGTGTCTTTTATGCCATGC
Organism: Margaritifera margaritifera; assembly: GCA_029931535.1. NCBI lineage: Eukaryota > Metazoa > Mollusca > Bivalvia > Unionida > Margaritiferidae > Margaritifera > Margaritifera margaritifera. Next base: position 2,513,464 of record JAQPZY010001486.1, on the reverse strand, counting down.
AGTATGTATGTATGTATGTATGTATGTATGTATGTATGTATGTATGTATGTATGTATGTATGTATGTATGTATGTATGTATGTATGTATGTATTTATGGATGTATGTATGTATGTATCTATGTATGTATGTATATATATATATATATGTGTGTGTGTGTGTGTGTGTTTTAAAGTTGTCAGCACAATACTGACTATATAGTGCTGATTAAAAGTTCGAAAAATGTAAAGGTAAAAGCTATAAAAAAAATAATTTCGTTCGAAAAGGGACAAGCATTTCGTTGTAAAGCTCACTTTAGTCTGAGTTTATGTTTTGCATGATAATCGCTGCTGGAGACTGCTAAAAGCTTCCAAGAGGTAAGATTTGAAACCATTGATTACATTCGTGCTTACATTAAACAGTGCACCTGCGTGCTACTGAAGTACAACGATAAGTCTTATATGTACATGTAGCAAGTTTTAATAGATATTTAAAGTGCTGCATAGCCCGGTTTCTAAATCTTCTTCACAACTGCACACTGTTGTACATTGCATTGTTTTTTCTGCATAAGGTTAATATGTTTTTTTCTTTATATAGTCTTTTCTGTTTCAAATTTTACATGTTTAGGATATTCGCGTGGATTTACCAAGTTAGCTCAAATCTCTCTTAGTCATGTACATACATACATACATACATACATACATACATACATACATACATACATACATACATACATACATACATACATACATACATACATACATACATACATACATACATACATACATACATACATACATACATACATACATACATACATACAACCATAATACATACATACATAATACATAATAGATACATACATACATACATACATACATACATACATACATACATACATACATACATACATACATACATACATACATACATACATACATACATACATAATACATACATATATATACATACATACTGATAGGATAGGTAATTTAGTTTTCAAACAAGAAGCCTATTATCCAAGACCCATCAGAACCATGCAATTATTGCTTCAATTAGCATTCTAGAAGCATTCAATAAACCCTTCAGTCATCTTTTGCACCCTTCCATTCCATGTCATTTTGAAGGATTTTACATTTACTTCATTCAAAACCATGCAGTTTGAGCTTCATTCAGTATTCATTTAGCATTCATTTAGCTTTCATTCAGTATTCATTTAGCATTCATTTAGCATTCATTCAGTATTCATTTAGCATTCATTTAGCATTCATTCAGTATTCATTTAGTATTCATTTAGCATTCATTCAGTATTCATTTAGCATTCATTCAGTATTCATTTAGCATTCATTTAGCATTCATTCAGTATTCATTTAGTATTCGTTTAGCATTCATTTAGTATTCATTTAGCATTCATTTAACATTCATTCAGTATTAATTTAGCATTCATTTAGTATTCATTTAGCATTCATTCAACGCTTCCGTCACCCTTATAAAACCTTAGTTGGTGGTCATGTGATCCTTCATTTTTCTTTCTCATTTACATATGTTGATATATTGCAAGGTTTTTACATGGTGTTTAAGGATCATTTGATGGGTGTTTGAATGGTTTAAAAAGTTGACAAATGAAGGGTATTTAAATGGTTATGAAAGGCGGTAGATGAATAGTGATTGCGTGGTATCGAAAGGGGTATTTAGTTAATGCTATTAATTAGAATTACAATAGAAGTTGTCCTCATTATATAAAAACCCAATACCATTTCTTCTTTTGCTGATCAATCCACAGTTTGTTGAAAATATGTAGTATAAGTCTCTGTAACATAAGAACTTGAAATATAATCATAATTCAATATAAAAGCAATTCAGTGAAAATAAGTTTGATTGATGATAAAGTTGGTAATTAAGGTTTTGTGTCCAAAGATTGATTACATCTGTAATTCAATATAATTAAATTTAATGTATCTGTTCTAACATTTTCATACAGTTTGTGAATGAGAATAAAGCATTTGAAATAATTAAAAAGTAAAGCTAATTTTGTGAGAGTCTGGGCAGTATGATAATGAATATTTTATACCAGATTTATTAAGGTCAGACTGTATTTGCTGCATACACACAATTTGATATATTTCTATTGTTGCGCATACTTTTTTGGGCGATGTAAGGACCAACTAAATTTATTAACCTGAATGGTAAAAATACAAGATTCTTATTTTTCTGGAACTGAGATAATCTTAAAAAGTACATATAAGTCAGAATGTTCCTTCATTTTTCCTGCAACCGTGTTCATTTTGACCTGTGTTAAGCAGCTACATAAGGAATGTAGAAAATGTCCTTTTAACAGAGTATGCTGCTCAATACACGTTTATTATAAGCCTGCAGGAACCTTGAGAATTTGTCTGATCTAGGACAGGTGATTATTTTAGTTGAATTGATTATATTTAGTTGTCTCTGTTAGGTTTTGTTGTACTATCCCATTGGTTTCTATGATATGACCCAGGGACTAGTCCATAGGATTAAGAACCACCATGGACTAACTTGTATATGCATGTGTGTTCCTGAGCAAGTATTGTTCAAGTACTGCGTATGAAATAATCGTCTCGTGCCCTTTCACTGGAGATCTATATTGTGATAAGGTGGGATCTCAATATTACCTTATCACTTTCAACTGCCCTTAGTCGCTCCACCTTCCCAACCCATCGGAAGCATATGGCAAGGGTATTATATTAAGATGTATTGCATAATATATTAAATTGTACTAGTGCATCCAGGTCTTTCCTCATTTCGGTGCAGAAAACATCATCTGGTTCTAAATTGTATGTATTCAACTGTTTTTTTTAAGTCAGTGGATGCAGTCTCTGACTTGTACTAAATCCTGTGCCCCTACACCTAATATTGGACCAATCCATCCTTCCACTTTAAAATACCACTTCTGTTAAAAAGAAAAAATGGTCTTTGTTACTTATCTTGTATGGTTGACCTAATATGTTTTGCAAATGTCATGCTGAATCAGATCTAGTAGATCTTTAGTTGAAGTTTCCACATTTACATATAAGCTTGACAACACAATTTCAATTGACTCATCGCACCATACAGTTGTGATTCAGAATTTCAAAGACAACCTTTAACAGCATTTGAACCTATCTCTATGGATTTAGTACGTACAATCCTGATGAGGAGTGCCCCAAAGTTATGTGAACTTGATCCGATTCCGACATCACTGCTGCTTGAATGCTTAGATTTAATATTGCCTTCACCAGCCGATGTTATTAATACTTATTTCTCATCTGGCGATTTCCCATCATATTTCAAAACTGCCATTGTAAAGCCTCTGTTGACCATAGCGATTTAAGGAACTACCGCCCAGTTTCTAACCTTCCATTGATGTAAAAAATCTGAGATAAAGTTGTTCTATTCCAACTGGTATTTCATCGGAATTCAAATAGTCTTTTTAACAATGTAAAGTTGGCATATCGCCCTCGCCACAGTACCGAAACTACCCTTCTGAAAGTAGTTAACGACCTTCTCTCTGCTTTGGATAGTGAAAAGATTACAGTCCTCACCCTCCTTGACTTGTCTGCAGCACTCGACACAATAGACCATGATATATTACTTCACCGTCTCCAGCATTTATTTGGCATTCACGATACAGCGTTACTATGGTTCAAGTCCTACTTAGTCAACAGGACACAAATTGTGTCAGTAAATGGAAAATATTCCAGCTCAATTGATCTATTTTTTGGTGTACCATAGGGTTTTGTTCTTGAACCCGTTCTCAGGTGTCATATATCGTCATCCGGTGTCTCACCAATTGTACACTGAAGACATCCAAATATACAAATCTAGCCACCCAACTGAAGTTGATGAAACCATCCAAGGCGTAGAGAGGTGCATTTCCGATGTGAAGTCATGGATTGCATGTAACAAGCTGCAGATGAATGATGATAAAACTGAAGCCATTCTGATTACAACACAAGGACTTTCTCATTCCCATCCTTTACCTCAAACAATAAGTATCAGCAACACCAACATTAAATTCACACCATCAGTACGAAACATAGGTGTTACTCTCAACAGTATTTTCTCATTACACCAACATGTCATAAACATATGCAAGGTTGCATATCTGGAGCTGAGACGCATCAGCAATTATCTTTCAGTTGATGCCACTAAAACACTTGTGTTCCTTACTACCTTCAAGACTGGACCATTGCAATTCACTTATATCTGGTTCGTCTCAGTATATACTACAGAAACTTAAAAAAGTTCAAAACACAGCTGCTCGGATCATCCTTAGAGTACCAAGAACCGAGCACACCTTCCCGCTGCTCTGTACCCTACGCTGGCTACCCATTCGATCCAGAATCAAACATAAAATGTGTTCACTATGCTACATTTCATTGACTGCCTCCAGTTCAAAATACCTATCTGATCTCACCCACGTGTACACCCCAGCAAAACGATTACGCTCCTCTTCTGACACCCGTATTCTCATTATTCCCACTATCAAAACGAAGTCATACGGACAAGGTTCTTTTGCATACCAGGGCCCAGCTACGTGAAACGAATTGCCCAGTGAACGTAGACACAAGGACACTGTGAGTTCATTCAAGAGTGCTCTTAAAACTCACCTATTTCGACTGCAAGAATAGACTTAAAGACTTAATAATGTTTCCTTACCTTAATTATTTTCAGCAGGTTTTTGTTTTCTAATTTCATGGTGCTTGTTTTAGAAATCATGTCTTTATATATGTTTTTATGTGTTATCTAATATTGTAAAGCGCTTAGAACTTCTAAAGATTAAGCACTGACTGCACAAAGTTCTCATTATTATTTAAGAAGGAATTATGTGGGAGGTCTAAAGTAAACCGCCATTCAGACATATTGATATGTAATGATAGCTATTTGTGGTTATTTTTAGCTGTTGGTCATTTTCTGAAACACAATAATCTATTCAATAATCAAGTTCAGCATCTTGGTGGATCTTGATATGTATCATAATATAACACCAAAAGTATGTCACTGTAACCCATTTTTAATAAAACTTTATAGACAATTTTTTTTCGAGCCCAAAAGCAAGCCATACCAGTCAACTTTTCTGGCGTCGGCTGGGGCTTCAACAGTTTGTTAAGGTTTGGGTTAAAGTTTATCAGCAACTGTTTGATTGATGGCTCAGCATGCACGCCATGGCCTTTTTGTTTTAGGTCTTTAAATTTATTTGATGAGAGACTCATATTGTTATGCTTGTAGAGTAAAATAAAAAACCGTTTGCTATGTCTGTAAAAGTGTCACATCATGACGATGAATCAAAGTCACTGTAACCTAGTTTAATATTATTTTTTGATGCAGCTTTGCATTATGCGCAGTAAAATGCGTATATTTCCTTCTTTTACACTGTCGAGTGTTGATATCATAGGTAGTTGTAAGTATTAGCTGTATGAATCAAGGGGCCATGCTGGGGGTGGGGTGGGGGATAACCAGGCTCCAAATGGGCTGTTTAAGACAAACAGAATTACTGTAAAATGAAATAGCTTGGCTTCAGGGATGGAGACACAGCCCTACATGCATGTCTCTAGATCCCGCATGAGTCTGCCACGGTATTTAAACATTATGACTATCACAAGCACTGTAACAACAACGACAACAACAACAAAATATTGCAAAAACATTAGATGGAATAACATTCATTTAATACTCTATGATCAATCTCTCAGTTCATGTATTGTATGTATTCCTTAACCTAAACCCCGAGCAATGCAGATGACAACCATCGTAATCATTTAATGTATATCAACAACTAAAACAGGTAATTGTTTGATTTTTTCAGAAACAAAAATCAAAATATTTGCTAAGTGTTAATGGGGTTGATCATACTGCTTGTACCATAGCTAAAGGTAAACAAGGGTTACCACGGATGCATGCCTGACTCTGATATGATAAGCAAGATTAAGCATTTAAAAGTCAAAATTGTATGATTATTCTAGAATTATAAAACTAGTTCATTCAAAGTTTGATCGGTCAACATATAGCACTGTGCATTATATTGTCTTGTTTATTCGGAGTTGTTCTTTACATTTGCTCGGTAGGATTACTCTTCTAGCTTGTTTAAAGGTTTTCTTGAATAAGACTCTAGGGGATATTAAGTGTGTGTGTGTTTAAAATATACTTGATATTTTTTTTAATTTTGCACACAGGAATCCTTTAAAAATGAGGTAATATAGGCTAAAAAAACATTTCTCTATTTAACATTTTAATCCTGTTATAAAACAAAAACCTGATGTTTTCATATGCTCGAGAACTGGATACATTAGATAAACTACAACTGTGAAAGAATCAAAATCTCCCGAGATTCTATGGGTGGTTAAAACAAAATGTTAGGCCAAGCGCAATGTATCATAGTATTTGTATGCATTTACATTGATAGTCACTATATGACAGGTTGTAAGACATAAGTATACACCGATATCACCCTAGTTCCGAGTTCCGGTAATTTCTCGTCGGAGTCTATGTAAAATAAGTACTAAAACTCGTATTCCGATGACAAAATTTTGTAACCTCCATAAAATTAAGTACACAGATTTTGAATTAATATAAGCTCAGTTGTTTTGGATCGTATTGAAAGGCATTTTAACTGTCAAGATGTATTTTCGCCTCCATTTTATTCCTGATTAAGGAATGGCTAAGGGGAGTTACGAGTAGGTAGGGTCACTCATTGAATTACGATCAAAACTGAAACACGTTTCTAAGGTACGGTTTTTGCGAAACGGTGAATTGATTGTAACATTCTCATACAAGCTCTCTTAGGTGAATTTCACACTTACAATCTTCTGTGAAAAGATGCCCCAAAGTATTAAACAGTTAAAAAGAGACTGCTGTATATAAATACAATACGTGCTGTCATGTGATGTAATGTGTTCGCTGATCGTAGTGGGTAGAGTGCCTCGGCTCCCCTGCTGCAGAGCCAGCTTTTATTGTAAAGTGTTCGGGAGATTCATATTCTATATATAATGGAGACATACTTGAGCTCTTGCTGACGGTAGGTGAATGGATTGGGGCTTATTCTTGAGGTAGAATGGAGCGCGTAACCCTCCAAGCAGAATTGGTTGCAGCCTGATTTTTTAGATGTTAGCTTTTGGATATACATAACAGAGTCATCTAAGACTGTGCATAATTTAGAATGTTTAACTAGCGATTTTTTTATGTTGCCGGAATCATTAAAAAAAATGTCTCCTGATATCATATATTGAAGGTTGTTAAATCCGCATGACTGATGCATTAAGCGATGAAAATTCTTGGCGTTTTCCATGGCCATTTGTGTTCTGTCTTGAAGACAAATACATAATGGATTATCACGGTGGAAATCATAATTACAAAATAACATTGTTGCCACTATTTGGGGCGACGATGGCTTAGTCGTTGGCGTGTTGGACTCGCAAATCCTACCATCGGATCATTTTGGCTCGGCTGCCTTGTTGTTCCCCTGGGCATGGCACTTAACTCCAATTCCCTGGACACTAAATAATCTTCGTTTATTGCTGTACCAAACAGCAACCAAACCAAACCAAATCAAACTAATCGTCACTATTGATACCGCTTCTCTGAGCATCGGTGTCGGTATTTAGATACCTATAAACCCGTCTAACCCAATAATGGCATTTATCGAGCGCTAAAATCACATAGGCCCTGCTTAAATTCCACTAAGACTGATTTCAAATTATTTTATTAAAGCCGTTCAACTTGCAAAAGAGATTTCAATATGCCTTGTTTAAATTCAGAGGGTTTTAAGGCTGGGTAGGTTAAATAGAGAGATTTAAATAGCTGATCACACAGGTGACAGGGCTTACGGCCCATGTTCGTCTTTCCTCTTCAAACTGAAATAGCTATGTTTGTGTGTTTTGGGATCTAAATTCAATAACATATCATACCATGGCCAAGCAGCAATTGTGACGCTCTTTTTAGTATGTCATCACTGATACGATATTGTTCACAAATAATTCGATGTCAAAGATTAAATGTAATGCACATAAGATTCGTGTTGCTTTATTGGTTTGATCTATTGTTGGTGTACCTTTGAAAGCGTTAAACTATTGTTGACTATAGCTTTCACTAAAGTCAGACTTCCTTACAAAACAAATGTAATATTCTTTAAATCTGCAGCATCTATACGCTCCATTTTGGATTTTCCCGCCTAACTATCGAAAGCAGTTTTGGATATTGCCCTTAATTTTCTTTGATAAATTTCGAAAACTTATGTTCCTGTCCTTTGTTTTTTTTTTTTTTTAATGTGAATAAGAGAGTCTGCAACCAGAATTGTTGGCTTAACTAAGTTAGATACTTATTTCGTCAATTACCAAACATCTGATCTTTTCGATGCTACGTGATCTTGAACCTCAGCTTTATGAGCTGCGCCAATATACATTTATAAGGTTAGAAGGAGGCAATTACCGCCAATATACATTTATAAGGTTAGAAGGAGGCAATTACCGCCAATATACATTTATAAGGTTAGAAGGAGGCAATTACCGCCAATATACATTTATAAGGTTAGAAGGAGGCAATTACCGCCAATATACATTTATAAGGTTAGAAGGAGGCAATTACAGTAAAAAAGAAAAAGAAAAAGTTAATAATATACCGTTTAATTTTAAAATTTACACGAGATTATGTGGTAGAGTTAGTTTTGTTAGATATAGTCTTGGAGTCACCACGATATAATATTTACAAGAAATTAGAGGGGAAAAACGTGAACAACGTCTTTATGCCACAATATACATCATTTATTCTGCATATAAGCAATATATATTTGTGGCTGAAAAAATTTAGTTTTAGAACTGAGTCTAGCTTAAGAAAAGCATCATAGAATAATTAAAGAGGTTTCCTGTGTTCTGGGTGATTGTAAAATTCACGATTATGACAATCATTTGCAAAGGTTGTTTGAAATCGCATAGACAATGGTCATGAAATCTAAGGTATGAAAACCATCAAATATTTAGAAGGGAAACATCGAATTTAAATAGAATGACATTTTCCTAGCCTCCCATTAGTTAAGTATTCGGAGCATGCGTAGGTTATGTGATATCTGGTAAAAGTGAATTATGGCCATGCCTTGGAGCCGACCTCACAGATGTCTTAAGGGATAGGGGCCAGAAGTAGTACTGTAATTAGGTCAGATACCGACAACTTTGCACAACGTATATGCTTCATACATGGAATACATCATATCAGTTTAACACGTATGCTAAACGATCAGAGCAGAGCTTCAATAATGCAATGGAATTCTAGCGCTCAGTTTACACTGAAAGCATAGAATGGGATGCTCTGTTTACCATGAAATAAGACGATGAACCTGATCAATGGGGATGTCAACAGTAATAGATTTTTACAGCCACCATCTGATTAATGATAAGATTGGAACACTACGCTGGGTATAGTCATTATTTCTGCTACACCTGTCAATAAATGCCTAAGCAGGTATACTTGAATAGTCCCTAACCTAGATTTTCATCACCTATTTGACTCTTTATCAAGTAGAGTATTTCATCGCTGGCCCATCCGTACTTGATAAATCAGATATACAATCGATCACACAGAATACCAGACCTGGAATAAAGCCAAACCTTTTTAAAAATCAATATTTCTTTTAATCCGCCTCATTCAATTTTGTTCTGTAAAGATGATGGTTGTGTAAGTATCCTGTAATCATTTGGCAGCATCATTATGTTAAGTCTTTTTCAACAGGTTTGAGTAGGTATATCGTTTCAGTTTTCAGCAACAATAGTTCACCAACATACAAAATGATAACTACAAACCTTGACAAGAAGAGAGCCCAAATATTTTGGCCAACGAGATGCATTGCAATTTCGGTTAGAATTATAATTTCTGGCTGACGATGGCAAACGCAAAGGAAATTCCTGGTTATAAAATCATGTGGCCGATACGTTGGTGGCCCGAGTGCTCGAATAATGTCTGGAATACAGAAACAGAGACTGTATCAAAAGTGGTGGTTGGAGGGGGTGGAGGTACTTGAGGGCTACATAACTAAAACTGGGAGAGGCAACTTGAGACAGTAAATCCTAGCATTCTTCAAAAAGTACGTAATAAGACAATTATGCGGCTCCTGCTTTCTTCTATCGAAGATTTATTGAAGGAAACCCATGAAGCTGTGACGAATATGGTAAACATACTTTTATATATCGGCATTACGCTTGGTTATCCGCCTTTCTCATACGAAACGTTGCATTGGCTCCATTCCTTTAACAGACTTACGTAACAAATATGTGTGTGCGTATTTGTGCTTGTCTGTGTGCATGCGCGTGTTTGTCTTCGTGTAAATATGTCTTTAGTGTGCTGACATTTAGTAAAATGAATGATCTGTATATTTATACACCCTTTGCGGAGTACCAAGGAAAACAAATTTGAGTTCATGCACTAGCAACAAATAATCCAATAAAATCTTTGATAAAGATATGTGACTAAATTTAGATATATTTCCTGACATACATGAGACGGTACTCTGTTGTGCCTTTCAAGTCTAACCACAGTTGTTGCTTTATTGGTGAAACGCGTTCGTGTGTAAGTCTAACCACAGTTGTTGCTTTATTCGTGAAACGCGTTCGTGTGTAAGTCTAACCACAGTTGTTGCTTTATTAGTGAAACGCGTTCGTTTGTAAGTACAAATAAACTGAAAGCATAAATTTAGTTCTGATGTTGCTAAATGCTCATATACAGGATATGTAGAATCAGCTGATGTTGCTAACTGTTCATACACAGGCTATGTAAAATTGGCTCGATAAAACGTAGGTTCATTTTTTACAAATCATCTTCGAGTGCAAGCGGGTCATCATCTCCCTGATTTGAAATATATTTTACAGTAATCTAGACTATGTTTTAACGAACCACTTGACAACGACCAGCAAAATCTATGTTTAACGAGCCACTCAACAACGGCCAGCAAATTCTATGTTACTAGGCAAAACCGATTCAGTGTATTTTTTTTGGTGTGTCATAACGTATTAGGTAAATTTATTACAAGAAATGAAAGCTATTTTTTGAAATACAGAAATGAGTGAATCAATTAACTGTGAAATAAAGCATTTCAACTTTTATAGTAAACAGAGATGGCGTGAATCTAACGTATTCTAATTTACATTACCAAGGAAAATACACTGTATGATGTCGCACAATTCAGACGATCGTACAATGCACTTAAGAACCTTATCGCTTCCGCTCAAGTACACGAACTGTTGATAAAAAACAGAACTACTTAGTGATCATTAGTGTACTTAAATCAAATCACTCGTTCTATATGTACATTAAAAACAACCACACACAATCATTGAAAAGCAAATTATCCATTTTCATTGTTTGCTCAGCATAATGATAACAGCAGTGCAAATAGTTGTGTATGCCATTCATTGAAATGGTTCTTAAATAGTGCATGATTTGGCCAATTTTCAAACAAGAAATAAGAATAATCAAAATGTGATTATCGTATACCCTTTAGAAACAAAATCAGGTTTTTGTCTTTTGCGAGCATTTGTAATATTTACTTTTAATTCTCACCTCAATAGCTTTTAATGAAAAACTAAATAAAAATAAATATAATTTAGATACCTGTGTCATTTACCATGCATTCAAAAAAGTATTTAAACATGGGATTAAAACAATTTTTTGGTAAAGTAGGACTTGTTAGCTTCAATTAATGAACAATTCTCAAACAGCAAAATTAGCAACATATTATATAATATTTATTTTTAAATTAACTAATAGAATCTCCACAAATGTCAGTTGAAAGAAAATGTTGATGAAAACTTAACGATTGGTGAACACGTGATAATAAATTAGATTTACTTGAATCTGTCTTTCGTCAAACTTTTACCTGTATGAAAATGACACCTTCCAATTTAAAAAATTTCCACAAAGTGAATAAAATAAATGTTAAAAGCAGAAAAATCATACGATGACACAATATAAATTTAAACCTCGAGCGCTTTGACAATATACAATTCAGACGGTGTCCTTTATCTTAATGGAATTCTTACTGCACACAATGACACATCTGCACAAAGTACAAAGGTAAAGACAGAGAGCAGTCTTCATATTTCAGCCAAAACTATAATACAAGCATGATTAATGAGTTCGTTCTATACACATCCATATTTTCTAATGCTGCTCACGCAACCCGAGGAAATTCACTTTCCAAGTATAAGTTATTTGTGTTTAATATTAAATTGTTAGCCAACACGAAATACACACAAAGCAGCTCTGGCAACGAAGAGAGGCTATACAATTATATTTTTATAGCAATTAATATCGACCGTGTTGCTATTTGTTAATACGTTCCGGGCCCTTATTAAGACCAGAGACTGAAAGGGGGATAGAGATTTGGCGAACTTGTACTTAATGGTAAGCGTCAAATGCGTGTGTATAGTTTGTATGGTTTGAAGTTGAGCATATTGTTTTATATGCGAGAAGTGTGATGTAAAAATAGTACTATGAAATAATCAGCAAGTGATAAATCCCAAATGTTTACTTCCAAACGTTCATATTTACTGGTGTATAATTTGAAACGTTATTAATATTTGTTACATATAACATATAATAGATTAATGAATTCATAACCATATAGTTGCCAACTAAATGTCCTCTGATTTATATACAGTCCAATCTCCAATAATGGCATCATCCCCTGAACAACTCCCTCTCATATCTAGCCAGGTTCTGATTTTAACTTTTCTTCATTTCATTTGTGCATTGTACCTCCCATCGACAGTCACTTCCCTTAAACATCCGTAGTATGCATCTAATGGATAACTGGACTGTATATCAAATTAAAACAAAATCGACGTATGATTGCCATAAAAACCTGGAAAATTAAAACGTGAGCAGTCGTAATAGCCACTATTTTAAAAAAAAATATTCCTCGCGTCCTTTTCCACAAATAATTCTTATGTTATCTGTTCCTACTTCACACTATTTAACTGCTGCAGTGACTATTTACGCTCCAAATAATTGTCAGTTTTATATCTGACAAGACACACATCTATACAAAGAATCATTCACATCCCCATACCTTGAACTTTATAAGCTTTTTTAACAATAATTTAAAAACCCCATTAGATGGCTGATGAGAATTCTAAAGCACTAGTAAATTTATTCTTTTTATTATTTTTTAATTTGTTTATATTTTTTTAGGGGGTGGCTGTGCCCACTCGCAACAAATCAAACAAAATGATTGACGGATTAATTTAAATACTAGCTCTGCCATTTGCCATCTAACTGATTGCTGGACCACTTTTCCTATTACAGCATTAAACAACACAAAATCACCATCAAGCCTGGACAACTTTTCTTAGCACTGCATAAAATAACACAAAGAGCATCATAATAGCTTGACCATTTTTCCATAATACTGTATAAAGCAGCACAAAAATATATCATCATAGCTGGATCACCTACCTAACTATTGGACTTTCAAAGAGGTGTGCCAGACCTCTCATGTACATTACTCCTGAAACACACGATAATTTTAAAATCTTGCTACGCCATTAAATGGTGTTGATAAAATGAGAACCAAACAAATTATCTGTTTTACATGATCAGTTGAAAAGTTTTCAAAGGAAACTAACCCAAATAGATGGATATCTAATACATTTGTAGAGATGTTTCAGAGAAACAATTCGAAATATCAATTTACAGGTGAGAGGGAATCACCATAATGTAAAAGGTTGACAGAACTGTTCAAAGAAAAGGGTTTAACAATTGTTGCTATATTTACAGCGATTGCAATGACGATATCAACAGTTGTACTATCGATAGCAAATTTGGTAACAAGTACTGCTTTTCTTACTTCACATACTCATCCTACCACAACTCCACCTTCTCTAGAACAATCAATTTTGAAATGATCTAAAAAGCTTGAATTGTTTAGCCGATTATTTGTTTGGTTTAGCCAAAAGAGTTGCAGCATCTGGAATACTGCTGGAGTGAAAGGCTGGTTGCTTAGAAGTGCTGGGCAAATTGTTTGCTTCTTATCTGAACATGTTGTTTTACTTGTCTTGTCATTTATTGGTTTGTTGCTCGCATTTATGGCCAGAGGTGTAAACAAACCAAGTAGGAGAGTTAAGTTAGAATGGATGAATTGAAAAATAAAATCGATAAAGACAAAAAGGAGTTTGATGAAAAAACGAAACAAATGTCTGGATGTATATTGCTTTTCCATATTTGCATTTTACTGAATCATGATTTTCCGGCTGGCATTAACATAAATGCTTGAACTAGCATATATCTTGTCAAATAAGTAAAGATATCAAGTTATTGTACTCGTTATGAATATCAAAAAAGCGAAAGGTTTGCTACAACCTTTTAACTCTAAAACTACGCTTCAAAAATTGGATGAAAGTTATCAAGTTAATTATGTTCCATCACGATTTCATGAACGCATTTTACAAACAATAGGTGATCCACAACATTATGTCATTAAAATCAAAAAGTGAGGATTGTATATAACATTTTGTCAACATATACATTAAACCTAAATCAAATATCATTTATGATGACTTCTATGCCGGATTATTTGTAAACAATAAACGTTTTTCGTGCACAGCTAGACCAGATAGGGAATATAATCTGTACAGTGTAAAAGAATCTCCGACATTTTATCTAGAAGAGAATAATATTTTTATATTTCGAATTTAAACATAATTCAAAAGTTTTACTTGAAGACGAAGCAACTATGTGTTTTGGTATTTGATCCCGATGGAGTCTATTGAGTTGATGAGGAACCAAATATACACGATCATCCACTTGAGGATTACCAGAGACAATTTTAGACTTCAATGAAAACAGGGAGAAGACGCTTGACTAGTTGAATGAAAGATTGAGAGAGAACAAGGTCTTTTGTTACTCAGTACTTGAACAACCTGGACAATATTTTGAACCTATATTCTTCAACTTATAGTGATGACGATATTACTGGTTTAAATAATCGTAAATTTAAATAACAAGAACAACCTAAAATGAATGATATTTTACAAACCTTCAGATACACTGGCTAAAAGCGAATATATTTTCACTTCATTTGTGAAGAGTGTTAGTGTTTATGTTGCTGACAGATATTTGTATGATTTGTTTAGCACAATAAATAGCAAAGATAGCTCCTAACAAGCTGGAGAAGATACCTCAAGGGGCTAAACACCTCAGTCAAGCACATCACTGTATTACTCGCACGCCCAGCAGCATTAAACCAGAATAAGCATTGCAAGTTTGTATACCACAGCTCAGCCCAAATATCATGATTGTACCAGTTTTTTGTTTGGTTTTTTTTTCAATATTTTTTTCGTGTTGTTTGTCATGAAGGCTAATCGGGATGCTAACAATTCAGTGACAAAGCAAAGTTAGAAGCAATAGAGTTAGAAGAAAGGAATATATAGAGTGAGCACAAAAGGAAAACTGAATTATTAGCGGCTAAGAGAGAGGGGTAACAAGACTCTAACTCGAGCAAATTAAGAGGCCCCAAATTGCTCCCGTTTACGCACGGTACAGATAATATGGATAGTTATTTGCAAAGGTTGGAACGATATGCCATTGTCCAGTGGAGGAAGGGTGATTGGTCGCACCATCTCAGCGCGTTACTAAAGGGTAAAGCGCTGGAAGTGTATTCGCGTTTTCCAGCCAACGGCGCTCTAAGAGAGGTACTTCTTAAGAGATTCGAGCTAACTGAGCAAAGGTTTTGGAAGAAGTCGAAATATAGTAAACCTGAGAAAGGAGAAACATTTACCAGTTCATCAGTAGATGGGTTGAATGTGGTAAGGTGGAAAAAAAAGTTCGAAGGTCTGACAGACTTTTTACTCAGAGACCAGTTGATGACCACTTGTGGTAAAGACTTGTACCTATTTCTGAGGAACAAATCCTTCACAAATATCTATGATATGGCTACTCAAGCAGACTATTTCGCCGAGATTCGAAAGACAATAAGTCAGGTAATCAATCTAAAGACCATAGACCCCGAAACCCGAGAAAACAGGTACTAATAAAGGTGTAGGTTTTCAGTCTGGAAAGGGTTATAAACGTAAGGATAAACAATGTTACACATGTAAGGAGTGGGCTCGCATCTCGCCCGGTTGTCCAGAACGAAAGGGGTTTATCCAAAGAGTAGCGGTTGCTACTGAAAGCAGATGGTGGTCAGGAGGCGACAAGCGCGATGATATTCCGCGTGCTAATTCGGGAACGAATAACGTGAGTACCTTATACGAATCATCGATGCGTGCGCAGATCGGTCCAGATGTTATTCAGTCGATCAGAACTCGTGTTTTCCCATAGACGACGGTACCGACGTTTGTAGTACCGCCAAATGTCAAGAAGTTACGGAATTACAAACATCGGGTTTACGGACCTCGTGGTAAAGCGGAATCTCGTTAGGGATGACGAAATGCTTGGTTGGAAATCACCATGTATCTTGTGAGATTAAACGATTGATCGCGTTCCCGTCGCGAGAATAGAATTCGAGACGCCTTTTCTGACCGGAACAGTCAAAACGATGTGTATGGACAATCCATTATACAACTTAACAATTGGAAATGTTAAGGGTTTCAGACTCTCGACTCTGTCAGAGTTTCGGTTTCCCATTATACAAGCGATCAAAACTAATGCAAAGGAAGGACGTCAAAACAGCCGCTGCGAAAATTAAAAGTTTTAGAAGCCGCGACTGATATCTCGCGCATTACGCGTCCTTGAGCGCGACTGCGGAGAAAATCGTGTCCAGTACCGTGAAACATCGTAAAGGTGGGGCAAGTTTGAAATTTTTACGCATGGAAGGATTAATTGTTTTCCTTCGGCAGGCTGGGAGGAGCGGACAACGCGAGGCCGTTCCTTCGCCGTTGGACGGGTGCTGTGGAATCGGAAACATTTCGTGATTGTCGATTGGGGGCCACAAGATAAATAACATAAGTCAATTTAGTATCACTATATGTGTGAAAATATAATTCAATGTCACTATATGTGTGAAAATATAATTCAATGTCACTATATGTGTGAAAATATAATTCAATGTCACTATATGTGTGAAAATATAATTCAATGTCACTATATGTGTGAAAATATAATTCAATGTCACTATATGTGTGAAAATATAATTCAATGTCACTATATGTGTGAAAATATAATTCAATGTCACTATATGTGTGAAAATATAATTCAATGTCACTATATGTGTGAAAATATAATTCAATGTCACTATATGTGTGAAAATATAATTCAATGTCACTATATGTGTGAAAATATAATTCAATGTCACTATATGTGTGAAAATATAATTCAATGTCACTATATGTGTGAAAATATAATTCAATGTCACTATATGTGTGAAAATCAGTCATACACCCATCATACGTGTTGATGAACCATATATACCATATATAAATCATACTTGTTTATGAATTTCATGCATTGATCATATTGTGTCTATATATCTACATGCAAACCATGTTTCATATATTAATCATATCTGCTGATATACGGGATCATTTGTGTTTATTTGTTGAAATTCCATTCTTTGATCGGCTTCATTTAGGAACGATATTAGTTTCTTTTATCCATTGTTGAACTTTGTGCACATCATTTTGTTTTATCCATTGTTGAACTTTATGTGCACGAGTAAGGTGTCAGATTCATTCAGCATTCATATGTATTATAAATAAACATCTCATTTACGTAATTGTCTTTAGTGTTTTCGCTAGATCCAATCTCATTCGGCATCAATCCTGTTAGAAGAAGGTGTGCCAAACATGTATCAGTTTACAGAAGCCACGAAGTATTTCTTCGATGCGCAATAAAAACACACTTAAATTTGTAAAGTAAGTGTCAACACTTATTACACTGCCATTCACTTTGTTCGGCTTGACTTGAGAAATTATTATACTGCCATTCACTGTATTTGGTTTGACTTGAGCAATACTCCCCAAAACGGACTACACAGTAGCAGTTATAAATTAGCTAATGTACAAAAAGGTATCTATTTTCAAACAAACATAATCTCTTTCGTTTGTGATGAGCAAGTTGACATTCAAAACAATCAAATTAAATCAATTCTCTTTTTAAACATGAATACATGTAGTTTAATAAACTTCAATACATCACCATTTGTTGAGTGACTAATTAGGGTAAAACATTGTTTGCACTAAATTTATTAGAGACTGAATACAAATACTTTTTCGATCACCTCGTTATCATCGTGTCCAACCTGTATGCACAACAATACATACGATACAAAGTGGATATTTAAAATATAAGGGATCGTGATTGACCCAAAAGATAAAATGGAAAAGTGGTTACAGTTACTAATTGATATGCATCAAGAAACTAATACTTCGTTTCTAATTGATGATTGTGGGAATCTTGACGACGTATGAATGAAAGCAATTAATTTAACCAAACTAGCATTTAGTGAAAGACATTTGTAAATATCTGTATTGCTGATCGTACAACTCTGTGATAAAAGATTTCATGGAGAATACATGGTTTTTGGTAGTCTTTTACAGCAAGGATAAGAAAGCAATCGAAACAGTGATTGAATGTCACTTAACCCCATATGAAACTAAATCAGATATTGTAGACAATTTGAAACAAAACAAAACAAACACAATTTTGATGAGACTGAATGTTCTTTTTCGATTCAAGATACTGATGCGACCAGAAGATAATGTGTTTACGTTGTCAACCAAAAACCTCTTGTCATCACACATTAACAACGCTACTTTTTTCTTTGTGATGCTATACGTTTGGAAATTGTATGACCTGAGTAAATGCATCACCTGATAATTTTCCTTGTGATTCTATATCTTGGTATATTTCAAAATGGCTATTCTTTTACAACAACGATTTTTTTAAAATTCCTTTACAAACTTGTTCATCTTTGTCTGTGCTGTTGAATAGAGCTTGTGACCTTAACCCACACAACTCTCTGATTCTGTTCCATTGTATTCATTTTTTAAAACACTGTATATCGTTTTATTCATTAGTGTCATAAAACTTGATGTCATCTTCCATGTCATTGTAAAAGCTGTCTGTCTCGACATGAATGCATAATGAGTTTGTATCCGTTGCTAATAGTCTCATCTTATCACTGTATTTGCTTTTCAATTGGGTGTAGTGGTATTCGTACATCAACAATTTGTATAGCTCTAACACTGTAGATGCACCATAAATAGGTTTGGTCAGTGTGATAGTTTGGTTTTTGAGACTGACTACCGCGATCTATTATTGTCCTACTGGCAAATTATATATCATTTTGTCATTTTGAACAATTTGTTTACATCTGAACGTATTTTCATCGCTGTCCTTTTTTCTGAGACGTTCCATTTACCTACCAAACACCGAATTCTTCATCAAATTTGAGTAAGTCTTTTTCATTGGTAGCTTTATGTCTCAAACTTGTATTGAGTTCTATATAAAATTTCAGCAAAGGTTACTGATCAAAGAAAACAACTATGGGTATCGTTTTTACTTCGAAAACCCTTGTGCAGGGGTAAAACTTTCAGTGTACACAATAGGATTGGTACAATCAGTCTAGTACCCTTGCAATAATTTGTCAATAGTTTTTCCAAGGGTGTTAAAACATTTTCATCTTGAATTAATTTCTCTGGAGCAAGGGGGTCGTGTTAATGTGTTGGTATCTGCAAAACTATCTCTAAAATGAAAGCTTGCCAGTAGCTTCCCGTGGGTCGGTGGTTCTTCCAGGGATTTTCCCGGGTTCCTCCTCCACCAGATATACTGGCCGCCATGTATAGCCTATCATGTGCTGAAAAATGGCGTTAAACCCATAAAACCAAACCTAAACCAAGTCCCCATCACATTTTATCTTTCCATCATCATTGGCACGGTAGTCTATTCTAAATTTCACTAGTGCTCCAGAGCTGTCATTAGCTATCTACTATCTCCCCTTTAGAAAGACGGACCCTACTCCCTTGCCTAATAAATCGGCTGTAGAAACATATGTAATGAGTGGTTGAATTTTATTAAACTTGTCAAACTAATCTCAGTGTAGGTTACAAGTCTGATGAAAAATCTATAGAGGTCGGTAAGCTCGTGTGACAATGTTTCTCTCATTTCCCTAGGATCAGCAGAGGGCACTTTTCAATTTCCAACTTAATGCTACGCATAAGTTTCCTGAACTGCATCAAGAAAAACAGGGCTGTCTAAATCATTTTACAAAGAGGGCGCCATAGAAGGCATTTCGTATATCGTAGTGCCTGACACAAAAATATAATTTAATTAAATTAATGCAAGGAAAGAAAACTGCCGGTTATATCTTGGCTTAACCAGCACGTGAGAGATTTTTTGTATATCAAGTCGTTGATGACAAAACCTAAATCCAGTGGGAAAACTGCAGAGCATTGATTGGGCATTATGACTCCCACCCCACCCCACCCCCACCCCATCCCGCTAAGTGAAACGGATACTTTTTAGATAATATTGTTCTTACAGACAGCAGTTGCTTTCTTTTGGGCAGTAATTTTGCACTTAAAATATTTTTCTTCTCCCACATTTGGTGCATGATCTATATGGTTGAAGCCTCATTCGTCTAGAGTAATAATTAGTATCATTATTAACAACCCTTGAGTTAAACGGCGCACAAGCGTTGATTTTCATTATCGTTCTGGTATCAATGAAAGAATGGATATTCTGGTACTTGTCTTAGCCAACAGTATAACTTTAGATTAATTTCGTGTTGTCAAAATATGCCTTCACAATGATAGATTAGGCTTTGTTAGAAATGCATATGTGTCATGTTCATTGAACTTTCACTTAAATGGCGCAAAAAAATTTCTTAACTTTGTGTCTCAATACACTAAAAATCGAATTTAAATGCCACTTGCAGGTAAAATGTGTACCGTCTATATTCTATTGTTAAATGATGTTGTTTTGCCGGTTTCTAAGTTATACTACATATGTATATATCTATAGATTTCTCCCAAATATAGCCCATATGTCCTTGTATACAAAACAAAGAGCGTGTCCTAGTTGCGAAACTACAATAGATGGTACATCGCAGTCTGTAGGTTAGGCACAACGCATGAATCAAAGGATTAAGGAAATACTTTGCCCAAAAAAACTTTTAGATTTGAACTGATTTTGTATTCAGTGAATATGCAGACATTCATTTCATCTGACTACAGTTCACAGTGGTAACTGATATTAAATGACATGATTAACTGACCGTGAGTACAGTTAGCATTAGTATTTACTTTTCATGCAGCCATATAGTAACTAAACTAGAAGATAAGCAGTGTTATATTCCACTTTACAAACGTATTCGAATCTAACCGTTTTCATTCATATTTTTCCCCCATCGAGTGCATTTTAGGAATTACGGAGCAAAAGCAAGATCATTTCCAAACTTGTATATTCAAATAATCGTAGGTTGAAAATGATTCAAGGTCTTTGAACCAACAACAAAAGAATTGTATAGAACATTCTTTGTTCTTCTCAGTATGACTTGTGATCTAGAAATACTTTCTTGTATCTTAGCTAATATATCCCCATGAATCTCGTTGTATGAATGGACTGCAAACTAAGCTGTCCACTTTAATGCCCCATTATCTCTAAAGGTAGAAGGATGGAAGTTAATATATATATATATATATCTATATATATATATATATATATATATATATATATATATATATATATATCTATATATATATATATATATATATATATATATATATATAATTTTGTATGTAGGTTATTCAAATAATTAAAAAAGTTAATAATGTAAGGAAAGTGAGGAAAAATATATTCTGTATCAACAGTTTAACATCTTGGCCTATTTTCGAATTATTATATAGTCTCATATAATGGGTACCAGTTGATTAAACAAATTCAATTCAAAAAGACTCAATATTGTGAATTAAAATCCAAATAATCCAATAATCCTAAATGTCCTAATCACAAGTCCTAACTATAGAATGTTCTGAATGAATTCCAGTAGCCTTAAATGTCCTGATGTGCCACTATTCTTGTCTGCCCTGAAATGCCTGAATGATGTATTCCAGGATACCTTTGAATGAATTCACAAAAATCGCAAAATCATGTATCACTCCCAAATGAGAATGAGCACTTTAGTAATCCAATGAATATTTGAAATAATTCCTTTCTCTGAATTCGTTCAACATAGCTGTAAACAGCTGATTATTAAGATGATTCTTCATAGACTGACCATTAGAACAAGAATTGATTATTGTGTACCCAAACTCCCTATATATAAACACAAGCCACCTAACATAATTTTCCAAAGAACCACATGCCTACATGACAATTATCAGTAATTCTAGTGGATAAACCAATCTAATTGTAAACGAAACCAACCTTGACCTCGAATTCTAAGTAAACAACTTGTTTACATCCTACAATCAAGGACAAAGTTAAATATGTAAACATAATACATAACAGTACACATTCAATACACGATATATTTGATATGAAGCTGAAGGCAAAAATGTCGGATGCTCTGTTCAGAGAGAGCAAAGATTGTGGAAGACAATACACGGATTCAATGAAATACGAGGCAAAACAAACGAATGATTGATGTTTCAATTGGTTTTCTGTTGAAACCAGGTACATGAGAAACAGTGTTGAATTCAACTTTGGCAGGGTTTAATTATAGTGCGTGGAGTTAATGAAATAGCTGCCCCACCGTAATGGGTCGTATTTCAAGGTTTGTTAGCACGATATTTTCGTAATTTGCATGGGATATAAATATATAAAACTGCCTGTCACTTTTGAATAAGATGTTTAGTACACGGATTGGAAACCAACTGTGATGGTTCACTGACAACCGTTTGACCGTGATAGATACATGATCCTTCGTGTATAAAATCATTGAAACTCATCGCAGTGTATTTAGCAGTTCGTGGGGGGTCTATTACAATTTTAAAAATGTACTGTCCCGATAGTATCAAGAGAGCATAGGATATCTTTATCTCTGAATAGCTCTGACATATAAATTCAAATCATTTGTTGGAATTTTTACACCACTAAATGGAAAATCTCTTCTAACTTAGAAAAGAAAAGAAAGCTTAGTTTCTACTCGATGATCCACAATTTTTTATGGTATATGTGAAGACGCAGACTGGCTTAAAAAAATATAAATCCCACGAAAGCCATGTAAACGGGACAAACCTTTAGAAATAGGTTCTCGGGCATATAAGTGGCATTTTCCTGTCATTTTTGCCAATGAATTAAGTTGGAAACGCCTCCAAAATAAGCCCCGGGAACTTATACGTGCATATATCAAAAGTTAAAGTACATGGATTTGATAGACGTATGTATAAAGCACTTATAACGCTGAATGAAAACAAACAACATACACCTGAGACATAATCTAATATATGCCGTTAAAGTCATCAGTCGGTCATTGATAAAATGCAAGCATTGTGTTTATTTATCGGTAAATAATGCCATTATGGTGGAAAGAGCTCACATGATAATCTTAACTAAAACCATAGGCAGCATCAATTTTACGACATATAACTATTGGCAGTGGGAGGAGCAAAGTATTGAGTAAGGGTTAACGTTATTCACGGTAATATATTCAACTATTTATGACACTACTATTATAAAGCGTATTAAACTTAAATACATACTTACATGGATTATTTAAGCATCCTTGTTGGAATGATTAAAGGCACATGTTAAAACCAACATGATGCTAATTTCTTAAATTATTCTGGAAGATTTTTAAATTTAGTTGAACATAATTTCACGGAGCAATGAAATTTGATGTTAAAACAGATCTCCAGTTAACGCTTGCATTGATTATGATGCATGGAACTCTGATTTCATACTTAGAAACATATATCTACATCAATAGTATAATCAACGTGAATGCAATGCAAAATCCTAGTTTGTGAAAGGCAGATACAACAAAATATACATATGGTTATGCATATTGTTGACTAAAAGAAATGTAATATATTCAAATTACCTTATTTCGTGATGAATAATATCTAACACGTTGTAGATTGAACACTGTTTTGTTAAGTATTTAACCTGAGCAGAATTAATAAATTCATCTAAGTGTGATCAAAACGATATAAAAGCAAAGCTGTGTAACACCTTTCTACCAAGACTCTTCGAAGGGCTATACATTTAACCGAGTTTCTCTTGATAACGATTATCCGTGTAAAATACCACACAAACCTATTAATGATCATGTGAGGGAAGGTTTATATGCCAATTATACTGGACATAAAAAACAAACTTTCTAAAGTCATACAAAAAATGACTGCATTCGATCCATACATTTTTGGTTGAAATAGGTTTGTGCATGGTGTTACTTAAAATTCACTTTTCTCTATATATTAAAATGAAGAAAACTTTGCTCTTTCCCTCGATAGCCTGGAAATAAAAAAATAAAATGGATTTGTAAGTTGGCTAATAGCCGTGGAAAGGAGAGTTTAAATCCGCATTTTCATTGCTAATTATAGGTTTCGGTATATCAGCTGAATTTCAAAGCTTCTTTCTTCTACATAAGCTTTTACAGTGAAACTTCTCGCGTGTTTTCCAACATTATGTAATCATTTCACATAGTGTGTATATATCGTAATTTTTTTTAAATATTTCTAATTTACTTTGTAAACATCGATAAAGAACAGTAGGCCAACATATATTAGAATGTAGTGGTTCGTTGTTCATCCCTGAAATAGCTGTGTCACTTCGACTATTTTTCTACGATTAATATTTGTGTGTAAGCTTTGCACGCACTATTTAATCCTGTTCAAAGGAATCATAATATACCTTATTATATTTTAGAGTACTGTATATCATTTACAGGTTGGGTAATTTTAGAGGTCGTCTCTTGTGGTAGTACAATAGTTTAATGTTTATCTTACCAACGTCTGACATGGAATAAGCTGCGGGATATGAATACCCTGAAGGTTCGGACAAAAAAATATTTAATTGTCAATCACTCCTCATTCCGGTGTTATCTGCAGTCAATAATCCACTCTGCACCATCGCCGCTAAGTAAGGGCCGCTGCTATCTGGCGATTCTCTGTACTATTTTGTATAGTATCCCTACGCCAACCAGCTTGGTGGACACATATGTATGTTTAGAGTCGAACAAAATAGTTCCACACACTTGACCCCTTTACTTTTCGCTCGTCGCTGTGCTAAAGAATGTGCAGGTCTCTATCATATATTGACAGGTTTATAAATAGGCCACATTTTAAAAAATTCCGACAAAACATATTAATTCCACGAGATCAAATCTTTACTTGTATATATAATGTACCATACTTATTTTAAGGGAAAAGGATAAATAAAAAAGAAGACCACTTTAGCTATTTATATTTTCTCCATATTCAAGAACTTATCGGTTGGAATTACACTAGTGCTGATTCAAAAAACATAAAGTCTTACAAAACTTGTTTTTATTTTTTATGGGATATTGATAACAGAGAAAGTGGAGACAGATGTATTCTGGAAATATGGCATAATGGGAACATAATACATGCACTGGAGGCTTAAGTCCAAACAACAAGAAAAACAAAGTTAATGATATATTCAGTGCCATTGCTGCGGAATTAATATGAAAAAATGGAGTTAATTGATGTAAAATATAGAGTAACTAAAGTGAAATGCTAATTCTGTCAGTTAAAGTGCTCTTTTTCTCGGTGTTGTGCACGCCAAGACAATGAGTAAAGTCCCTAGGAGTTGATACTGTATAGGTAGATAGCCCTACGTGAATGAGAGGAGTGGATACTGTATAGGTAGATATCCCTACGTGAACGAGAGGAGTGGATACTGTATAGGTAGATAGCCCTACGTGAACGAGATGTGATAATTTAATTTCACCAAAGGTATGAATATAAATAATGGAATGAATGCTCTTTTAACTGAATTAAATGTCGTTTAACCTGTCAATCAGGACAGTTGAATAATATGACCTAAAGAAAGTATTAATAGAAAAAGAGAAAGGAAAGAAGAAGGTAATGACATAACTGGAATGGGATGAATATCATTATATTGTAAAACCCTTCCTTACCTCGAAAATAAGATATAAAACCGGTTATATAAGTACGTGAACCGTGTTTCCGTGGGTTTCAAAAGCATCAGTTGATTTAAATTAGAAGCAATTCATTCTGCTTGATAGTCAGAACAAATATGTTTCTGTATCAGACCGTGTCAACCTTTATGCATGAAAATCAACTGTTCGTTTACTTTTTGTATTTTTTTATATTCGAGAAAAAGGAACTTTTATTCAAATTGTAATATGTAGGTTTCTAGATATGAGGCTGATACTTGATAGATGCGAATATTTACAACCCAACGCTTGTAGCGTGTCTAACGCCATAAGAAGTTATCGCAAATGTTTTATATCAAACGAATCACTCACGTTTTGAAACATTACATCCATTTCGTCGTCTGTTAACTATGGTTACTATTTAGTATGATTAAATAAAATCTCAGATGTGAATGATGTCATGATCTGCTTCTTGAAATTCTTTGCTTTTGGTATTAAATGGATAATACTCATTAATACTTCCTGCGACAAGTTTCTGCTTTGAGTGTACGTTTTGCTTGCTGTTGTCAGGTTATGGGGATGCGTTTTACTAAGGTCCAAGATCGAAGTATATAGAGATGATTTTCTTTTTTCTTTTTTTTTTCGTCTTTACACCCGGTAATGCCCTAGTGTAATCTAACATATTTTGAAATTCTGCAGGTTCTTGAAAAGTTCTGTCACCATATACATTTTAAAATCGAATGCTATACTTATAATTGTATCCAAAATGTTTTTTTTTTCTCACAAAATGATAATGACGTAATAATAAATTATCATCAACTGCTATGATCACCGTTGCACGCATGTTCCAAATATGTTCACAGCCATAAGATATTACATAAAATATATTTTTCTGTCGAATCTCCACAACGACAAGAGTAGTTGAAGAATAAAGTATCTTGAATCTAAATGTGCCTTGCAATTATTAGGTCAGTGAATATACTTAAACATACAGTTTTGTTAATTTCAAATTTTACCAGTCCAAAAGCAAAGTTAGTAATAAGAAAAATAATTGTATAGTACGTTCAGAATGAGAACTTTCCTTATTTTTATTATACGAAGGTGGTGATTTTTATCGTGACCCTTTGTCTCGGTGTACTGAAATCCTTTATAGTAGTAAAGGAGTGTCGAGTTCAAGGGCGGTCCCTATTTTATTTACTGCACTTTTAAAATGTGGGCTAAAAATGACTAAAATACAAACTTTGAAAGATGCTGGAGTAGCTTTTATCACTCCATTGCTACACAAACATGACATGAAATTGTAATTGACTCAATTACTACACAAATTCAAAAAAGAAAATGCCTATTTAAAAAAGCAACATAAGCGACTTTTCTAGAAACAACACTTTTTCGCTACTATGTTTGCATTACGAAAATAACAACTGTGCCGTATATTCAGTAGCAGGGTGAACCAAACAAATTAACACAAATATAGACTGACTGCTCAGCTACAGTGTTTTCATTCGTAGTCCATATCCTCCTAATATTCGCTGATTTTGAATCTAAATATTGTTGAAATCATTCACGACTTGAAAACACTTCGTTGTTTGCTGTACCAATATATTGTAACATCAGTACTTGAGCAACTCCTTCTGTCGGATTTGCTTTTACTTCTTTCTTATTTGGTGTACCTAATTCTTTTATATGTAAATTTCATAATTTTTTAGTAAATGTTTATGGAACACCAGCACTTTTACAAGTTTTAGCTATGTTTCTGTCGTTTTTAAGCTCCGAGAATATCCTAAACACTAATGACGAAATTCGACAATATTGATGATGTCACCTACATTTTTAATTCCCCAGTACAACACATCTGTTTCACAACAGGTGAATCTAGTGTATGAGATATTTTATTTTAAAGATTTTTTTATTTTTTTAAATTGATTCAATTTAAATAATCTTTAAGCAATGTATTTACTTTGTCAAGTAAAAAGCGTTTGTCATCGGCACATGTTAGGGCCATTGTTCATTGTTGTCGTATACATGGCATGATTGTACGGCCTAAGCAATGTCACATGTTAGCAATTGTCAGCATGATTGAATAAACAGTCGATTCTTAGATTTTGTTTGATAAAACACATCTTCATTTCTCTGCAAACGCTTTTCTCATCATGATCTTGTGATAATCACTTGTATAGTAAAACTATAGTTTCCTTCATGTCAGTATTTTTTGTCTCAACACTTAGTCATAATAAATCTGTATCGGTTCAAAGTAGCTTAATCCGATGACCGTATGTGTGCTTTAATTTGTTGTCGCAATACTCATACATTAACCACTTCATTAAACTCTAATGATGTTAAGCACCAAACATCGCTTTGATCGATTAGTCTTTTATTCTTACTAACAAAAGCTAAATCTTCATCAGTTATTTTTCTATTTGCAAACAATTTTCTATATTATTTTGCATTGTACATATTTTCACATTTGTTCTCTTTCATAAATTCTCCATCTATTTACCACAAACGATGCTATTGATGAGCTTAAAAAAGTCCTTCTCAAAATCGTTGGTTATTTTTATGTCTCTTTGAAGTATCTGGTTCTATGTATGATTTTAACTTCAGTCCCAACTGCATGTACAATTTTAAATTTCGGTAATATATGATGTACTTGTATTTGCTTTCTGTCTTTCAAGTAATTTAGGTACAGTTGGTTTTGTTGCCTTCTTTTCTTCAATCAGTTATTGTTATTGATTGGAAAGAGCTTTTAATTACTGGTGCTATTTTTTTCCGGTGCAAATAGATAGTCTTTGAAATGATCATGCAAGTCATTAGTAAATTCCAAATCAACTTCTATTATGTACCCAGTATCATTATTGCCAGGTATGTTTAATAAATTGTAACCGTTTAATTTGGTCACATCTTCCCCATATGAAGTCTTTCATCTGAGTTGCCTACATCGTGACCTAGTCTTTTGTGTTCACTCAATTTTTCTGGTCTTTTGAAGTGTTCAAAGGCTTCTTGTATATGTACTTTTGACCTTTTTGTGTTTATCTATTTGACTTTGAAAATAACCTTTAAAAATCATTGATTCAAACGTATTTATATCTTCTACTCCATCGAATATGATCAATATATCAACATCTTCTTGTTTTTGAACCACAAAGATTTTCCATTGTGTTCGACTGGTATACATTAATCGGTATAACAATTTAAAAAAAAAAATATGATCTTCTATTTTTACTGGTCATTTGCCAAACTAAAGACTGTATTTCTTCAAATTGTATTTGCTAGGACTTTGTGGTGTTTACTTGGTGTATTCAAAATTTATTCGAGCGCATATTCAACTTATCTGTTGTCAGTTTTTGTAACGCTGATGCAAGCTTTTTATATTTCACCCAATAAAGCAGTTCTTGTAAGAACTACCGTTTAAAGGATCATACTTGTCAACATTCATGTAGAGAGCCTCGATTTCTGTCGAAATCCCATTGAGTATTGTCTGTGATCTTTTGCTTAAATTGAATTGTTAGGTCATCGAACAGGGCATTATATATTTCACTTTGTTCATGATAGATTTAAAACTAGCTGTGTTGTAAAATTTCTTTGTTTCCCTTACATCTGTCTCCTCCACGAACATACTTTTTCAAAGCCTGACACTGAGTTCGATTTGTACCTGTTAGAATTAAATACGTTACGTTTTTCCTTCATGATTCACTCTGCATGAGTGTCTACGTGGTAGACAAACATATAGAGACTTTGATCGTTATCGCCTCTGCATTCGTAATTATTGGTTGTTTTCTGCGTCTTAAAGGCAAGTGCTCTAAAGACTTACAAGAATTTAATACATTAAGAGTTGTAAAGTCGTTGACCGCACCAGAAGAAAAACAACAAAATGGAACAGCTTGAAACAATAACAACAATGTTGCTGAAGAAACTGTAGTCAAAGAGGATAAGAAAATGTCAACACAGGAAGCTTACAATTTGATTTCGACCGAATTAAAAAATTTGAACGAGAAAATAGACAATTTGCTTAGGAGTATTGAAGGTGAAGGATTGAATTCAAGGTGTTCTCAGAAGGAAGTGTGAATCCTTTTTTTTTTTTTTTTTTTTTTTTTTTTTTACCAGAGACATGACAAAGGGGACATTGGTGAGTTTAACGAAGAATTAATGAAGAAGAAAAAAGCATTAGGAAGAAAATAGAGAAATGTTTCAAATCCATGTCGTTGTGTACAAACATTGGCATGATTGTCATAATCTTCCTTGTCATTAAAGCTACACAGCCTAAGCGAGCTGAAACTCAACTAGAAGAACCAAAAGTTGAACCAGCCAAACCAAATATTTAACCAATCAATTACCAGAATAACTGCTTCTCCTAGATGTTATGAAATGTTAATGTTATAACTGAGTGAAATAAAGAGCATCTTCAATATCCTGTATCATTCAATTCGATACAGTTATCATCGTGTCATACAGTATGCTGTTAAACAAAAGTCTATTGTAGACTATTGCACAGCTTAATTACTACCTATGCGTTGCCTGATAGAATTCTACCATAAGTAGCATGGGATGGAAGAGTCTCGGCACAGTAAGGTCTTTTTAAAATAGTACATTTTCAAATATGCTCTCGTATAGGTGTACTCTAACATAACTGACGCAGTTGTTATATTTCCAAATCGTTAATTTTCGTAACTGTGGTTTAGGGGTACGAGAACATGACTGGCGCTGTTGTTATGTTTGTAATACAGTTATTTACCCTGCAATCAATTTTCTAGTGCATTATATTCAATTGCATACACAGTTGTTAGTTTTGTAATGCGAACATAATAACATTATATTCAATTGCATACACAGTTGTTAGTTTTGTAATGCGAACATAATAGCATTATATCCAACTGCGTACACAGTTGTTAGTTTTGTAATGCAAACATAATACCAAAGACGTATCTGGTTATAAAGAACTCGCTATGTTTTTTTAGCCATTTTCTTTTCTTTTCTTTTTCATTTTGTGTAGTAACTGAGTTAATTACAATTTCAATTCACGTTTTATAGTAGCAGAGTGACACAAACCTGTTCAACCTCTTTCAAGTTTTGAATTTTAGTCAGTTTTCTAGAGCATTTTAATAATTTAAACAAATCAGTCAAAACACAATATCGACTGCTCTGGAATTCTCAACTTTTTTACTACTCTTTACAATTAGTATGACAGGCTCTCAAATAGATACCCAACATCAAGGCGAAATGAGCCAGTGTAAATGAATGTATATACAGACGTTCGTATTTTCATAAACCTGCTATAAAAAGACCTACCATCCAAGGTGTCCTATGCATCAGTAATTACTGTCACATTAGCATATTTCATTTGATGTTCTTAGACCCTCCTGATAGCCCATCTATTATCAACTGAATTCATTCATGAACATATGTAATATATATCTACATAAATTTACATTCCCTTGTGTATACAATAATGAAATAAACATTATTCTCTCAAGAATACAGAGATATGTAATGTTGAAACCTATTCCAGATTAAAGAGCGTGTATCTGCACATCATTATCTTAAAAATGCCTGTTTGAAATGCATATTGGTATAAAATAAATTGCTGTTTGAAACGCATATTGGTATAAAATAAATGCCTGTTTGAAATGCATATTGGTATAAAATAAATGCCTGTTTGAAACGCATATTGGTATTTAAAAAAATGCGTGTTTGAAATGCATATTGGTATAAAAAAAATGCCTGTTTTAAATGCATATTGGTATTAAATAAATGCCTGTTTGAAATGCATATTGGTATAAAATAAATGCCTGTTTGAAACGCATATTGGTATAAAAAAAATGCCTGTATGAAATGCATATTGGTATATAAAAAATGACTGTGTGAAATGCATATTGGTATATAAAAAATGCCTGTTTGAAATGCATATTGGTATAAAATAAATGCCTGTTTGAAATGCATATTGGTATAAAATAAATGTCTGTTTCAAATGCATATTGGTATAAAAAAATGCCTGTTTGAAATGCATATTGCTATAAAACAATGCCTGTCTGAAATGCATATTGGTATAAACAAAATGCCTGTTTGAAACGCATATTGGTATAAACAAAATGCCTGTTTGAAACGCATATTGTATTAAACAAATGCCTGTTTGAAATGCATATTGGTATATATAAAAAATGCTGTGAATCAGTGCCAAATGGAATATAATGTATGCCATCAGACAGAGTTTTCTTAAAATAGAACAAAAAATATATACGTCTGTACTCGTTTAAATGTCGGGTCCAACTGCAAACAACATAGACCCTGATCTGCCGTCTTATATGTTGTATGATTAGTCCTAAAACAATTGCATTGACCCAGATCTGCCGGCACATTATGCGACGGCAGATCTGGGTCTGTGTAGTTTGCAGTTGGATCTGACTTATAAACGAGTATGGTGGCGCTCTCCAGTTTCGTACTTTGCATAGGGTTAGATTTTTAAAGAAAAAGAATTACCCACGTTTTCCTCACTGGCTGTCCTTGCTATTTAAAAAAGACCTTGTATATCTTAGGTATTGTTAAAAGAACTTTGAATTCCTTTTATTTTGGTGTATGATTGATGGGTGCAATTTGGGTTATAGAGTATACAGCTTGGTCTTACTTAAGATGTGCACCTCTGAAAAAACTGCTAGCTCAGCTTGGTCATTTTCACTTCTTGGACTTCAAAAGTAAATAATAAAAAATAGAGCCGATAACTTTTTTTACTTTTTAGATATTTTGTAATTTATTTATAGTACTTTCAGAGGCTGGTATTGTCTGCTCTGGCAAAATTCGTTTCCCTATTTTAATAACTGCTGAAAATAGTGCACTTTTGACTAATTCAGGCTGATTTTTCGAGTACTTTGGAGCGGCCATTTTGTCTGCTGTGTGCTTAGATCATGTCCAGTTTCCGCAAGTACAATATGTAAAGACATTTCAGCCACAGTACATGAAAGCAACATAGAGGTATGCTAACATTCTCTTCATTGTGCATGTTGCAAATGCAAAATACTTCATCTAACACCTGTCACTCTCTCAGAAGCAGGTATTATCTGTAGAGGTATTTAAAAAATGCCTGTTTGAAATGCATATTGGTATATAAAGAAAATGCTGTGAATCAGTGCCAAATGGAATATAATGTATGCCATCAGACAGAATCTTCTTCAAATAGAACAAAAAATATATACGTCCGTACTCGTTTATATGTCGGGTCCAACTGCAAACAACATAGACCCTGATCTGCCGTCTTATATGTTGTATGATTAGTCCTAAAACAATTGCATTGACCCAGATCTGCCGGCACATTATGCGACGGCAGATCTGGGTCTGTGTAGTTTGCAGTTGTATCCGACTTATAAACGAGTATATATACGGTATGTGTTATTTGTTTGGCATATCTTGGACTGCTTATTATGCAACACCAAAAAAAATATTAAATTAAGATGTACTTTAAAACCTTATTTATGTAGAAATAAACCTAACCAAAAATATTTCTGCCAAAACGACTAAATAATAAGAACAACAGAAAGGACGACAACGTTTGTTATACGCTATCTGAAACATTACTTATGCTTTTCCTAATATCATATGGTGATCCTTTCTTCTTTTTGCCTGTTGTATAACATAGCCAAACCTAGTGTATAACATAGCCAAACCTAGTGTATAACATAGACAAACCTAGTGTATAACATAGCCAAACCTAGTGTATAACATAGCCAAACCTAGTTTATAACATAGACAAACCTAGTGTATAACATAGTCAAACCTAGTGTATAACATAGACAAACCTATTGTATAACATAGACAAACCAATTCTATGCTTTATTTCCTTAAATATAATCCTTCTAGTTTGTTTTCTGACCTTTTAGTAAGAATATGTATTCCTATATTTGTTCACATTTTTACGTCTTTTTCTCTGTCTATTCATTTAGTCTAAATCACAATGGCAAATTGTATAATATCGTTACGCTGTCAGCTGCCAGGTTAGAAAAAAATTAAAAAAATTAAAAAAATATATAGATGGATAGATAAATTTGAAATAATAAAAATAATCATATAACATGAAATAATCACCATATGGCTGTAAATTCTTAAGCATTATATATATATATATATATATATATATATATATATATATATATATATATGTATATATATATATATATATTGTTACGACTCTATGGTCTAAGAAAAATGTAACAGAAAGAAAGTGAAACCAACAAATCAAGTAAAAATCAACAAGCAATTTATTACTAGATAATTAAAATGAAAAAATCAAAAAGTCACTTACAGTAATGTGTTTATGTATCCTAATAATCCAATAAGAATGATTGTTCTAATCACAAGTCCTAAATATAGAATGTGTCCTTGAATGTTATTATGTGCTAATGGTCTCCAAAGTCCTGATGTACTAGAAATCTTGATGTGCTGAAGTCAAAACGAAGTAATCCAAAATCTCTGAATAAGTTCACATAAATTCCAAAATTGTCAATCAAAATCCAAAATCCAAAAGTTTATGAGCACTGTTAATAATCCAATGAATAATTAAAATAATTCCTCTCTTAGAATTTGGAATGAATTTTCACAACTGTAATAGCTCTTTACAAGACTGATGGTAATGTCGAACTGAACAAAATGTCTACCAAACATGGTATATATAAAGATTGGTCACATGACAGAATGTTCTAGATTGGTCACATGACAGAATGTTCTAGAATATGAGTCATCTTAATGGAATTCTAACTGTAAACAAAATCAACCTTGACCTTCAAATTGAGAAAACATATTGATCAAAACAACCTAATTCAAGGACACTAGTTATACATAACAAACATAAAGATTTAAGCAAATATTAAAGTGAAGAAACATTTATAACCTCCCAAAACACATATACAACATTATATAAACATCATACATAACACCTCCCCTCATAAAGAAAAAGAAAGATTTATGTAATAAAGCTTTCTTTTGAATATACATCTAATACTATAATAACCAAAATTACATAAGAACATGTTTTATGATACTGTACTTAATTACATCAAGCAATATTACATTTCTAGGCACGTGAGAGTGCATCTGCAATCACATTGTCTTTTCCCCTGATGTGTCTGATGTCAATGTTATATTCTTGCAATATCAAAGTCCAACTCAACAATCTCCGATTTTTATCTTTCATTTTGTTGATGAAAGTAAGGGGATTGTGATCACTGTACACAATAATTGGAGAAAGAGCTGAGGTAACATACACTTCAAAATGCTGTAAAGCCAATATCAAAGCCAAACATTCCTTCTCAATTGTGGAATCATTTTTCTGGTGCTTGTTTAGTTTTTTAGAAAAATAACACACAGGGTGATCCACATCACTTTTGTCTTCCTGAATAAACTCCACCAACTCCTACGTCACTTGCATCAACAGATAATTTAAATGATTGGCTAAAATTTGGTGCAGAAAGAACTGGTGCATTTTTAAGCATGGCCTTTAACTTGTCAAAAGATTCCTGACACTTGTCAGACCAATAAAATTTGGTTTTCTTACTCAATAAACTTGTCAAAGGTTCAGCAATTTTATGAAAATTTGAACAAAATTTCCGATAATATCCAGCCATACCTAGAAATCGCATCAGTTGCTTTTTACAAATTGGAACTTGAAATTCAGAGATAGCTTTGACCTTAGCTTCTATAGGTTTAACTTGACCTTGTCCCACAATATGTCCTAAAAATGTGACACAAGCATGGCAAAACTCACTTTTGCTCAAATTAATTGTCAGATTCGCATCACTGAGTCGATCAAAGAATTTTCGAATGGTTTCCAAATGATCTTCCCAGGTGTTGTTGTAGATAATGACGTCATCGATATAAGTATCACAATTATCAAGACCAAATGTTATCATGTTCATCAGACGTTGAAACGTTGCAGGCGAATTTTTCATTCCAAACGGCATGACTTTATATTGATAAAGTCCATCTGGAGTTACAAATGCTGAAATTTCTTTTGCCCTTTCCGTCAGTGGAATTTGCCAGAATCCTTTTAAAAGGTCAAACTTGGTGACATATTCCGCATTTCCAATTTTATCAATGCAATCGTCCATTCTTGGGATTGGAAATGAATCAGTTTTGGTGACACTGTTGACTTTTCTATAGTCAGTACACATACGGAATGTATTATCTGGCTTGGGAACAAGAATACATGGTGAACTCCAGTTACTTTTACTTGGTTCTATGAAATCATTCTCCAGTAGATACTGAATTTCTTTCTTCAAATAGTTCTGTTTGAGAGGATTCATCCTATAAGGATGCTGTTTCACAGGCGCAGAATCTACAATGTCAACGTCATGATAAATTTTACTTGTTCGTGTTGGAACATCAGGAAACAAGTGCTCATAGTCATGTAATAGCTGTTTTAGTTCATTTCCTTCCTGTTGTTGTAGATGTGAAAGTTTCTGGTCTAGGTTGTTCAATATTTCTGAATTCCGAAGATTGGTTATACCAGAGTCACTATAGTCTGATCGTATTCCATCGTTGATATCTTCACTGTGTGGGACAGGTACAACTAAATTAACAGAATAATTAGCTGAGCTATCTCTGTCAAAATATTCCTTTAACATATTTATATGACAAAGTTGTTTCTGTTTCCGTCTCCCAGGAGTGTTAATGATATAATTTAAGTCATTTACTTTCTTTTCAATGGTATAAGGACCAAAAAATTTAGCCTGAAGAGGATTCTGAGGTATGGGAAAGAGAGCCAGAACTTTGTCACCAGGTTTAAAACTCCTTTCCTGTGAATTTCTGTCATACCTTAATTTCATTTTTGACTGAGTAGTGTGAAGATTAGTTCTTGCTACTTCACAGGCCTTTGACAACTTGTATTTGAAATCAGAAACATAATCAAGAAGATTAATCTTTGAGTCTTCATTTGAAAGAAGTCTCTCTTTCAATAATTTCAATGGTCCACGGACAGTATGACCAAAAACTAGTTCAAAGGGACTAAAACCCAACGACTCTTGAACTGATTCCCTAACAGCAAACAACAACAAATGAACACCCTCATCCCAATCCTTTTCTGTATCAAAGCAATATGATCGAATCATATTCTTCAAAGTTTGATGAAATCTTTCCAAAGCACCTTGACTTTCAGGGTGATAGGCAGAAGATTTAAACTGTTGGATGCCTAGCTCATGCATAACTTGCTGGAAAATTCCAGACATAAAATTTGATCCTTGATCTGACTGGACAGATTTGGGAAGGCCAACAAGTGTAAAAAACTTCACCAAAGCTTTCACAATAGTTTTAGTTTTTATATTTCTCAGAGGAATTGCCTCTGGAAATCTTGTAGATGCACACATGATGGTCAACAAGTATTGATTGCCTAACTTGGTTTTAGGTAAAGGACCAACACAGTCTACCATTATTCTACTAAATGGTTCATCAAATGCAGGAATAGGTTGCAGATGAGCCTTAGGTATCTTCTGATTGGGTTTTCCTACCATTTGACAAGTGTGACAAGATCTGCAGTATTTAGAAACATCACTTTTGAGTTTCGGCCAATAAAAATGATTCAAGATCTTGTGATAAGTCTTACGGACTCCTAAATGACCAGCCAAAGGAGTTTCATGGGCTAAATTAAGAATTTCCTGTCGATATGACTTAGGAACAACAATTTGATAGCTCACTGACCACTCGTCACCAGCGGGTACATCAGGTGGTCTCATTTTCCTCATAAGGACCCCATTTTTCACAAAGTAACACACTGGAACTTGTGTGGCTTCAGTTTCACTAATAGCCCTCTGAAACAAACAAGATATCTCTGGATCTTGCTCCTGTTCAACGACAAGAGATTGTCGTTTGTCATCCTGAGTAGGACAAAGAGAATGAGTTGCCAAAAGAGGATCACTGTGATCAATACCATTTGATTGATCAATACCTGAGGAAAAAGTGACCTCATCAAAAAACTGACCAATACATGTGTCAGCTAAAGGAATAATATCCTGATCAACATCAATCTCAAGAGCTCTTTTTTCCATAGCTCTAGTAACTGCACAAGCAGGGTACAAATCAGGGATTTCAGTTTCGACAGGATCAACTTTCTGATCCAAACAAGGCTTGTCAGTTACAAGTGGATTAACCACAACCTTATCTCCAGCTAGGTCATTGCCTAGTAATAAATGAACACCCTCTATGGGTAAAGAAGTCACTGCCCCAACAGTCACAGGTCCAGAAACTAAGTCTGATGCCAAATTTACACAATCGAGAGGAACATTTACAAAGCCGCACTCAACTCCCTGAACAAGAACACTTTCACTTGAAGAAGACTCCTCAGACAAAGGCAAAGTACCTGATAATAAAAGACTGTGAGAAGCTCCAGTGTCCCTTAATATTTTAATTGGGATAGGTTTGGCAGAATCAACAATAAGTGATATAGAACCTTCTGACATGAATGGTTCATAAGCCTCCAAAATAGAATCAGACTGGGGTTTGTTTGACCCAACAAATGTATTGCTTTCAATACAAGACCGTGACCTTGACCTCGTAGAAATAAGAGCATTTGGAAAAGCTCTGTCTTTTCTCTGTTGCTTATTTTTCAACTTGAAGCAATCAGAAATAACGTGCCCTTTCGTTTTACAATAAGTGCACGTAGGAAGAGATAAGGATTTCTGATCAGTCTTATCAGATGTTTGATTCCTAACAGTTGTGCTGTTGTGAAATTTGGAAGTACTCGAATGAGATTGAAATGGTTTTTTACCAGAAAACTGCTGAGAGGACGACTTATTGCCAAATGAAATTTTGTGAGTCAAGGAATAATCATCAGCCATACGAGCAGCATTTTCCAAAGTTTCCACATTCTGCTCGTCAAGATAGGTTTTAGCATCACTATGGATGCGCCTCTTGAACTCTTCAATTGACTTTCTCATGCACTCTATCCCCTCCCGCAGAGGTTTTATGAAATTCTGAACATTAGATGCCATTGTAAATGCTTGTTGGTTTCACACAAAAAATTTCTCTATTAAAAATCTTTGCCAAAGACAAAACAAATTCAGAGACAAAATCAATATGAATTTCAAAGATAACTTTAATATCTCTAATATGCTTTAAAGAAATTCAGATCCCGGAACGGCCCCCAATTTCTGTTACGACTCTATGGTCTAAGAAAAATGTAACAGAAAGAAAGTGAAACCAACAAATCAAGTAAAAATCAACAAGCAATTTATTACTAGATAATTAAAATGAAAAAATCAAAAAGTCACTTACAGTAATGTGTTTATGTATCCTAATAATCCAATAAGAATGATTGTTCTAATCACAAGTCCTAAATATAGAATGTGTCCTTGAATGTTATTATGTGCTAATGGTCTCCAAAGTCCTGATGTACTAGAAATCTTGATGTGCTGAAGTCAAAACGAAGTAATCCAAAATCTCTGAATAAGTTCACATAAATTCCAAAATTGTCAATCAAAATCCAAAATCCAAAAGTTTATGAGCACTGTTAATAATCCAATGAATAATTAAAATAATTCCTCTCTTAGAATTTGGAATGAATTTTCACAACTGTAATAGCTCTTTACAAGACTGATGGTAATGTCGAACTGAACAAAATGTCTACCAAACATGGTATATATAAAGATTGGTCACATGACAGAATGTTCTAGATTGGTCACATGACAGAATGTTCTAGAATATGAGTCATCTTAATGGAATTCTAACTGTAAACAAAATCAACCTTGACCTTCAAATTGAGAAAACATATTGATCAAAACAACCTAATTCAAGGACACTAGTTATACATAACAAACATAAAGATTTAAGCAAATATTAAAGTGAAGAAACATTTATAACCTCCCAAAACACATATACAACATTATATAAACATCATACATAACAATATATATATATATATATATATATATATATATATATATATATATATATATATATATATATATATATATGTGTGTGTGTGTATATATGCGCATATAGATGGGGCTAGGTTTTATTTTAAATGTGCATGTGTGTTTGGGTGGAAAATCTTATGTTCTTTCAATATTTTTTTGTATGAGCACGAAACACAGATAACATCTTTTACATAAGAAAAAAAATCCATAATGGTTTCCTGAATATTACTTCATGCATAAATATTTCGCCAAAATATCAATTCAAAGATAATTTCCGACCCAAGTCCCAGTTGTCAGTAAAAAGAGAAGTACTTTATTTAAGTTTTAAATGACCCCACCACCTACAACGTATTGCATAACTTGTACAATTTTCTATGGTGCATATACATT
Source organism: Margaritifera margaritifera (assembly GCA_029931535.1). Lineage (NCBI taxonomy): Eukaryota > Metazoa > Mollusca > Bivalvia > Unionida > Margaritiferidae > Margaritifera > Margaritifera margaritifera. The sequence continues at coordinate 2,473,196 of JAQPZY010001486.1, read as the reverse complement.
TAAAATGCGCGTGTTAGTAGACGAAAGTGAATACTTACCATTGTATTTAGACGCCTACTCATCAAAGCTGTAAAATGTGAACTTGACAGGGATTTTTTTATTTGCAATAATCAAATAATTTGGTCCTGTTCTTGATCTTTTCAAATTTTCACTGTGGTATTTTGTTGTTGACTTAACTTTTTGCAGACATTTAAATACCTCATGAAAATACCATTTACAAGTTTGCTGTTGCATGTTTAGGGCGAAACCCAGCGACGGGGACTAATTGTTTAAGTAAGCAACAACCGATTGGCTATCTAACTGCCACAATTCTAAGTCAATAGCAAATCACTGCCTAAATCCTAAGTGTCTGTGTTCAATATGAGCGGATGACGACTGGGCATCAAAATGATAGTTATGAGGTAGGAATGACGTATAATGAAGAGGGTCCTATTTTATCAAGATAAATGTTTGATTTCCTTTGATCCTAGTAACTTTTATTCCTGCGAATCTTCGGCATCAATCAGGGAATCAAGTGAAAAGTTTCGAACTTTATTCGGATTTTTAAAACATATATTATGTTCGATACAATGTCAATATTTAGGCTCGTTTATAACACCTTCCTTCTCATCTTCACTTTATAAAGACCTTATATGGAGATGTTTCCTTACTGTGCGGCACAAACAATTATTGGTTATCAAAATGAAGATGCAACACTTTTCGAAACGAAACAAAAACTTGAAAAATGTTAACTCTACAGAGAAAATTGTGTTTGTATGTGTGTTAGTTTAGACTTTTATTAAAAACCAGAAAGAGATCAACCTGATTGTGAACAAGTTTTACGTGATGATGAAAATTGGATTCAAAATTTCAAGTTGAAATTGACTTTCTTTATCCCTAGTCTTTGCCGTTTTAAAAGACGTGTGAAATATACAATGAATGCAAAATATACTTTTGATAATGTACATTTGTTTCATGACTAACATTTTTCTAGAACGTAATCAGAACTGTATAGCATTTAGCAATAACTTTATGAAAATTCAAATATTATTTTAACAAATCTTTTCATTTAATCAGCACATCTTGCTGTTTTGGGCTAATGAGTTCTTGTGTCTGATCAAGTTTACACTAGACTTAGCTGAACTATCTTATATTGACGATTAAGATGTCAGTCAATTTTAAACAAAGGTGCAAAGAAAAACAAAATGTACGATTAAATGGAATGACTATGAATACTACAACCTGAAAACAGGCACAGCTTTATTTTTTTTTAATATGATGCATGATTTCAATTTTGTTAATCAATTCTTGCAGATTAAAAAAAGAACAACACTTTAAACAAGTATTTTACCTTAAGTCGGACACAATTTACTATCTGAATGTTCATTTCATTTAAAGGTATGTCCAAATATTCCGCCAAAACCTTAAAACATTTAGTCAAGTGAATAAACTTCAGAAACACATATTTATGAATTTAAATGTGTTTTTGTTATTTGTGTTGGGGGTGGGGTGGGGGGGGGGGTGAGCGTCTAACTTGTTGTGCACATTCAAGAGCAGTGGATTAATTCATTTTCCGTTTTTCTCGCTAAACACACATGCACAGTTTGTAATGAATGTAATGCACAGTAATCAAGTAATACTCATGAATACCAAACATAAATATCTATGTTCATATTAATACTTAAGTTTAAGTTAATAATAATGATACATGAATATCTATTTTCATATTAATACTTAAGTTTAAAATAATAATACATGAATATCTGTGTTCATATTAATACTTAAGTTTACAATAATATTACATACATATCTATGTTCATATTAATCCTTGAGTTTAAAATAATATTACACACATATCTGTGTTCATATTAATACTTAAGTTTACAATAATACTACACATATATATATATGTTCATATTAAATACTTAGTTTAAAATAATATTACACATATATATATGTTCATATTAATACTTAGTTTAAAATAATATTACACACATATCTATGTTCATATTGATACTTAGTTTAAAATAATATTACACACATACATATGTTCATATTAAATACTTAAGGTTACAATAATATTACACATATCTATGTTCATATTAATACTTAAGTTTAAAATAATAATACATTAATATCTATGTTCATATTAATACTTAAGCTTAAAATAATAATACATGAAGATGGTAGACGTTGGAAGAAGCATTGTCTACGAACTAGACTAGTATATAATCCACCGATTTAAGATAATACTGTTTTTCCTCGCTGGGAAAAAAAGTAAACATGATGACATAAAATATTTAATTTCTATGCTGATGAAAGCGTCTTAAGTAACCGTTTTTAAAGGGGGTTCTCTTTGTTTTCTAACTGTAGCCTGAGAGTGAATGAACATGGAGATTTTTTATCATATTGATTCAGCTCTACATACGGTTAAATAGTGTGTGTGTGTGTGTGTGTGTGTGTGTGTGTGTGTGTGCGCGTGTGTGTGATTCTTCAATAGATTGTTGATTAGCCGGGTTTAGGTTATTAACTAATTCTTTATCGATATATATTTGACGTGTCAGGTAGCACTTCTTGATTTGTCACGGTTGCTTTTTTTGGCTTTCCAAACATAGCTTCGACTTATTTGGTATGAATACTCATACCGAGTTTTGAACTGAAAACTAGACGGTATCCTTGGCAACAATGTTCACATTATTCTACAAGTGCATTACTATTGTGTTAGTGAATAACTTGGCACAATCAACGAGTTGATGACATTCAACGTCAAGAGTATTTGTTTCTCCGAAATGCGGGAAATAGCTACGCAATAATAGAGAATACAAGAATTCAAACTTGCTTATGAATTCCTCTTTGCATTATGGTGTACATTGTGTAGATAAAGAGTCTATACAGTTGGCGCATATTTAAGATGTTATTAATAATGATAGAGAGTTACAAACTTGACATTTAAAGCTAAAAGTAAACAGTTCCAAATGAGTGCGTTTGTTGTGGGGTTTTAAATAATGTTCTAAATATTTTGTTTTGTATGCAGTACTCAAAAGCTACGTTGAAGGACTGCAAGCAAACATGTAAAAGAAATTGAAACACGTACTGTTGAATACGCCTGGGTGAAGCAGAGTTGACAGTTGTTTCTTGTACCAAATTAGACAAGAAACACATGCAATTCTATTTGATGGTATATATCATAATGTGTACAGATTTAGCGGAATGTTGTATTTTGTAAAGAGAAGCATTTAATGCCAATATAAAGCCTACGACGTTTTAATGCTCTACCGGTATTTCCAAATCAATGTATATCACTTAAAACATTTGGAGTTAGTTTACAGACTGTATGATGGATTTGAATCTGATTTTCTACAATGTACATTACATGTCAATTTTATTTAATCTTTCGTCTTTTCCTGGCTTCTTTTGTGTCAAGACTAGACATAAGAAAAACCAGCTGTAAGAAATGCCACCACGTAAAACGGCATCTCAACTTTAAATCTTTCGACTACCATTCTATGCTATAAACGACAATATATTGTTCTCGAAGACTTACATACATTAAAGATACACATTGTCAACATACTACACTTGTGCACAGAAACTGCTTTTGCATTGATATGGTTACCTGCTGCGAACATTTGTAACGGGTGGTATGGAGGGGGGGGGGGGGGTAAAGGACTAAGAAGGAGTGTTGAGAGAGTTTTACTAACACACTTACAGGCACAAGATTTGAGGAGGCGTTGTGATTTTAAAACAATATGCATTAACCCTGGTACTGGAGAACCATTGTGTTACAAGCAATTAAGATACATTCTTGGGAAATTCCCAGGAAGATAAATAATTAATAGTGTCGAAAGATTGACAGTTAGAAATGATCAGATACTAGATACATACTTATATTTACCATTTTGATTATAAAAGACCTGTAGCAGCTTTTTGATAAGTATTTGCCATAACTTTCTCTTATTAGTTCAGTGAAAACTACTTTTGAAAAACATTTGTACACAAATCCAGTCTTTATTCTTACTCAGCACCAGTATTATGACTTTTATATCATATAATTAATTTTTTTATTATGACTTTTTTATTATATCGGTCCATATTGCATTTTAAGAGTTTGAACTATGTTACGACTCTAGGTCTTAAAAATAATGTACCAGAAAGAAAGTGAAACCAACAATGTAAGTAAAATCAACAAATAATTTATTTCTAGACAATTAAAGTGAAAATTCAAAAGACACTTACAGTAACGTGAATTAAAGTCTAAATAATCCAATAATCCTAAGTGTCCTAATCACAAGTCCTAAATATAGAATGTTCCAAATGAATTCCAGTAGCCTTGGATGTCCTGATATGCCAGTATTCTTGAATGTCCTGATGTGTCAGAAGTCTTGAATGTCCTGATATGCCTGAATGATGTAATCCAGAATATTTTGAATGAATTCACATAAATCCCAAAGTCAAGTATTAATCCAAAATGAGAATGAGTACTATTGTAATTCGAATGAATATTTCAAATAAATAATTCCTCTCTCTGAATTTGCTCTGATTTTCACAACTGTAACATCTGATTACTAAAATAAACTCATTAATAGACTGATCTTTACAACGTGAAGTTTAGTATAGGAATGAAATCTTTGTTTACCAATTGCTCTATAATTATAAAGACAAGTCTCCTGATAGAATATTCTAGAATATGAGTAACTCTAGTAGAAAATCACTGTGCATACTTGACTTTTCTCACATTAAGCCATTGAAAATTCCAATCTAAGTACTAAATGCTACGTAAACAAGACTGAAATTGAACTCAAATGTTGTATATATGTTGTTTACAAAAATACCATAATCTGACTAAAGTGCAACTTACCTCATGGACACATATTATAAATTTAATATACATAACAAGTATATTATACAAAGTTCTCAGACAGACCATCTCTATTAAGTGAAACTGGCGTTTAAGAGTGGCTTGTCTTTCGGGTTCTTTCTCTCTCTTATACGCCAAGTTATCCCAAAGTTTGCACTGAAACTTTAATTCTACTCTGGGTTTTTTTTATATCGATATTAAGAATCTATAATTGACAGATAAGTCCAAGAGGAGATCTCACACTAGCTGTTTAGAGAAGTAGTCAAGTGAAATATATAAACAAATGACGTCGCGGTGAATTATAGGATAATACATAAATGAAAGGCATGTTTACCTGGAGATAATTCACGACCAGGAGAAATATAGATGAATTATACAGAGAAAATGATCTTCGAAATTCTACTCATATGTAAAGAATTATACAGAGATAATGTTCCTCGATATTCAACACATATATCAAACATTATACAGAGATAATGTTCCTCGATATTCAATACATATATCAAACATTATACAGAGATAATGTTCCTTGATATTCTACACACGTCAAGAATTTTACAGACATAATATTCCTCCATATAATATCTATATAATATATGTCAAGAATTATACCATATATGCCAACACAAGTCTTCACCGCGTACTTAAATTACGTGAAAGAAGTAATTTGTCTCAGTAAACTTAAATATAATGAATAAATTTTCCATAAAAAGGTCTGATGATATGACGCCCTAAACTGGCAGTAAAATTTATGTCAAGAAGCCAAATGTATGTGCGGAATATGAATATAAATAATAATGGTTGTAAGAGTGAATGTATAAGTGAAAAGCTGAATGAATATGTGAAAATATGTGCCAAAACAGATAAATATAACGACTCACTAAAAATACATTATAATGTTGCTTATAAGGTGAAAGGAAATGTCCTTTCCCATAAGAAATAACTTTGCGTCATAGAAATCTATTGTGGAAGATGATTATGCGTAGATAATAAAGTCTGGGCGGTCATAATACGAATGACATTTAAACCATTGCCATGGTGATAAACATAACACCGTGAACACATCAACATGAATAACAAACATATAATGCTATATGTTTCAGCTCATATCAGAAAAAGAGACATATTCATGGCCATAGAATCGGCGCATACATTTGAGTAAACAAATAAAACAGAAAAGCCCTGAATCAAGAATATTTGTTGCTCAACAGAAGATATTCTTCAAAAACGAGGTCAACTTTTTTTCATACTAGAATGAAATTTTGGGACGTGTAAAACATGAAGGCAGATCAGGGTACGTATAAAACATGATGGCAGGTCAGGGTGTGTATAAAACATGATGACAGGTCAGGGTACGTATAAAACATGATGGCAGGTCAGGGTGCGTAAAAACATGATGGCAGTTCATGGTGCGTAAAAATATGATGGCAGGTCAGAGTGCGTATAAAACATGATGGCAGGTCATGGTGCGTATAAATAAAACATGATGGCAGGTCAGGGTGTGTATAAAACATTTTGGCAGGTCAGGGTGCGTATAAAACATTATACCTGGTCAGGGTGCGTATAAATAAAAAATCAAGGCAGTCATGATTCAAGTTGACATTTACAACCAGAAATGTAACCACATGGCGTGCATGTCTTAAGAAACAGTTACAACCAGAAATATAACCACATGGCGTGCATGTCTTAAAAACAGTTAGTTATGAGAACAAAACCATGTGTCTTTAATGAATGAGACGCATATTATATTGGATGAGTTTTGAGGGTTGATACGTACATTAAAATTGAAGGCATTTCTAATATTCACTGTCCTATATATATTTCAAAATTCCATACATTTCTTCCCAAATGATTAGCTGATATTAAAAGACAATTACATAAGGACTGGTGTTGTACGATTGGTTGATTAAAACAAATATGATAGTACTACTGGCTAATTGCAATCAATATATTTGGTGACGTGCTATACGTAGCTGTGTTAACATAAAAGTTACAAATATTAAACATATAATTGCAATGTAAGCTATAAAACAATACAGCATTTATTGTCCTGATTGGAGGAGAGGATCTTATAAACACTCATTGTTCACTAATCTTCATTGGTTGAATTAATATACATTTACAAATATTGACATGTAAACAGTTCTACATTATATTTTTAGACAGTGAATATACAGCAGCTTGAGTCACTTGGATACTTAGGCATAAGTCCCGAATATCAAAAAACAATTGTTACAACCGGTCATTAAACTGATATTAACGAGTATTCCAAACATCGTTGAAAAGCATAAGTATAACCTTGCAACGACATATCATTTACCTACTACAGTAATTATATTGGGTAGAACGATATCTCAAGAGACCTTTTAAGTGATAAGTATTAAACTTTCCAGAGTAATGTGTCGGGTACATCACATTTATTAGTTTTCCTAGCAGTGTCTTGACTGCCAAACGTTCCAGAGTGTTGTGTCGGGTACATCAGATTTATTAGTTTTCCTGGCAGTGTGTTACATGATTTTGAAGCTTATCATCACATCACACGTACTGCTCCTTCTTCTCGTAGTAAAGTTTACGAAAACTGTATCAAAGTAGCTGTAAGTGCAAGAATAGTCCTATTCATTACTGAATGTGCTTGCTGACATGATTCCGAGTGACAACGAAGTAAGAATGCGGCATCATCATTATCATCCCGGTTTGTACAGCATGGCATCAGACAGGAAGGAAGGACTGTTTGAATTCTATAAAAAAAATTATATAATTGTAAGACTATAGAGTAATTAATAAAATTTCAGGAAAAATGATAAACTTGCTCGGCACGGTTGATATGGGACATTTAGTCCAATCTAAGAATACTATGAAATACAAGTACACGTAATTGCATGAGGTAAAAAGATTGACTGAAATAAATCATTAGCTGTATTTTGCCTTCAGTTATAAGAGGATATTTGTGGGGGGTTTTATTATTTTTTAAATTTTTTTAATTATTTTTATTTTCTTTTGACAAAACGAAGAATATATGAATAGTATTTGTTTAGGAAGTGCATGATATGGGTTGTTTATAGCAGTACAAATAATGATGTATTTTGTTAAAGATAGCATCTGAAGAACTGCATGTAATGTGGTCTATATATAAACCTGTACACTTTCTTTCTCATCTTGTCATTTAATATAGTACCTACATATGCAGATTTATTGTTGATTTTTTCTTCTCTCAAACTATGAATAGCCTTGCTTGCCTCATGGCTAGTAATATCGCCTCTTCGGAATCATCATCATTATCGTCATACATATTAGTTTAAACTATTTAATCTACTTATGCATAGGTAGATACGGGTTTGTTATTTGCCAAATTTTTAAAATTTGTTGTTTATAAAATGATTGGTATATGTTTCGTTCGCTTCTTTACCCTCATGAGAGAAAAAAGTTCCAAATAAAATCTATGATTTAATCTTCGTAAATTCTCAAAACGATTTCCATTTCATTTTATAAACCTTTTCATGTTGCACGCATTGTAACAAGCAAGGGATCTCATTACTGAGCGAATCAAGCAACACCTGCGTGAGGCTGGCTTGAGGTTGATGTATCACCTTTTCCAAGGACCTCAAGACAACAGTCGTTGTCAACAAAAGGGTTCTTAAACACCACAAATAATGTTCCTCTACACATCTACCAAGCATTCAGGAGACTCTAATTTCACATTTGCATGTTTTTTCTTGTTTCACATTTGTATGATTTATCAGTACACTGTTCTAAGCCGTAGATCGGCATTTTATGCCACATACTACCCAACATGACCCAAACATCTCATTACACAGAATGATTCCTATCTCAGATTACTTAACACCATATCGTAAAAATATACCAAGAATTTGTTATGTTAAGAAATTAAGGAGAGTCCTTATAACAAAACTAATCCATGCTACCATAAACTTTTGTGAATACTGTACAGTATGACGTCTGCTCGTTGTAAATGGCTAATTACTCGGTATGAAAAATATCTTCCTAACACCGACTCCCCACAATGAAACAAATAATCACTAAAATCTAAGAAAGCTATAAACAGAAGCGTAAATACAAATAGCACATGGCTTAGATTTGCTTCAGTATGTTTATGCTGACTTTTTTCTCAGTTAAAATGTTTCAGTTACAGTCCCTTTTATCAGTTATAACTTATATGGCACCTAAATATTCAATTTTTTCTTTGTAATCTCTATGAAACTATGGGGATTGTTTTGTTCATAATAAAAAATGTGCATGACCAATTTATGTTGTTGTTGGTTATATTGTATTTCCCTTTTAGTAAACGATTCAGCAACAGATGCAGTAGTATTGCATGTGCTAAAACAATTTATAGCGTTATTGATGCTAGTAATATCATCCAATATATTATTTACTGTGTTATCCAGGTCATCTAATTTCTGCATTAAGCTAATTCTAAAAATACCTTAGTATCATCTACTCTATGTATGTACACTACATTTGATAGTGATAGAAGGTTGAGTGCTTAACTAAGTGACATTGTAATCAGATGTAACTAGCTGATTGGTCCGAAAATGTATCAAGTACCTCATAATTATTAAACAGTACAAAACACCTTTATAATAATAATAATAATAATAATAATGACTTAGTACAGCGCTTAATCTTTAAAAGCTTTAAGTGCTTTACAATACTAGTTAAGACATAAGGACGTATATATAAACAAGATTTCAAAAAAAAAAGAAAAAAAAAAGACCACACCCTGGAATTAGAAACAAGGCATGATGAAAATAATTAAGGGTACCCCTCCCCCCCCCCCAAAAAAAAAAAAAAAAAAAAATATTGTTAAGTCTTGTCAAGTCTGTTCTTGCAGCTGAAAGAGATGAGTTTCAGTGCTCTCTAGAATGATATCATGGTGTCATTGTGTTTAAGTACAAGAGGCAAGTAGCTGGGCCCTAATATGCAAAAGAACGTTGCCCATAGGACTTGGTTTTAACGGTGGGAATAACGAGAATATGGTTGTCAGAAGAAAAGCGTAAGCTTCTAGACTGGGTGTATACATTGGTGAAGTCAGATAAGTTTTTCTGACGCTAGCAATTAACGAAATGTAGCAGAAAAAGATTTTTTGTTTGATTCTGGAGCGGACGGGTAGCCAGTAGAAGGTAAAGAGCAGGGGGATGAGTGCTTGGTTCTTTGTACCCTAAGGACGATCCGAGCAGCAGTGTTTTGAACTTTTTTTCTTTATTAGTTATTGAGACTAAGCTGATAGAATAGAATTACAATAGTCAAGTATAGAAAGTACTAAGAAACACACAAGTCTTTTAGTGACATCAACAGAAAGAAAATTGCGGGAATAGCTGATGCGTGTCAGCTCCAGATATACATTCTTGCATATGTTCATGACATGTTGGTGTAAGGAGAGAGTACTGTCGAGAGTGTCACCTAGGTTTTGTACTGACTGTGAATTTAATGTTGGTGTTGCTGATACTTATTGTTTGAGGTAAAGGATGGGAATGAGAAAAAATTCTTTGTGTGGTGATCAGAATGGCTTCAGTTTTATCATCATTCATTTGCAGCTTGTTACATGTCATCCATGACTTCACATCAGAAGTGCACTTTTCTACGTATCGGATGGTAGCATCGACTTTAGATTGGTGACTAGATTTGTATAGTTGGGTGTCAAATAATCAATGACAGACATTCAACAAGATATCAGTAATATATTCATCCTTTATTCCTTCAAGTGCTTTCGCATCTTTGTTATGGATGCTCTTTAGGTAGATACATTATAAAATTAAATGATCATGACTGGGTATTTATCGAAGTGTAAATTTTTACCTAAACACTCACAAAATAAATAAAGTCTAAATTACTTTATGTTAATTGTATGAGTGATTAGGTAACAATTTACACTTTGATAAATCCCAAACCATGATCATTTAATCCATATAATTCCAATTTAACTCCTTTCTGTCGTGAAATCAGCAGATTTCATCAACAAAGCATTCGATTTTAGGTAGCTCGTATTTTTTATTTTTTTTTCATTTTATTAATTTGCCTATTCGCACTGCACCAGAATACCTAGCCCCATCTTAGCTAGCCAAGTGTTGTCGACTCTTATATAGTATTATAGATAGGATGGAGTGTCAGGGCAGGTTAAAGCAGTGATCTGAGGAACTTTTGTCACTCTGTATGTTTTTTTTTTTTTACCAAGTTATTTTTTTTTTTAGGGGGGGGGGGGGTCAACATTAAGTATGCCTCCGGGACATGTCGCTTTAGCATTCGTTGTTCTTGCTTTCTACGCATTTCAGTCTTTCAAAACCAACTCGTGTCCATTTTTAGTGAGATCCCCTGCTCTCACGTCATATGACCATCATCTTCAATAACAGCTGGCGAAACATGTTGTCAAAGCATTTATGCAGTAATTTATGAATGTCGAGTGGCTCGTAAAGCCTGTCATATGCTTTATCTTGCTACAGAGGTGGGTGTTGGAGTGCAGGAAGACCTGTTACAGAGGAAGGGCGGGGGAAGAGGCAGGGGCGGGTGTTGTTGTTGTTATTATTATGGTTTAAGGAGTTTTTATAGACAAAGCTTCACCTAAATTACACTGGAAACTGATTGGAAACCGAAAGTAGTCCCCCGAATTTACCGATATGTACAAAATTTCAGACCAGTATCACGTGACTGTTTATATCCGATCAGATTGCAGAAAACTCAGTTAATTCATAACGGTTGGAATTATATCTATGTACAACACTTGTAATCAAAAAAACATATTTGTAAGACTGACGAAATCATTAAATACTCGTTCACAGTCCTTTGCTAAATAAAACAAAATAAAATAAATTGTTAATTAAATAAATATTATGGACTATTTGATAACTCTGTACAAAAATGTAACATGCAGTATGTTGAACAAACACTTCACCAAATTTCTAAAAGAACGATGAATCACCGTTTTCATATTAAAAAACAAAATATTGATCCAATGTTTAAATACATTTTAATACAAATAATCATTCTTTACGTGATTTTTCTTTCATTCCGATCGATATTGTGCACGGATAGATGAACAGACTGATTAAACAAAGTTACCGGATTCATCCTTTAGATTCTTTGTATCCCAATGGTCTTAATACTAAAGCATCATATAGAATTGTATATAATTTGAATATAAGAATTTATATATTGTATACATATATATATATATATATATATATATATATATATATATATATATATATATATATATATATATATATCAATTAGAAATATATAACTTTATGCATGGCTCTTTGTCTCCATATTGTGATTTCACTGATTCAGTTTCCATTAGAGACTCATGTATCTTTTTGATCCCTTTATGCATATGAGATTGTAATGATAATGCTTATAATTCAATGACGTCATATCAATGATGCAATTGATTATAAATATATAGACGTCCTCCGTTTCTTTAATATTATTTTGTGCCTGAAGAAGCATATATTAAATGCGAAACTAGCCGCACAAATAATTTATCGGCATTTGATTATATATATATATGTATATATATATATATATATATATATATATATATATATATATATATATATATATATATATATATATATATATATACACACACATATATACTTCTGAGAGATTGACCTGGATAAGGTGCATTTGTTTGCATTGGCAACATGCACAATGGAGTGAATGTTGGCATACTTCTATGGTACTTTCATGTACAGGGACTGAATTGTTTTTGTACAGGCTGTAATTATAGAAACTATGCACTATCTAAAGCATACAGCTGATCAAAATGGCTGCTCCCATGTGCTCGAAAAATCAGCCTGGACTAGTCCAAAGTATACTAACTTTAGCAGTTACCAAAAGAGGGAAAATTAATTTTGTCAGAGTAGATAATACCAGCTTCTGAAAGTGTAATAAATGAATTATAAAATATATAAAAAGTTTAAAACAACTTATCAGCTTGCTTTCTTTCCAATTTAACCTTTGAAGTCCAGGAAATAAAAATGACCAAGCGGAGCTACCAATCTTTTGAAAGGTGCACATAAGAAGTAAAGCCAAGCTGTATACTCTATAACTCAAATTACATCCTTCAATCATACACCGAAATAAAGGTAATTAAACGTTATTTTAACTACACATGAGATATACAATGTCATTTTTTTTAAATAACTAAAATAACCAGGGAGGACAATATGGGAAAATTATTATTCTTTAAAAATCAAACCATATGCAAAGTACGAAACTGTAGAGCTGAACCTTATGTCAGATATCAACATTTGTGCAATTGCTTTTTTCTTTTTCATGTCATCTTGTATGATTTTCTCAATAAGATGGTATATTAACATTGATGTAATGTATAAAAATAAGCTAATTATGTCTATTTTGCTCTTGTTTATACAATATGCTTGTGACAGTAGGATGTATTAAGGGGAAATTAAGAGTCTTAGAACACAGAAGTAAAATCAACTTAAATTTAAAACTGTTGGATTAAGTTAAAGAAAAATATAGCAAAAGTGATTCTTTCATTCATTTGTACTAAAAATAAGGAAAACAAGATGACAAAGCAAATTCGCTTGCTTCTATATACTATTGTTAGAAGAATGAGCAAACTTGTTACCATTTGATCTGTGACCTATATATACCTGATTTGTTCCATCCCTGTTCAAACTGTAAAATTTATCTGACATCTCAGGAATAATTGTGGTAAGTTTCATGTTCCTGTTTTTAGCATAACATCGGTTGCTTTGTCGAGAAAATGCAACGTGCATTTTTAAAATAGCTGTCTATTCATCATGGTGGAGGGGGGAGGGGCTGGGCTTGTGTGGGACTTTGTTACTAATGAATACTGTTCTGTGGAAGAAATACACGGTAATTATTTAAAAGGACCGTTTAGATGATTCCGACTTAAATGCTTCAGCTATACAACCAAAATTACATCATGTAATACTAATATGTATCTGGTCTTTATGGTAGCGCTCTATAGCTATTCTGTACTTCTTGGATACGGTCAACTTGTTTACATTAGCAACATGCACAGCAGAGAGAATGTTGGCATACCTCTATGCTACTTTCATGTACTGGGACTGCATATTTTTATATGCGGTAATTATAGTGTCACAGGATGAAGCCGGGTTGGGACTGGATTAGTGAAGACACCGAAAGCAACTGCGTTAATAAGATGTTTATTTATAAACGCAATTTAGAGATGAACAAATCTGACACCATTATAACAAAAAGATAAGGTAAATTATAAAGTTCCCAACATGGAACTATCAACAACAAGTAACTCAACGAGAAAAATCAAAGATGAATTTAACGAATGGAATTTTAAACAAACGTGAATAACATCCTATCACCAATCAACAAATAAGAGTATATGATCTACAACCTAATATAAACAAGGTCTTATTAAGTACCAAGGGTGACCAAAGCATGTGATTTATGCACTTATCAATATGATACTCATCAATTTATCAATTCATCAAGCGATATTGGAATAGGTATGAATTTATGAATATATCGTTCATATAACGATATTGAAATGGGAATGCATGAAATTATGAATCTATCACACATATAGCGATATTGAAATGGGAATACATGTAATTTTGCAAAGATAGCAATATTGAAAATAACAATAAAATGGAACACGTAATATGTATAACTATCGTGGCGCCCGTTTGACGACCAAGATGTATCTCCGGTTCCACCCGCTCTAGTCAATAGTCAAGGAGCCACCACGCATGGTCCACCCCTCCCAGCCTGTTGAAGGATCCCTCGAGAGCCTTCACATTTAACACAGAACCGCTGGTCGAGAAGCCTTGGTCCCTCTCATCGAGAAAAACCAGTACACTCTTCCGAACCAACGTCACCAGACACAGCGTATACGTCACAAGAAACCACACAGTTCTGCGACTCCACAACACCAAACCATATATAAGGCACACAAACACCACACAAGGCAGCACACAAGGCAGCACACAAAGGCACCACACAAGGTAGCTTTACCGCTGAAGATTTGCTCCCGTAAAGAGGTAAGCTTTCTGACAAGACTCGTAGTAGTGTAATTTGTTTATAGAGAATTTGCTCTATATGTACTCTAGCTGTGACAGAACTGCGCAGCAGCTAGGTACGTAAATTTTCACTGCAGGGAATTTGCACGTGCAGCATGGGGTGAATCGCGCTCAGTATTTCAAAATAACCAGAGCCGAAAAAATAAACAACCCTCGAGTAACGCTCTAGTCGGAAACGAAAACCCGAATACATTTTTGATCACATATACATATTGATATAAATCATACAATTCCGTGACATATAGAAACTATGCACTATCTAAAATTACACCCTTCAAAATCATACACCAAAATAAAGGGAATTAAAAGTTATTTTAACAATACCTAAGATATACAATGCCTTTTTTATCATGATGCGAAAGCACTTGAAAGAATGATGATGATCCGAAAAAGCGCTTAAAGAAACAAAGGATGAACATAACTGATATCTTGTTGAATATATATATATATATATATATATATATATATATATATATATATATATATATATATATATATATATATATATATATATTAGCAATCCTTCATTTAGGATCCTTAGGATACACTTAGGTTCTACTTAGTTGCAGAGAAAGTAAATAACACATGAAATGGAATCCCAAGAGACCTTCCAGATATCAGTAAGATTTAAAGCCTAGTAATGTTAAATTTGCCATCAGGCTAGATTCATAACTGCGCATAATATAGTCACAGGCTGAGTATTTTGTTCGTTTTAACGGCACTTTTAACACATTATTGGCTATATCATGTCGAGGAAATGGGAGCTAAGAGCCTTTCAAACGTACACACAGAGGCAACCAACCCAGGCTGGCCAAGGGCATCGGACCCGCGACCCTTGGATTGCGAGTCCGACACTCTACCCACTGAGCTACAGCTACATCAGTGTTCGGTTGGAAAGCAATGTATAGTTTCTACCTGTTCTATTTCAAAATAAAATTTAATATTTTCTAACATCACCACCACCAAAAAAAATCAACATGTCTCCGCCATTCTAATATATTTCTTGTAATTTTTATGAAAGATAGCGATAAAGATAGTGTCAGTGAAACTGTCAATTTTTGCTTCTCTTAAGTTCAGCTTGATTTGCAGTTTTGAAGTAAAAAAATGTTAAATTAAAAAAATTATTGATTTAAATTTAGTAGTGATGCATGTTTCAATGTTCTGAGAGTATATAAATGTTAAATATATTCGTGTATCTTGCATATAAATATAGTAAAGTGGTTTACATAGTAAAGTGGTTTACAAACTGATGCAAATTGTCTATGCAGATTGTAAATTTATTCTTTACCTCTCATTTCTCCAAAACAAAATGCACCTTTATAAAAGTATATCTTTATTTCTTATGTCAGTTTTGAAATATAGGATCAGTGTGGCTTACAAAGTATGTATCACGAATAAGCTTCCCCGACCCTTCAATAAATCCAGCTTCCGATCTTACAGTACACTGGGAATTTCATTTGCATAACAATAGGGATGGAGTGATATTTGGTGTGCTAATTAAGGAGTTTCTAATCCCTCTGTATTTTAGTATTAATTGCGTAACAAAATTATTTTTACCCGTACTATTCATATACCGCCCCCCCCCCTTTTTTTTTTTTCTTTTCCAGCTAAAATTTTCATCATATTTAGCGTTCACCTTGGTGCAAAACAAAACAATCACTACAATTTTAACAATATTTATGTCATCAAAAATTTTATTATAATTCTAACAATATTTATATCATCAAAAATTTTATTACAATTTTAACAATATTTATATCATCCAAAATTGTATTATAATTTGTGTAGACGATTTAAACCACGTTGTTTTCTTTTTTGTTTTCTTTTTATCAAGTTTTTGGACTCGGTAAGACTATTAGAGTTCCAAACATATGTTTGGCCTATCCCTCTACTATGCCATACCTAGTAATAGTAGATTTTTCACTTACTAGATGGTTTGTACTGATGTCCGTCAATACCAAGTCTATTGTACTTACTAGATGGTTTTTACTGATGTCCATCAATACAAAGTGTATTGTACTTACTAGATGGTTTGTACTGATGTCCGTCAATACCAAGTCTATTGTACTTACTAGATGGTTTGTACTGATGTCCATCAATACAAAGTATATTGTACTTACAAGATGGTTTGGACTGATTCCATCAATACCAAGTCTTTTGTACTTACTTCGTTGTTTTTCAGTTTCTTCTGGCAATTGCTCATGTATATAGAATTTAATACATTTAATTCATTTGGTTCACTTACCATGGATTCGCCAGATAACAATTAATGCAAAAGATACTAGTAGACATTCAAAATGTACATTCCAACGATTCGAAACAAAACGTCTTTCCAATATGACTACATGGTATCTAATTAAGTGACCGACTATATAGTTTCCTTTACTTGGGTTATTTTACTGGTTGAAGGTATTACATTTAAAATGGCCAGACTAAAAGTACCCATGTCAACATCTTTGCTAGGCAATACTCAGCTCTATTGTCAATGGCTTTCTTCATGTTTACCCTTATCTTACAAACAAAATGTGAAATTTGAATTTAACGGATTCATACATATGATGAAAGAATTATATTTGCCCCAGTACCCGTTTTTACGTTGTATTTCAGCAACAACACAGGGACTAAATTTAAACCATTCATTATTAAGCATGACGAGGGAGTTGAAAATGATATCTATGTGATCAGTCTAGTAGTACAAGTAGAAGTACGATAAGGTATTACTTAACAAAGAAATAAATTCCAAATTATGTTTTGCTAAACACGTTGCACGCACTCAACAGTAATACAAAGTCTTGGTTTTCATAACTGTGATTTCAGCCCGAAAAACAACGTATTGTGCTTGCGTAGGGATATCTTTAGATCACGGTATGAAAGTAATAAAACCATTACAGGGTTTTGTTTTGTTCAAAACTTGTTTTACTTTGTTGTGAAATATAAATATTGGCCTCCGCTTTGCGACAGTCAATATCATATTTCACAGCTCATTAAAACTATATACAGAACTCATCAACAGCCCATAATTGTATATTATTACATGATTACTTTGAGAGCTATCATCATTTGATTGGATGATCTGACCTCACGTGTTATGCCATGTATAGGTTATTATAGAGTATTGAGAAATATTGGACCCGAGGTCACGTTTGGCAGGATGCCTGTGATTGCGAGGGCATTCTACATTCTACACCTCATGAACGAGGGCCCAATATTTTTTTAAATACTCAGTCAATAACCTTCTTATTATATACTTAAAAACAAGAATATTAGTCATTATGTTATGTTATAAGAATAACACAATTGAAACAACAAATAAAAAACAAAAACAAAACAAAACAAATTCAAAGTGTTTTTTGAACATTTTATTTTTATTAAATGAAACCTGAACATCGCGGAGTACTAAACGCTACTTTACTGCTATGGCGGTGGGCGCGTACATTGGGTGATTCTCATTCAACACAGAACGAAACTAAGTTTGTTAAAGAGTATGGAATGTCATGTAGACAAAGAAACACAACGAAATATTAATATTAAGAAAAAATGACGCAATACAGCAATTAAAATTGAAGATAACATTAGGAAAAGATGAGCCAGAAAAATTCAGTCTAAGGTTACAGTATCGTTGGGATTAACTCAATGCTGCTGTAACGGTGGCGAGTAAGTTTGAAAGTGCAGTGTGGGTCATAATTGTTTCCAGGGTATTGTGGTCTATCGGTCTTGGATAATACCTCAAACAAAAGAATATAGATTTATTTTTGTGTTTCATTAAATTCCTAGTGAAGGATAAGACAATGCCATTTAGAGTGGATAAAAGTGCACTGTTTACGTGAGGTGAAATGAAAGTTGCTGACTGATATACATTGTATTAAAGGTCAGTTTTATACTCTCTCTCTCTCTCTCTCTCTCTCTCTCTCTCTCTCTCTCTCTCTCTCTCTCTCTCGTACTAACAGCAGCAGCTAGCGATCACTAGCCGTCCTTGCCAGCATTTTTATAAATTATATTTGTTTTCTATTTTCTTTCCTTGCAATTTAAATCTTTAGATGTATTCAGATTTTCTTCATGTATGATTTATTGTTTTGTTTGGTTGAGAGCTAGATCTACTGATTTTCCAACACTGGTGTCAGGTAGAAGGGGTTACAGTCTTTGTCGACATCTGGTGGCCATCAGATATATGACGTAGTCATCGCTGCACGTTTCCGTCACCATTTTTATTTAGCCATTGCAAGAAGTAGTTTATCGAATGCGGGTACGTGTTTACCATATAAAAAAGCGGTGAATAGTTTTACTTAACTAGGGTCAATACTGCTGGATATTGACAGGTAACAACAACGTTAAACTAATGGGACTATTTATGAAGTATATAATAAATCTGCATATTGTATTCTCATAACGATATTGAGTAGTACGTGACGTGATAGCGTCATATTCGTGACGTGATGCAGCAGACTGACATTTTCACTTTACAAAAACAAATTAAATTCTATCCTTTTCGACTAAATGATGTAATAAAGTTATTATAGACCATTGTTTTGGGTAAATAGTACATTTTATGAACCAGTAAACACATTATATTAGTAGTAAGAGTGGCAGTTAAACACATTGCTAGCAAGAACAATAACCATCCAAAACTATACACGAACAGCATTCCTTCTAGCTGTCGATGCAGAAGACAAATACAATTTGACCACATCTCTCATTTCATAATGGCGCATAATATTATGATTTTCCAGACATGAGGCCTTTAATAGAGAGTCTCCCTCACTCTGCCCTTTACTCAAATGAGTACATGTTGTATAACGACTTGCCTTTCAGTATATACTGTAATATTATGTATATGCCGAGAACCAATGATTGTCTCATAGAATTTCGAGGACTTTAGTGTGCATGATGCCATCTTTCCCATTTGTATTACTTACGGTGTATTATGTGTCATTTATACTATATATGATTTTATATTCCCATCACTGAATTTTGGGGCATTTTTGTGTATGACTATTCAAGGGCCAATGGACGTCTTCTTCATCTTAATTCTTTTTGCATACCTAGCCAGAAATTGCATCCTGACATTTTTATATTACGAGCAACCATTTGACTTTGTGACAATAAATAAAACATTCAAATGTTTTAAAAAGGACGATAAAGCAAAGAGACAGAGAAAGTTGGACAGGGCATATAATTTGCAGAAGTGAAGTCAAGAGTACTCTTGTACATGTAAATTAATTGGTATGAATCTTACAAGTTACAATATTGTTTTGTCAATTTACTAATATACTATTTAGGCAATTAGTAGGAACAATTATGTTGTTCATGAGGTTTGTTTTAATGTTGACCAGGCTCCAAATGTATGAGATTCCTAGGTCCCTTTCCCATCAGATGACAGCAATAAATAAGATGTTTAGTTTCTCTGATAGCTTGACCAGTTATACATCACATGATATGCCCACTGTGGCCATGTGCAAAAGAGACATAATGCCACGTGTACGTCCCACTGGACGTCACAATTTTTCTCGATAGTTGAGCACACCGCTGCAATGCCAAAGTCCCTTCCCTTCTTAGGGTTTTTATGAACTATAGACGTTCAGACTGTGAAAAAATTGAATGTAACCAAACCTGTATACGCCCTATTTTTACTGGGTACAGTCTTCAGTATATTATACTGAAAATATCGCGCAGATTAGATTCTCTTCAAAGCATAGGTGGGAAGTAAGACTACCTAGCCCGGGAGTGTAAACCCGACTGCATTGTCTCGTTTAATATTAATAGAGTCCAGGCAACCCGTATTGGCATAATATCCACCACTCACCGAGTTGCGCTATTAAATACGTTAACCTCAATGGACCACCACCGCTCTGTAATTATGTTCATCTCGCCCCTGCTAACCAGCATATGTAAATTGTAATCAAAAGCCCGCATGTGTGGAGAAATACACGATGGTAATTCAACAAATATACGATAAATTTATAACACTGGCGCAAATCACTCTTTTCGTTTTATTATTCCATTGTTGATCATTGTTTTATGTGTTTGTAATTGAAGCATTAGCTTAAAAGAGGCTAGAAGCATAAGAAACAATTAGTGGTAGTATATGTTGATGTACCCACTTTGTGTGTGTGTGTGTGTGTGTGTGTGTGTGTGTGTGTGTGTGTGTGTGTGTGTGTGTGTGTGGTGATGGAAATAATCTACAGACAAGGAGTGTGATGGAAGACCAGATAGGAGAAAAGAGTTGTGACATTCTGTTTTTTGTGCCGTACATTATTATTATTATTATTATTATTATTATTATTATTATTATTATTATTGGCACTTGTCTGATGGGTATATCTTGTTCCTGAGACCGAGTCTTTTTCTTCAATCATTTAATTTAAATGATACCCATGATGACATGCTTTACTAGTTTTGTAATTCTCTTGATTCAGATTTTGTGTATTTTCTAATCTTTTCAAAGCAATAATGAAAAGAAAAGAGTTTACTTGAATCTATACCCAATAATACCAGATATTATATATTTCAGCAGAATTATCGACTTGGTGTGTTTTTCAATTCTCAAACTCTAAAAATAACTCCTATCGTCGAATATAAAGAGCTGTCATTGGATAAAATGGCCATTTAACACTTCTATTTAAAAAGTGCATGTTTTGTAACTTTTAATTCAGACAGTTTCATTTGAGACGCTTCTATATACTTGTCACGCATCTGTACAGAGGGCATAAAGGTAGGACAGGGAACATTTTTATCTTTCAATGCAAAATATTTGCCAAGCTTGATGGATGTGTTCATTCTACATTTATCAACACTTCTGAATGCAGGTCACGTATAAAAGCGGATTTGACGACATAAATTATGAACACCTTAAGCACGGTTGTACTACGCTCAAGTCAGTTTTGAATACTCTCTACTACTCAATGTTGACATTTGGGCAGTTTCCCGTCTAATTAAAAGAAGTTATGATAATTACTTGTTTTAAGGAAAGAAATAAAAATAAAAGATATCCGAGAAATTATAGGGCGATAACTTTTCTTCCAGTTGTTTGTAAGTTTTTTTAAAAAGATTTTATTGAAAAGGATACATAATGATTTTTGGGGGAATGGGGGCTGTCAGAATGGTCTGGGATGTAAGAAAACCTCCTTTTTTTTGTCCGCGAACGAGTTAGTTATTCTAATGATAATACAATCAAATTGTATGCATCTTTTCTTGATACTAAAAAAGGTTTTGGCACTTTTTGGCATGATGGCGTATTTTACTTTAGATTGATATTATTCACAGTTGGAGTGGGATTCTAAGTCTATACTCAAATAGGTACAGAAGAATAATCCATTAAAGAAGAATTTCTAGCAGATTTCTGGCGTTGAAAGGCATTTGACAAGGTGGAATATTATCCCCTGGACTTTACGTTGTATTTATAAACGAGTTCCTTGATGATTTAACAACACACAATTTTGGTTTTGCGTCTGTGCCCTTGTCCTACTGCCGCAGATGATATGCTTCTTTTACGTATTTCACAATTAAGCATGGATCAATTACTGAATATAAGTTTTGAATACTATATCAAGTGATGCTTTGGGTAGAATTCTAAAAAAAGGTCATATTATTGTAAAAGTTCATCTGCCTACCGAAGAAGAAATTGCCATTTGCTCTTGGGATCTGGAGATTTTCAAACAACGGAATCATGTAGATATTTATGTATCAACGCGTCTTAGCATAAGAGAATTGAAACCAAGATAAAAGAAGCTAAAGATAAACTTGTAATTTCTCTTTTCAGCTTTATTGATACTGGAGTTAATGAGTATGGTTTTAATACAGTCAGAGTGAAGATTTTGTGCGCAACTATTGCATTAGCATGTGCATTGTATCTTTGTGAAGTCTGGTGTTACCCCATCCCTCAAAACATGCTTCTATTAGAGGGAGGCCATCTGTTTTGCATTAAGCGCACGCATGATTTATCTATATTTTCAAAAACTGACGTTACGCTGAATTTTTTGCTGTTTTACTCTTTTACGTTAATAAAAATATATTGTTTTTCTTGGAGAAAACTTTCTAGATTGCCTGCAGCCTATTTTGCAAAACAAGTATTTTTACTCCGACTTTTCAACTATAAAAACTACAAGAGTAAAAACAAAACAATCTTGTTTTATTATTGACACGTATAGACTACAAAGAAAATTTCAACTAAATGAGGTTATATAATTGTTCATACTTCAAGGTCGATTTTCTGTTAACAAATCTGCTTGAAAATGTATTGTTAAATGAAAAGTCCGTACATCATATTAAAACGCTTTTAAATGTAAACTAAAATTATGAGATTTCTCTTATACGGAGCTATAGTGAGTGTGCACACAACATTCTTAAAGGAGCAGAGATTGGAGAGATGTGACGAAGACATTAGTATACATGTTGATTCGGGGACCTTTTGTTAGTTTCACGTACCGACAGTCATGCATGATTGGTTTCTCGTATCCATTGTGTAGTCCTTATACATGTAGTGTGTGCATTGTGTAGTGATAATGCATGTAGCGCATGCTGTCGTTTTCACCTATAGTACAGTAAAGAAAGTTAGACTCTTTGCTACACATACTGCTAATGATCAGATATAAAATATCTATACTGCTGACAAAAGTAAAACTGTTTGTTTTGATTAAAAGAAGTCATCAGGGATGACAAAGTTGTTGAGGATTTTTGTCTTAATCAGACATCAATGATTCCAAATGCTGGCACAAGTACTGTAAATATTATGGAGCTACAGCCTGTATAATTTGATAGTCCATCAGATGAGATCAACAGTGAGAGTCCTGAATACCTTGATACAGAGGCAGCGCCAGTGTTTGGTGATTGATATCCAGATGAAGTGAGAGTATATGCTGAGGTCTACAAACAACTACCCGAAGAAGAATTCACTAATAGATTCCTCATAGATTTTAATTCTGATGAAGTCAAGATCGAGGATCTAAGGCAGATCGTGTTTGAAACAGTTAAATAAACAAAAGATTTTCCTCTGGGGAATAATGCCGATCTAAAGCGGCGCTTACACACTCGTAGAAGTGAATCAGTTGCAGTCAAATTAGCCAAAGATAGTTACGGTCTCCTGTCATATTTGGAGGGTGAAGAGTTATATGTTGTAAGCGATATGTTTACTTCATCGAAAGGTGTTGTGCGTCAATCTTAGAGTCAAAACATAACTCAATGTACTCCTCGTACACAAACACGGGTCTACGTTGTTGGCAACTACTTCAACTGGAGACACAGAAGTACTGTATTCTTCACAGAATCAATCTTCAAAGTATGAGTGTGTGCCATTGATTGAAGAACTAAACAGAACTATTTGCTATTTGAAGGCCGAACTGCTCGTGCTTGAAGAGAATCAGTCACACATAGAGTCTGTCATAGACGATAGGTTTAAACAACTGAATCAATCGATCGATAAAATGCCATTGCGTATTGAGAAGGTTGAGGCAAAGATCAGTAATTGTCAGGTACAAATAAGTAGTATACAGCTCCCAGTTTTGGCGAAAATCTTGAATAAAGATGTTACTAATAGTGAGCAGCCAACATCAAAGCAAGATTCAAATGTAAATAGCTTGAATACAGATGTTACTAATAGAGAGCAGCTCACAACCTCTGGTACAAATTCTACAGTATCTAGTGGCCACAGTGGAATAGCTAATGGTAGCACAACTTCGACTACCAGATCAAGTACGTCACAAGGGTCGCAAAGTTCAGTTACTATTGCATCTAAGCATGGACAACTGTGAACAATACGAAATACTGCAAGAACATATCCTCAAAGACTTACAGTCAAGCACTCACTGATCAGTGCAACAATAAGACAAATCAATATGTTATAGAAATATATTCTGAGGGAGATATATCCCCAAGTATAGTATCTAACAACTCTGTCAAAGATTCAGTTAGAAATATGCCCAGTTTTGCCACTCATAGTTTAAGTAGCAATAATGTTCATGGTTGCTCAAGTATTCCTGTCAGAATCACAATTTCTTCAAGTCACAAGGTCGAAAAGCATAAGGTTACGCAGGACGAAGATGGTAGTAAGGATTGTAAAGATCTTGAATTGGGTGATAATGATAATAATGGTTTCATTGGAGCATTCAGAATTCGAACCAAACAATTCTTTGTAGGTAACATTGATCCCTCAGTAGATAAAGATGCAAATTACGAATTTCTTGCCAAACGTGGTTTCGAACCTCCTTACATAAGAATCATGAAAAGCAAACGACCAGGCTCCATATCAGCTAGAATAAATATAAAATACTCTTTAGATCTAGGGAAGTATTCAGAAAAGTTATTTTGGCCTAAAGCGGTTTATTGCAGACGATGGTTAAGGAACAATGATGATTATTACCAGGAAGAATCTGCTGAATAAGCACTCATGCCAATTCTCTGTTAATCTACTCATTTATTTGTCTCTATCCAACATAAGTATGGTTGGGTTTAATCTAAATATACTTTCATGGAATGCCACAGGCATTATGTCAAGTGCTTTTTTATCTTAGTCAGGTACTATCAGAACAACATATTGATATATGTGGCATTTCCGAACATTGGGTATTCAGGAACAGCTTAGGTGCTTAGACTCTGTCGATGCTAGCTATGTGTCTACTGCCACTGTTGACGAGGATACGGTTGGCCTTTACGCAGAATCCGTAGAAAGGGTGGTGTGGCCATTTTGTGGCATATTAAATACAATAATGATATTAATCTTTTAGAGATAGATGATGATGGCATAGTTGGCATCATATTAAGATTAGATTGGCATCAGATTAAGATTAGATTATGATACTTTTGTATTTTTCATTTAGGTCTACTTACCGTGTCATGGATATACTTCTGTAATCTACTCTGATTATATAGAAAAACTGCACGGTCTTTACAATCTTTCCTCAGAGCATGGTATTGTTATCCTTATGGGTGATTTTAACTCCAATCCGTGTTCGTACACAAAGGACATGAGAAGTGAAATATTGCATTCCCTTTTGGTTCGCAACAGTTTATTTTCTTAGAACACTGTTTAATTTTGCAAAGGTTCCTGTGACTAATATGTTTCATATTCTGGTGTAAGTAAGTCTCTAATTGATCATATCATTTTTGACACTTCAAAGATAGATATGGTCAAAGAGGCAATGATAATTGATGATGATGCTTTAAATTGTTCAAATCACAAACCCATATTTGGATCTTTTGAATTTTAATCTTACAAGATGTGTGATTCAAACTTCTATCGTTTGAATTAAAATTGGTAAAAAGCTGACCCTAGCAAATATATATATATATATATATATATATATATATATATATATATATATATATGCGCAAAAATTAGACTGATTGTTAGAGTACTATAAAACGTTTCTTCCAATAAACAAAAAGCAAATTGATTTATTGCATAGCAAAATAGTTCATGATATAGCTCTTGCAAGCAGAAATACCCTCCCCATTTCAAAATTCAAACCCAACTTAAAGCTCTACTGGAATAATGATTTCTAGGCATTGCATAAAACCATGATTAAACGCAGGTAAGAGTGGGTTAAAAATGGAAAAGCTAATGATCGAAAAGATATATTTTTCGCCCGTTAAAAAAATGCGAAAACAACCTTTCAGAAATGTCGCAGAAAATGTAAGTCAGATTATTTTTAACAAGAACATTTTATGACATTGATAAGTTTGTAGAATTAGATCAAAACCAATTTACGAAAACAGAAATCTAACAGACCGTTTGAAATGCAGTTTAGCGATATTCTTTATCGTTATCCTGCAGATGGTGTAGATCAGTGGGCATTATACTTTGAAACTATGTATTCGCCTCCGAAGTTAGACAATAAGTATAAGGATTTCCACAGGGAAGTTAGTGAAATTGTCTGAACATGGAAGGAGTCCACATGTAGTGGAGGGTGAGATTACATCACACATGATGAGCTTTTATCTGTACTTTCTGATGTTAAATCTGGAAAAGCAGGTGGAGTAGATAATATAAATTATGATCATCTTTACTACTGTGGAACTACACTTAGGTCAGCCTTGGTTACTCTTTTCAACTCTATGTTGATATTTGCGCATGTTCCTGTTAACTAGAAGAAGGTCTGATAGTAACGCTTTTTAAGGCAGGTAATAAAACATAAAGTGATCCTAATTATTATCGGGCAATAACATTTCTACCAGTTATTTGTAAGGTTTTTGAAAAGATTTTATTAAATAGGATACATAATGATCTTAAGTTTTTGTGAGTTTTCAAGTAATCCTTTACAGGAGGGCTTTCAGAAGGATCTAGTTTGTAACATGACCTCCCTTTTAGTCCATGAACTAGTTTGTTACGCTAATGAAAATCAAAGCAAATTTTATGCAGCTTTACTTGACACAGAGAAAGCTTTTAATAACGTATGACATGATGGTTTATTTTAAAAATTATATCATATTGGTATCAATCAGAAAATATGGAAAGTGATTGTCAGCTTATATTCAAATATGTATAGTAGAGTTATTCTTTCTAAAAGAAGTTCTCCAAGATTTCCTGTTTTAAATGGAAACCCCAAGGTGGAATATTATCCCCATGGCTTCACATTGTATTTATATATAAACTTCTTGATGTTTTATTAACGTGTAAGCATGGTCCTATATTTTTTATAACCCTTGTCCGTGTCATACTGTTGAAGATATTATGCTTTTTGAAGTCTTTCGAAGTCAGGTTTGAATCAGTTACTGAATGTAACGAGTACTCCATAAAGTGGAGTTTTGAATATAATTCCAAGAAAAATAACATTATAGTATTCAACAAAGGCTCATCTGAAAGAAAAGAAACCATTGGCAATGGTTCTTGGGTTTGGAGAGTGTTCAGATAACAGAGTCATGTAGACAATTAGGTGGTAATGTGTCAAAGTAGAGCAGAATATATATCAAACTTAAAGAGGATATAGATAAACGTGTAAGTAACGTTATTCAGTTTTATTGATATTGGAGTAAATAAGAATGGATTTCATCTGCTCACAACTAACATTTTTTATGAAACTATTGCAATAGTCCGAACTTTGTATGGTTGTGAAACTTGGTTTAACCCAAGCCCTCAGAATATACTTGTACTAGAGAGAGGCCATCGATTTTGCGCTAAGCATATACAAGGTATCTCTAGATATACACAAACTTACGTTGCATTCAGACTATTATGGTATTTTACTAATTGAAGTTTACATCGATATGAAAAAAACTAATTTTCTTTGAGGAACTTTGCAAAGTTTATTTTGAAAAACAAGTATTTTTACTCCGTATTTTTAGCTATCAGATTCCAAGATTGCAAGTTAAACAATTGGCTTGTTCCAGAAACGTATAAACTGCTGGATAAATTTAATCTAAAAGACGTTATAGAATCGTACATTCTTCAAGGTCGATTCCCGGTTAATAAATCTGAATGGAAAAGTATTGTTAACGTCCGTTTGTTATATGGAAATGCTTTGTAATGTAAACTTTATGTAGATATTTCTCTTAGTCGATTTCAGAAGTTATTGCTTAATGTCAGTTTGATTCCCTCTGTAATATGGGAAGTAGGACAAAGATTTCCACGATCTTTTGATTCATGTCGGCTCGTTGCTAAATTTGTAATTCTTTTCATTCAGATTTTGCGTATTTTCTAATCTTTTCAAAGTAATAATGAAAACAAACGAGTTTTCTTGAATCTATACCCCATAATACCAGATATTATATATTTCAGCAGAATTATCGACTTGGTGTGTTTTTCAATTCTCAAACTCTAAAAATAACTCCTATCGTCGAATACAAAGAGCTGTCATTGGATAAAATGGCCATTTAACACTTCTATTTTAAAAAATGAATGTTTTGTAACTTTTAATTCAGACAGTTTCATTTGAGACGCTTCTATATACTTGTCACGCATCTGTACAGAGGGCATAAAGGTAGGACAGGGAACATTTTTATCTTTCAATGCAAAATATTTGCCAAGCTTGATGGATGTGTTCTTTCTACATTTATCAACACTTCAGAATGCAGGTCACGTATAAATACTTGAAAGGCCAGCGGATTTGGCGACATAAATTATGAACATCCTAAGCATGGTGGTACTACGATCAATTCAGTTTTGGTTACTCTCTACCACTCAGTGTTGACATTTGGCCACTTTCCCGTCCAATTAAAAGAAGTTATGATAATTACGCGTTTTAATGGAAGAAATAAAAATAAAAGATATCCGATAAATTATAGGGCGATAACTCTTCTTGGAGTTATTTGTAAAGTTTAAACGATTTTGATTGTAACGGTTATATAATGATTTAAAATCAATCATGCAAGTTTCCAATTCATTCTTTGGGGGGGGGGGGGGGCTGTCAGGAGGGTCTGGGTTGTAAGATGATCTCTTTCTTGTCCACGAACGAGTTAGTTATGCTAATGATAATACAATCAAACTGTATGCATCTTTTCTTGATACTAAAAAAGCTTTTAACACTTTTTGGCATGATGGCGTTTCGAATTTTAAATCGGTATTATTCACATATGGAGTGTGATTGTCTATCTACACTCAAATATGTACATCAGAGTAATCCATTAAGGAAGAATTTCTAGCAGATTTCTGGCGTTGAAAAACATATGTCAAGGTGGAATATTATCCCCTTGACTTTACGCTGTATTAAAAACGAGTTTCTTGATGTTTTAACAATACACAATTTTGGTTTTGCATCTGTGCCCTTGTCTTACTGCAGCAGATGATATGTTTTTTTTTACGTATTTCACAATTAAGCATGAATCAGTTGCTCACGATAAGTTTTGAGTACTACATCAAGTAAGGATTTGGATACAATTCTAAAAAAAGTAATATTATTGTTTTTAATGAAAGTTCATCTGCCTACCGAAGAGGAAATAGCCATTTATTCTTGGGATCTGGGAATTTTAAAGCAACTGAATCATGTAGATATTTATGTATTAATGTGTCTGAGTACCAAAGCATTGACACCAAGATAAAACAAGCTAAAGATAAACTTGTAATTTCTCTTTTCAGCTTTGTTGATACTGGAGTTAATGAGTATGGTTTTAATACAGTCAGAGTGAAGATTTTGTGCGCAACTATTGCATTAGCATGCGCATTGCATCTTAGTGAAGTCTGGTGTTACCCCATCCCTCAGAACATACTTCTATTGGAGGGAGGCCATCTGTTTTGCATTAAACACATCCATGATTTATCTATATTTTCAAAAACTGACGTTCCGTTGAATTTATTGGCGTTTGTACCCTTTGAAGTTTACATTGATATAAATCAATTATTTTTCCTGGAGTATCTTTGTAGATTGCCTGCAGCCTATTTTGCAAAACAAGTATTTTCACTCAGACTTTTCGACTATCAAACCACAAGAGTCAAAACAAAACAAACTTGTTTTATTCTTGACACGTATAAACTACAATGAGTTAACATTTAAAAGCTTTTTAATATGATGTACAGACTTTTCATATAACAATATATTTTCAATCAGATTTTTTGAAAGGAAATCGACCTTGAAGTATGAACAATTATATAACCTAATTTAGTTCAATTTTTTTGTAGTCTATACGTGTCAAGAATAAAACAAGTTTGTTTTGTTTTGACTCTTGTGGTTTGATAGTTGACAAGTCGGAGTGCTTTCAGTAGCAATTGTTTGATGGCAGTTTGGTTCCGTCTTCTGTGTATCACAACTGTCGCTTTCATGTGGAAAATGCATATAAGAAACGTTTGACTGTGCACCATGCTGATATCTAACGTGTTTTGTTACTCTCACTTGTTTGATTCCTGTGCAAGATTAATTTGTCTTGATCAGTTCTTAAATAGTAAACATTTGACATTAACCCACAAAATTCTCTATTTTGAACAAGTTCAACATATCTTTGAAAAGTCCAATAACTTTTCTATTCATTTATAAGATACCAAATATGTAGTTCTTTTGATAGTCACTAGTGTCATAAAACTTGATGTTATCCTTCATGTAACTGTCAAAGCTTTCTGTCTCATGGATACACCTTGAATCAGTATCACTTATCAGAAATATCATCCTATCAGCAGATTTATTTTCCAACTTATTGTAGTAAAATGCATACAACATTAGCTATTGAGATAACTGTAAATTCAACCTAAATTTTGTGGTGTATAGAGATAAATTCAAGGATTTGTTTTACATACATGTTCTTGTTTGCTATGTCTATTGATCTCTGAATATACTATTCTTGAAAAATCTTTAATTCCAACGTAATTGCACCTTTTGTTTTATAGTCATTAGGACCACCATACTGAAATATAATTAAAATGTCATCATGTCCTTGTCTTGCTATTTCAGTTATTCCAACCCGTTTGATGTAAGACGGTTCTTAAACATTCTTCGATATGTCATATTCACATTGCAATCTTTTAATGCCTTCTATTTTCCCAGACATATTTTAAGCCAATTACTGTATATGACTATACTGTATTTTGATGGTATCTGAGGATCTTTTGGGGGAGTATTTAAAATTGATTCGACAGCATAAAGATATTGATTATCCGTATTGGTTTACGTTGACTAAAACGTTTTTGTTTCATAACTCAGTCCGGCAAATCGAGATATGAGCTTCCTCTGAGCAATTAATATTTATGTGAAGGATGAAATATTTAATACTGTCAAACATCCAGCTTGTTCTTTAGCTTATTTCCTGTCCCAGTTTGATGTATTAAATGTCTAATAAACAGTCAGCGACCTAATCCATTACAAATCTATTAATATATTTGGGTACTTGTTCCGTGATAGAATTGTATATACTAATCACTATCCCCGTCCTGGTGAATTTCTTTGTACATACATGTATATTAAAAAGATATAACACAATTTTTCAGGTACATGAAAAATAAAGTTAAATTTACAATTTGCGGGGTTAAAATATCGGGCGTGAAGGTAAACACTAAACAGCTCTCCTGCCATGATGTACTGCGTTTTAGTCACGATATAATAAGATTTTTTTTATTTATGTAGATTGTAGCTAACTAAAACGGAGCATTACCTACTCCCCACCCCCTAAAAAAAGTACTTGGAATATTTATAGGCAACCAGCTGGGATAGTTCATAGATAACCGTTTGACCATGAAATGTCGACAGTCATTCATTCATTGCAACAGTGAGTCTCATCACCATGTATTTTGCTATTTGAATGAATTCCATTACAATTATGACAGCAGATATCTCCGATATGATATAGATCGTAGAGTAGCATCGTACCGAATTGATTAAAAGTGGAAAGTTTTTCAGATCATAACTCTTTGTTGATAAATTCCAGGCCTAGTGAATAAAACTTGTGTAGTTTCTTTACAAATGAAGAAGTTATAGTTTAGTTCTAAGAGCGTTGAATTATGAGACAAAAGATATTCATGAATATGGTACTAAAAACAATCAAACGAATTAGGAGATTGAAATATGCGACCTTAGGTATAAGTTGACCCTTTGCAATGAAAATGTTTTTGGAGTAATTAATGTCAGCACCTTACGAAAACGCTCAGCTTGGCCGTCTGTACATATTTTCAATGATGAAAGTTAGTGGCATAGTAAGTTGGAAAAGCAGCACAAAATATATTTTGGCGCCAACTAAATCGTGTAGGTATACGAAAAGTCTAAAAACATCAGCGCGATATAATATTTTTCTGTATCACAATCTCGTATAGGTTTATGACAACACTTACATTAAAAAATAAAAACTACTTGCGCACTAGCGCAGGAAAAACAAAATAATCATTTTTTTTTAGAAAACATAAGTACTAGCAAAAATTTACATTATATTGAATTGAACATCTTTTAAAGAGGTGATTGAAATATTTCGCGAGTTTAACGTGTAAGCAAAATGTCGGTATTTATAGAAAATGCCTGTTTTTTGACCATTTTGAGAGGGATAAAAGTGTGATCAAAGATATTTGTGTTAAAAATAATATCCAAGAGAATAAAATTGTTGATTTGTTGATCTCAAATATTAAAAATATATAACACAATTCCTTAGAAAAGATGCAGATTCACAGATTACATTTAATGATCATATCATAGATAAAAGTAGCATTAACTCTGAGATCAAGATGGTTCAAACAGTGCAGTATGAGGAAAGAATAAACGGAGTATTTTATGTGGATCAATACACATATTTGTATTCGGTCAAGTTTAGGTACAAGTTAGGTTCTTGTAAAGCCTACATGATCAATGTGCAATGATTAAAACAAAAGAATTTATGGAAAACAAATTGCAAACAACTATAAAAATTTCAAAATATGACAACAAATCTGAAAACATTCTTAAGTTTGAAAGAATTGCAGAAACGTTGCCGATTGTTCAATATAAAAGTTCCCGCTGCAGACGGCCGTACTGTTGGCTTGTTGATAATATCTAAAGATAATTTATCAGTCTTAAAGTATTTCCTGTATGATTTTATTTCGTCTAAATGACTGATGAAGAACAGTATTAGCATATCTTTATTACGATCCTGAAAATTTGATTTAGTATACAGATATCGATCATTTGTTGGAAAAATGTAATGAAACAGTAGTAAAATTAATACACTGAATTGTAAGAATCGCTAACTGATCAGTCTATCTATACATTTCACAAGCAAACAAGTTGAAAGATTTCCCATCAAAAGAGCTTATGTAAATCAGGTGGATGA
The DNA here is from genome assembly GCA_029931535.1 of Margaritifera margaritifera. NCBI lineage: Eukaryota > Metazoa > Mollusca > Bivalvia > Unionida > Margaritiferidae > Margaritifera > Margaritifera margaritifera. The sequence goes on along the minus strand of JAQPZY010001486.1, from coordinate 2,439,653 downwards.
CCAGTGGCAGGCATACACTGTTGACATGCAAGCATTGGAAAAAGATAACAGCATCTTATCAATACATTTTGACGGTGATATTTATCCGTATTATCATTAGGCTGGAAAAGTAAAAACAGAAAGGGAGATTGATGCACAATGCATTAAGGATGATGGCAGAGGTCGAAAACATGAAAGATACAATCTGAGGACAGAATAGAGTTTAGCTACAGGAAAGTTAGGGATTTGCTTGAAAAGGAAAACATCGAATACTTTCCAACTTACTCAGTCAAAAAGGCATATGTACTGGAAATGTTCAACATATCCTTAACGACAAAAATGTGGAAGTATTTCCTTCAAAATGAAACCAGGAAATTGGTTGACATTTTACCAAAAATAATTAAGTGGCATAATAATACTCATCACAGATAAATAGCCATGTCTATGGCTGAAGCAAGCAAGGAAAGAATACATAGCAAAGGTATGGATTAACCTATTCCTTTACCTGACAACAGATACATTTGGAACATCTAAATTTAAAATCGGTGAAGCAGTTATAATTTCAAAAACACAAAGCAGTCTTTGCAAAGGGCTGCCTCTATAACGTTGCAGAGAAAGCATTTAAAATAAGACAAGTAATTATAGGTAATTCAGTCGTTTACAAACTGGTACACATTCAGTAAATGTATATAAAGTGAATGTATTTCAAAATGGTACACATTCAGGAAGTGTATATAAAGGGAATGTATTACAAACTGGTACACATTAAGGAAGTGTATATAAAGGGAATGTATTAAAAACTGGTACACATTCAGGAAGTGTATATAAAGGGAATGTATTTCAAACTGGTACACATTCAGGAAGTGTATATAAAGAGAATGTATTACAAACTGGTACACATTCAGGAAGTGTATATAAAGGGAACGCATCACAAACTGGTACACATTAAGGAAGTGTATATAAAGGGAACGCATTACAAACTGGTACACATTCAGGAAGTGTATATAAAGGGAATGTATTACAAACTGGTACACATTAAGGAAGTGTATATAAAGGGAATGTATTACAAGCTGGTACACATTCAGGAAGTGTATATAAAGGGAATGTATTACAAGCTGGTACACATTCAGCAAGTGTATATAAAGGGAATGTATTACAAGCTGGTACACATTCAGGAAGTGTATATAAAGGGAATGTATTACAAACTGGTACACATAAAGGGAATGTATTACAAACTGGTACACATTAAGGAAGTGTATATAAAGGGAATGTATTACAAACTGATACACATTCAGGAAGTGTATATAAAGGGAATGTATTACTAACTGGTACACATTCAGGAAGTATATATAAAGGGAATGTATTACAAACTGGTACACATTCAGGAAGTGTATATAAGAGAATGTATTACAAACTGGTGCACATTCAGGAAGTGTATATAAAGAGAATGTATTACAAGCTGGTACACGTTAAGGAAGTGAATATAAAGGGAACGCATTACAAACTGGTACACGTTAAGGAAGTGTATATAAAGGGAATGTATTACAAACTGGTACACATTCAGGAAGTGTATATAAAGGGAATGTATTACAAACTGGTACACATTCAGGAAGTGTATATAAAGGGAACGTATTACAAACTGGTACACATTAAGGAAGTGTATATAAAGGGAATGTATTACAAACTGGTACACATTAAGGAAGTGTATATAAAGGGAATGTATTACAAACTGATAGACATTCAGGAAGTGTATATAAAGGGAATGTATAACTAACTGGTACACATTCAGGAAGTGTATATAAAGGGAATGTATTTCAAACTGGTACCCATTCAGGAAGTGTATATAAAGAGAATGTATTACAAACTAGTACACATTCAGGAAGTGTATATAAAGAGAATGTATTACAAACTGGTACACATTAAGGAAGTGTATATAAAGAGAATGTATTACAAACTGGTACACATTCAGGAAGTGTATATAAAGGGAATGTATTGCGAACAAGACGTATCTCTACACGACAAAAAAGCTGACAAATACAAAGTTGAAAAAATATATTGTAGTCTAAAAGAATGACTCGTAAAATGTATGTTATTATAAAATGGAAAGGATGTGATGAATCGTTTAACAGTTGAGTACCGGTGGGAAATATTATGCCATTAAATCAATGATGTACCAAACATACAGGCCGCCTCTGGAGACAATGTATGAATGTCACACCTCTCCTTCTGAAACAGAGAAAGCTCAATATATAAATGGCATTATCAAAGAGAATACACAATTTAAGTGTTTGAAAGATAACGAGTTTCTAGAATGTTACGTTATTTCTAATTTGTTTATTTTCTTCTCCGGAAAACTTTTATTCTAGTGTATTTTGCGCATTTGTTTACATATCTGGTATAATATGCTTTGATTTTACCATTTCGTTATCAGTTTGTCTTGTTGCATTTGTAATATGTTACAACTGATAGTGCTTCAAATATTAATAAAACCATTTACTTCTGTAGTTACTTTCAGTTACTACTAGATGTAAAATGCAAGTTCTGAGAAAACTCGTGCTGAAGGCAGAACATTTGTATCTTGAAATCTTTGTGTTTCCACACCTTAAAAGTACACAAGGTTATGCTTCATTCATATTGTGTAAAAATCTTCTCATATCAACTGATTCTGGTGAATGTTATTGTAGATCCTTCTAACAGAAAATTGTTCATGGAAAACATTGTCTCCAGAAAAATGCATAACTGGTTGCGTAATTACGAGAAGAGCTGCTATACCTTCTTTACATGAAGTTTGAAATAAGTTTAAGTGGTATCATGATTGTATCAACATTTGTGTGATTGTAATTATATTTTATCTAGTTCACAGTCTCATGCAGACGTTTGTAGTCTTTTACATTCTATCTGGGTTTGTTTGAGGTTTGCTGAGATGTAGTTTGATTCAACTTCATATTTTAGCTATTTTTTCCATTCATGTCTTATGTTATATGTCTTTTTATCCTGTTAGAACATTGTATAATTTGTTGTCGCATTACCGCATGTTTTATGTGTACCATTTTATTGCTTAACGGTGATATTTTTGGATGTACTTTTACCCTCAGGTTTTTGTAATCAAAGAAAATATCAAGCATTTTTTAAATTCATCATTTTGATGCAAAATGTATTTGTGTCCATCCCTATATTTTCGTATGCTTGCATGTCAACTATGACTGCCTTCCCATGTTCATTCACGTGAATAACATATACCTTTTGTAATTACATATTTGTTTCACTTTTATGTGTAATGTGTAGGTGGAAAGTTCAGTATTATGATCTTCCAATTCAGCGTATTTTATTTGTATTTTTTCTCGTTTAATTTGCTCCCACAACTGATTGCTATTTGGACATGGAACTGGACTTTTCATGATCACAGTAACAATGTCTTTAACACTGTATATTCTCAGTAGTTTTAAACTATGAAAATATGTAGAGAATACTTTATATTTGATAATTTATCTTTTTTGTCAGCAATTCAGCAGGAGATCTATCTACAACATGTACTTTCATTTTTAAGAGTTTGTTACGCTTTTCATTCCTTTCAAACGTATGAAGGATTTCGGATTTATGTGAAATGTAAACATCGCTATCGTTGAATCGAAATCAACTACTTCATTTACTGAGTAACCACGTGATGTTTTAAATTTCACTTTGTCCTCTATAAATTCTATGTCTGTCTTTCTTGAATGATTGTTGATTGACCTTGTAAAGTTTACATGATCTTCTTGTAACGTAAATTCACACGCACACACACACACACACACATATATATATATATATATATATATATATATATATATATATATATATACATACATCAAACATGTAATATATTCCATCCTCATACTGCCCTGTTTTAGCAATCTTGCAATCGGTGCTAATATTTCAATGTGATCCTCATTTCACTGTATCAGTAAACTAATTGAGCCAGTGAGCTGTTATTGCGTCATATTGTTGTCCCTAGCAAAATAATTACTATTTTTTTCTGTTTTTTTCCTGGAGATTTTCTTACAAGTGAAGAATGTTACTTGCAATAAACAGAAAGCAGCCTTGAAACTTCAACAGAAAATAAAATGTTAATTGAGTTTTGTCTGTTGGCTTTTGCGTAGAATGACAACGCAAACAGGTGTGATTCGGTCGATTCGGGACAGTTTGCTTGCACTACAAATTCCAGTCATTACATTCTATACAAGATAACCTATGCTGATTTTTGGATATGTTGTGTCCACATTATTTACTTGTATAAGTAAGACAGTTTTAACGTGCATCTGACTTCATCCAACTGTAGAATAATGAAAGAAATATATAAGCAACATAATTAGTATATTGATACAAAACAGCTTAAAGGGAAAAACCTATGGGGAACTCACTGTTTCAATAATTAAACATCCTAGATACATCCATAGCTTATTATTGCATGCATGTAAATGAAGCAAGGAAATAAATCAATTATTTCGTGCATACTTGAAGAATGCAATTTTGAAAAATATATAGCCTTTTCCTTTTTAAAGGTGAGATACATCCGATAATCAATTTGTTTTCTCACATATGCACTGACTTTACACATTAATTTTTTAAATGAATGCATTTCTTTTCATTTATTCAAAACTTCATTTGAACGTAAACAAATCTTGATTGCATTATGACACTCTAATGTGTAAACAAATCTTGATTGCATTATGACACTCTAATGTGTAAACAAATATTGATTGCATTATGGCACTCTAATGTGTAAACAAATCTTGATTGCATTATGACACTCTAATGTGTTTTTCACACTGAGGCTCCTTGTCTGATCAATTGTGAGGAATATACCGAAGTTTTAGGTCTTGCATCACATTCTAAAATTCACCATTCTCAACAGTTTAAATATCGTCTGCAAATTGGAAATCAGCATGAAAGTGAGTTTATGACATTCTGTTTCATTCCAAAGTGTATATGCCAATGTTAGGACAAGTAATGTGTATGCAGTTTAGTTTTTCAGAACTAGCGCATGGTTCCCAAAACTTGTCATACTTCACCTAAGGTGCACACAAGTGATACACTTTCTCCTGAAATAGTTATTGAGAGATAAGAAGCACAATTTTAAACCTTTTGGGAGAATCTTACTTTTAAAGCAAGAACCTGCGTGGAGATTTTGATGAAAAACCTTGACATTCTTCATTATTTATAAAAATTAAATATTAAAAGTATGTACCAAAAGTGACTACAATTGATCTTTATAAATCAAAAATATTATTTATCTACAGAAGTTTGTACTGCTTCGGTCAGACATATCAAGGAAGCTTCATTTCTATATTAGCATGGCAGGTGGGTCCTTGTGTTTGGACCATATATTTCTCACCTGTGGCATAGCTTTGGTGAAACTTGAATATATTTTAATAATTTTCTGTTGGTCGGGAGATGAATTATCTGAATGTAAATCACTTTTCATCGCGGTTTCATCAGCAGCAAGCAAAATAGATGTCTTACTAGCGGCGGGTGGATAGTCACGGTGGGATTACAGTGAAAGACTATAGCATACAGAGTCAAATAAATCATACCGTATGGCGTCTTGGTTTGCAGACTTCAAAACAAGATATATGTCTTGATCATATAAAGTCGGGTTCAGCAAGGTAATGAAGTTGAATGCATCCTATGTCTCATTGCGCTATGGGGCTAGGTTTAAGGTCTATACAATTAGAAATAAATGATTGTTGCGGTAGGTTTTGTCTTTATATATATATATATATATATATATATATATATATATATATATATATATATATTATATATATATATATATATATATATATTGTCTTTTTCCTTGAATGAACTGCAAAATAAAGTAATACTCATTTGTAATATACTAAAAGTAATAGATTTTGTAAATTGAATCAATTTCTCTTAATCCCTGTTATCCTATGACACTCACATTTTTCAACACAGTTATACTTTATGTTAATTGTCTGTGAATATAACAGATTACCCTGCTTGCAATAACAGCGGTTGAAATATCACTAATCCAGGCCAAACAAAACATTCTTCTGTTCCTTTTAAATATTCCTCCACATGAAATCTTCAAAGATGTGTAATCAGTGGCGGCGCAAGGGTCTGAGGGGCCCGGGGGCAATGTTCTTTAACGGCGCCCCCTACTTTGCCACAGAGAACAGTTTTTATGTGAGTTGCGAACTTCAACCCCCCCCCCCCCCCAGCCATTTAAGCCCTGAAACCGAGAATTAATTAGGCAAAAGTATCGGTGTGAGGATACATAGATACGAAATTTGTGTCCATTAGACAAAAGTAGCTTTGTGAGGATATATAGATACGAAACTTGTGACTATTAGACTAAAGTAGCTTTGTGAGGATATATAGATACGAAACTTGTGTCCATTAGACAAAAGTAGCTTTGTGAGGATATATAGATACGAAACTTGTGTCCATTAGACAAAAGTATCTTTGTGAGGATACATAGATACGAAATTTGTGTCCATTAGACAAAAGTATCTTTGTGAGGATACATAGATACGAAACTTGTGTCCATTAGACAAAAGTATCTTTGTGATGATATATAAATACGAAACTTGTGTCCATTAGACTAAAGTAGCTTTGTGAGAATATATAGATACGAAACTTGTGTCCATTAGACTAAAATAGCTTTATGATGATATATAGATACGAAACTTGTGTCCATTAGATAATTAATAATATTATCCATGTTTCAAAGTGAAATCGCCTGATCCCATGACCTTTATTCGCTGAAATGTATACCTCTAGTTAAATAACGTTATGCATACGCACAGTTACCAGAATATAAATAAATAAATAAATAAATAAATTCACGTGGAAATATTCATTATGTAGAAACTTTATTTTTCATATATATATGAGACCTCGGCACTTTCATCATCTCTATCGTAACTTTGAGCAATCTATCTCGTTAAGTCATCTTAGGTTTACGACAGTACCTTTCCTGTGGCCTGATGTCAACACCTGATAAATCGGTCGATGTCTTAAGGAATGTAATCTTGTTGTTTAAACACTGTTGTAGTTCATCGTTTCTTTTTTTTTCGGGCATGCACCTCTTTATCCACAACAAGCTACCGTCTGTACTTGCTTCTAAGTCAAGTCCAACTACAAAAAACATAGAAACTGATCTGCTGCCACATAATGCGCCAGCAGATCAGGGTCTGTGTCGTTTGTTCTACTGATTACTCCTAAGAAACTGCATAGAGTCAGATCTGCCGGCGCAATAATCGACAGGAGTTATAAGAGCTTATATGCGGTATTGCCATTATGGTCAATCAAACCCGCGGCAACATGGATTATAGAAGAAGAGTCTATATTCATTCCAATAGCCCAAACGGACTGTGAGGATACATTCCAATAGCCAAAACAGACTGTGAGTATACATTCCAATAACCCTAACGGACTGTGAGGATACATTCCAATAGCCCAAACGGATTGTGCTGATACATTCCAATAGACCAAACGGGCTGTGAGGATACATTCCAATAGCCCGAACGGACTGTGAGGATACATTTTTCAATGAATTGAATTGAATGGCAGATAGTACAATAAACAACAAGGTATCATCATCTATAGTCTACAATATACAACGAAATCATAGTAAGAAACGAAATTACATATGCATGCAGATGCAAATCCATGTAAATGAAATAAGCAGATTAATTCACAAAACTTATATGGATGTCTCACGAGAATATGATGTTGCAATTTTGGGGAGTTTGAAATATATACGTACAACCAGGACTGAATGCTCCTTTAACTTTGGTCCAAAATTTTTCCAACGGTAAGACAAAACGTTCAATAAAATTACATGGGGAATTAGTGCGTAACAGAACAACAACAAGAAAAAGGAGTTGCACCAAAGGTTGACAGGTACTGCGATATAAAACGGAACATATGTAACAAAATCATAAAAACCTAACCTATCAAAAACTCCAAATACAAAAAATATTTACCGATAAATTTGCATTTTTCCTTTTTGTGGCATAATTATTTATGCTATTATACGCAATAATTTATGGACATTTTCCAGTATTTCACTAGCTGTTTGGTTTAATGCATAATGTATTCTTAATTTGCTAACGGCAATTCCTTTTGATTCATCTTTTTTCAGATCTACTGTGACATTCAGTCCCATTAAAGTGTTTCGTTTTGTTTCAACAAGGTATATAGACTGATCTTTTTTCATTTGCTCAACTGTCACGTTTGTGACTTCATTTAGATGTAAAATATGCCCAAGTGTTATCCGGTACGAGAAATCCAACATATTTACATATATAGATTAGTACATGTTTGGTTTGATCTCAGCCCAATATCAGACCTGAGGGACGAAAACCCATTGGGCCCAAAGCTAATACGTGGGTTGAACTCAAACCAAATGAGCTATGATATTTATGTTTTGTTTTAAAATCAAATGACTTCGACATCTCTTGATCCATAAGTACACGTACTTATTTTCATTTGCACAACACTAGTTCTATGCTCATTGAACCATAAAATGTTTGTATATTTTGTAGAGAGCATTTTACTTCCTAAAATATATAAAGGGCTATCAAGGTAAATGTCTAATTATATTGACATATTAAGTGGCTTTGTGTTTTGCTTTTTTCTGTAGTAAAGGTGTATTTCAGTGGGGGGTTTTATGCGGTAGTAAGGGTTTTTTTTAGTTGGGTTTTTGTGCAGTAGGAAGGTTGCGTTGCAGTGGAGGTTTTATGCACTAGTAAGGGTGTATTTTATTGGGGTATTTTATGCACTAGTAAGGGTGTGTTTTAGTGGGGGTATGCAGTAATAAGGGTGTGTTTAGTGGGGTTTTATGCAGTAGTAAGGGTGTTTTAGTGGGGGTCTTATGCCGTATTGAGGGTGTGTTTTAGTGGGGGTTGATGCAGTGGTAAGGGTGTGTTTTAGTGGGGTTTATGCACTATTATGGTTGTGTTTTAATGGGATTTTATGCAGTTGTAATGGTGTGTTTTAGTGGGGATTTATGCAGTGGTAAGGGTGTGTTTTAGTGGGGTTTTATGCACTAGTAAGGGTGCGTTTTAGTGGGGTTTTATGTACTAATAAGGTTTTGTTTTAATGGGGTTTTATGCACTAGTAAGGGTGTTTTAGTGGGGATGTATGCAGTGGTAAGGGTGTGTTTTAGTGGGGGTTTTATGCACTAGTAAGGGTGTATTTTATTGGGGTTTATGCACTAGTAAGAATGTGTTTTAGTCTGGATTTACGCACTAGTAAGTGTGTGTTTTATTGGGGGTTTGATGTACTAGTAAGGGTGTGTTTTAGTTGGGATTTCTTGCAGTACTAAGGGTGTGTTTTAGTGGAGATTTATGCAGTAGTAAGAGTGTGTTTTAGTTGTGTTTTATGCATTAGTAGTGTTGTGTTTTAGTGGGGGTTTTATGCACTAGTAAGGATGTGTTTAAGTGGGAGGGGGGGGTTATGCAGTAGTAAGGGTGTGTCTTAGTGGGGATTTCTTGTAGTAGTAAGGGGGTGTTTTAGTGGGGATTTCTTGCAGTAGTAAGGGTATGTTTTAGTTGGGTGCGTTTCAATGTTTTACTTGTATTTTTAAGTAGTAGTACTGGAAGTGGGCTGTGCCAGCGCCAAAACAAAGTTCTTACTAGTTTCGAATCTAACTAGTGTTTGATGACTCTCATACCGTTCCGACTAACTATAATTTTAATATTTGACACTTAACTAAAGACTAGTCTTCTGGCACTAAAGATGTATGGTCACTACATATTCTATCGAAGACTAGTCTTTTGGCCCTAAAGATGTATGGTCGCTACATATTCTAGCGAAGATCAGTCTTTTGGCCCTAAAGATGTATGGTCACTACATATTCTATCGAAGACTAGTCTTTTGGCCCTAAAGATGTATGGTCGCTACATATTCTAGCGAAGACTAGTCTTTTGGACCTAAAGATGTATGGTCACTACATATTCTATCGAAGACTAGTCTTTTGGCCCTAAAGATGTATGGTCACTACAAATTCTATCGAATACTAGACTTTTGGCCCTAAAGATGTATTGTCGCTACATATTCTAGCGAAGACCAGTCTTTTGGCCCTAAAGATGTATGGTCACTACATATTCTATCGAAGACTAGTCTTTTGGCCCTAAAGATGTATGGTCGCTACATATTTTAGCGAAGACTAGTCTTTTGGACCTAAAGATGTATGGTCACTACATATTCTATCGAAGACTAGTCTTTTGGCCCTAAAGATGTATGGTCACTACATATTCTATCGGAGACTATTCTTTTGGCCCTAAGGATGCATGGTCACTACATATTCTATCGAAGTTCACAGGCACCAGAAAAGCACTACATGACCAATATCGCGAAATTAATTTTCGTTGTATGGTGTCAAATTAAAACAAAGAGGTGTTTTAGTTTACCTGTCTACGCGGTAATAACAAGAACACTATATATGACGTTTGATTGAAATACTGTCCTCGGTTCAGCCGGTGAGGAAAACTTACGTGAATCCTAAATGAACTTAGCCTGTCATTGTATATTTTAATTTCAATATCTTGTACACAATGATATTCCTTTATCATCCACTAGCAAATACATATGATTTATATAGCATTTATTTGTTTAGGCACCGAAAAGTCAACTAGCCTTCATTCAAGAGGAAAGGATAATGACAGAGGCATATTCTCTGAATACATTAAGCTACATTGAGGGTCTACAGGTACAACCATTGTACAACCCCCCCCCCCCCAAAAAAAAAAAAACAACAAAAAAACAAACATTTTGTTTAAAATTTCTGTATTTATTTAAAGGCAACAACTTTTAATGTCAGTTTCACGGACACGAGAAGATAGTTAAGGGGCCACACTAAAAGAATAAAAACAAACAAACAAACAAAAAACAAAGAAAAGAGTGAAAGAATTTGGGAGTGGGGAAGTCATGACAATATATCTTTCATGCAAGAGGATAGTTTCGATTTTCGGTTTTGTTTTTCCAATTCACAACACAGATTCTTATATATGAGTTTTAGATATGAATATTTATGATATTATTAAGTTGGATGAATTACTCTATTTGTCTTGTCACGTACAAACCGTTTGTCTCAGTAGTATATGCTGCTTCACGAATGCTCCACTTTAGAATATCAAAAATACTCCAATCTAGAATATCAAAAATACTCCAATCTAGATTATCAAAAATACACCAATCTAGAATATCAAATATACTTCAATCTAGATTATCAAAAATGTTTCAATCTAGAATATCCAAAATACTCCAATCTAGAATATCCAAAATACTCCAATCAATAATATGAAAAATATATTTTCATGGAGATACACCAATGCTCCAATCTAGAATATCACAAATAAATTTTATGGACATATACTTAGAATATCAAAAATACTTCAAATCTAGAATATCAAAAATACTCCAGTCTAGATTATCAAAAATAGTCCAGTCTAGATTATCAAAAATACTCCAATCTAGATTATTAAAAATACTCCAATCTAGATTATCAAAAATACTCCAATCTAGATTATCAAAAATAGCCCAGTCTAGAATATCAAAAATACTCCAATCTAGATTATCAAAAATACTCCAATCTAGAATATCAAAAATACTTCAATCTAGAATATCAAAAATACTCCAATCTAGATTGTCAAAAATACTCCAATCTCGAATATCAAAAATACTTCAATCTAGAATATCAAAAATACTCCAATCTAGAATATCAAAAATACTCCAATCTAGAATATCAAAAATACTCCAATCTAGATTATCAAAAATCCTTCAATCTAGATTATCAAAAATACTCCAATCTAGATGATCAAAAATGCTCCAATCTAGAATATCAAAAAACTCCAATCTAGAATATCAAAAATACTCCAATCTAGAATATCAAAAATACTCCAATCTAGAATATCAAAAATACTCCAATCTAGAATATCAAAAATACTCCAATCAATAATATGAAAAATATATTTTCATGGAGATACACCAATACTCCAATCTAGAATATCACAAATACATTTTCATGGACATATACTTATTTTGTATTTTATCAAAATTTTAATACATTGATTGACGCAGAGGAAAAAAAAAAATTTTTTTAACGACCCTATGGTCAAAAAGTAGTTTTATTTGTTATTTGTATTAGACTGCAAAATGTTGCCGCCATTTCAAGGGTATGATCTGCCTAACATAACTGCGAAGTTCAGATGCGAAATTTGTTCGTTTACAGGTTATATGAATAATTTATAAAATTATTTAATGCGTTGTTTTAAAGACACATATCCACTCAGAACGGGATTTGTTGTCATGAATATGAAATAGATATGTAACTAGAAGCAACTTCACTATGAACACAATTTAGCCACTTACTTGGATGAATAAAAACGAAATATGCGCTGGTAGAAAATTCAATTACTATGTTTTAATACAAAGCATACGCTGGTAGAATATTCAGTTACTATGTTTTAATACAATAGAGAAATATAAAAAATATTTGCACTAAATTCAAAGTTAAAATTTTGGTGGTTATATCTATTGTTGTAAAGTATATAAACAAAGGGCGGATTTTTCACACACACACACACACACACACACACACACACACACACACACGAATATTTCTTAGTCTGCTCAAGTGTAGCTGAACATACCATTTATAGTAGGCATTTATGACTGGTACAAACACATCATATAATACCATTTACAGCAGTAAATCTTCGTGTCCTCTGATGTGCATACAAAATATGGGCACCGCTTCAGCATTTTTTTGTGATGAATCGTCAAAAACAAATTGTTATACTTGATACATTAGTGGTGTACAATTTTATACATTTGCTTTTTTTTATGTACAACTTGATAAATTTGTTAAATTTTGGATTGTAAACTTGTTACATTTTGGACATAAAATGTGATACATTAGTTAGATTTTTATGTTTAATTTGTTTTATACAATTCATCACAAATAAATGCCAAACTAGCGCCTATCATGTCCACACACATCTAAAGACTTGTGGGGTTTGATAGTGTATGTAAAAAGTAAACTCAATGAGAAGTTTGATCAATTCAGTGCTCTGAGATTTTAAATACTTGACCAGCAATAACAGCAAATGAACAAGATAAAATACAACGGCTTGAAATTGAAACCTGTAGTAGATGACAACCTTGCAAAGGCAGACAACAAATTAACAACTGAGGATGCGTACGGTTTGATCTTGAATGAAGTAGAGTCAAATTGAACAGATGTTTTGTTTATGCAACGAATTCAGCCAACAGAGGTAGAGCAAATTGATCATGATTTCCAACATTTGAATGAAACAGAGGGACAGGCATTATTTGGTCAACAGTCTATATCTATTTTTGTGATGCTTGTTGGTATAGCCTACTTCATCCATAAATTGTAGATATCACAAAAACCTCTCCAAGTGTAGGTACAAATACAGGGAAGATAAAAAGCATGAAATGAAAACGTCATACACGTTACAAATTCAAACCTACTTTGAAACCTAGCCACAATTATTACATCCTTGATATTGTAGGCACCGCATGCGTCGTTTGCCAGCTAACCTCAATGCTAATTTGTTTTTGTAACTATTTTTGCAATGCTAACATCTTTTAATATCTTGCAAAAAGTTCCTAATATATTGTTTGTTGTTCATGTTGCATTTTACCGATGTATGAATTCAGTTCTTTCAATGTGTTTTTTTATGAAGCCAGCTGAAACAATTGTGATTCTTTCCAAATTGGTGTAGATGATTTACACTGTTCTGCACAAGTTATCAAACTGAGTCATTCAAAACACATACACATCATGATAAAAGACGTATGTTAATTTTTTTTTCTTTTTTGTTTCTCTATCAACTCTTTCCGGTATGAGATATGCACTAAATTCATACTAAGAAATCATACTATGTGATATCATACGTATATATATATATATATATATATATATATATATATATATATATATATATATATATATATATATATATATATATATATATATAAACACAAATATACAGAACAATGTTTTTTCACTCTTGTTTTCTAAATCATTCGTGACAAAAGTGGTGACATATGATGTTCTTTAAAAGGGGATTTATAAACATCGAAATTATTGGAGTCCAAGCCAAATTTAGTTTAAAACTGATTATACGGTAGAAAACACACACACAAGGATTTGAACCTATCTCTATCAGGCGATTTTTTGTTTCTCTAATAACCCGTTTATGTCCTATCTTTTTCAATCACATCAATAACGACATTAACAGAAGAAGAAAAAAAATGATCACACGATTATTGCCCAAAAAATAGAAAATAGTGAAGATAGTGAGGTGTGTCACATTTAACAAAAAAGTTTGCTTTACAAATATCTTTCCATTTCATGTATTTATTAACTAGGTCTTACACACACACACACACACACACACACACACACACACACACACACATATATATATATATATATATATATATATATATATATATATATATATATATAAATTCTATATTTGCTCTTTCTCTCAGTGTGCAAATATTAGAGAAAGTACTTCTTTTAGTAGCTCCAATACGAAAGAATTGTCTTATCTGCGTTATAACACTGACTGCATATCAACTGATGTAATTTCTTTGATAACCTGTAAAAAATGTAACCTGTAATATGTTGGACAAACACCTCAACTAGTTTCTAAGAGAATGAATTATCACCGCTTTCATATATAAAAAAATGTTGGATCCTCAGTTCTCCTCTAATGTTTCAATACATTTTAATACAAATAATCACTCTTTAGCCATTTTGCCCTGCTTGCCGTAAGAGGAGACTAATAGTGACAGCCATTTTGCCCTGCTTGTCGTAAGAGGAGACTAATAGTGACAGCCATTTTGCCCTGCTTGTCGTAAGAGGAGACTAATAGTGACAGCCATTTTGCCCTGCTTGCCGTAAGAGGAGACTAATAGTGACAGCCATTTTGCCCTGCTTGTCGTAAGAGGAGACTAATAGTGACAGCTATTTTACACTGGGATGCTTCCTGTGATGACGTTGCAGCTAAGATGGTCTTGGACTGTTTAAGAGAGCTCGGATTATATCAAAAAGTTGTCTTTGTATTGTAAGGATTTATCCTTTTTTGTCAATATCTTTTTGTGCCTCTTTTTTGGTGTGGGGGTAGGGGTAGGGTGGGGAAATATGCAGGGGATACCTAAACTTACTCGGCACAATACAACCTGGATTTTGCTAATAAGGCGTGAAACCCTATAATACATATCCATACATATTAACTCCATCCGACTCTGCCATCTCAAGGCGATCCAGAAAGTTTTGTTCCTCTTCAAGTTTTATCTTCGTCAAGGTGAGAAACTTCTACATACATATGACAATTAGGATACCGAGGCACCGCACAAGATAAGTAAATATATAATTGACTTTGATGCGTGTAATTATTAAGAACAATTGCATTCATTTTTTAAATTATTTGTTTTTAATAAAGCGTAAATAACAAGCTTGTATAACATGAGAAACTTTACGAACACAAGTGGCATATACTAAATATACAAAGATACTCTATCTATAACTTGCAGAGAAATATGAAAACATGTTATTTTAAATATCATGGACAAAATTTGGTCGTGCACTAAAAGCATTTCAGCGTTATCATTTAAACCTGGATGTTTTGAAATAATAAAATATAAACAATTTGAGATCTTGAAGATAATTATATTTGTAGAAAAACGTATGGGACGAAGTCAAATCTTTGCACTGATTACAAACACGCATTGTTCTCTCAGTATAAATGCTTACCGATAAAACCCCGGATGAGAAAAAATATAACATGGATGCGTTAGAGATTAATGCAAATGAGTTTATCTAAAATGCGCACTAAGTCATGAAATTTTTTTCCATTAGTAATAAAGCTTTGCGACGCAGGAAACTTATTCAGGACGCAAGAGGTGCGTGGACGATAAACGTCTTGATATTCTTGATACGAGCTGACATTTACATCTGGTCCTAGCGACGTTCCTCTTAACGTGGAAATATTAGCACCTTTCTTTCAAATTAACGTCTATCATCGGCTCATCATGTGCCATTATTATTATGATATGACTTGGAAGATACGGAAAAACAAACAAGTCGTTCCGTGCATAACATTTTGCTAATAGGAACGTCTCTGTATTGGGCCTTTAATTTTAATTTTCAGTAGAGGTACAATGTACATTTTAGACCGGATAGCTGGGGATAAGTCAGCCCTTCTATACCCCATGACTTTAGTATTTTTATCTTAAAATATTGTTATCACCGCTGAATATTTCTTCTTCGTTGTAGAAACAATCCCTGGATGTTTTCACACTTGGCGGTGCCGCCAACGATCGGGTATTTTCACGTGCCAATGCAATGATTCCATTAGTATCGAGTCAGCTTTTACCTCTCCTCCCAGTTTGATTAATATTCGTCGAATTTTGTACCATGAAGTTACTACACTAAGTGGCAAAGGCACGTCTGCGATCTGTTCATCCATGTACTGTTTTGCTGTAGCAGCAGCATCGTCGACATAGTTTTTGATAAAAGCAATAGACCTGTTAGAGTCTCTGATTCCCCCGTTTTCAGTTATCGCGACCAGGTTTTGCGCAACAGCACCTCGCAACCGCACAATAACATAGTTGATGTCCACGTTAGACGTTTTAAGTTTTCCAATTTGATCTTGGAAATCACAAGCTCGCCCGGGTTAATGTCAGCCCGGCTGATAAACTCAGGCAAATCCGTTTTAAAACGATATTTTGAATGGCCACGTTAGATGTTTTAAGTTTTCCAGTTTTTTCTTGGAAAATCACAAGCTCGTCTGGGTCAACTTCAGCAACAACCCAGCTGGAAAACTCAGTCAATTCCGATTTGGTGGCAAACCTGCGCAAATCCACATCGGCACCGCAAATATTAATAGGCATTTGGTATAATATCAAGTGTAGTTTAATGTAAAACCAACAAGTGTTTTCGCGGGGGGCGCGAATGTATGCAACGCTTCAACAAAAAGATGATCGCATATTGGCCCGTCCAACCGAGTTTGGCAGCGTCAAATAAAACAGCGGCTCTCGTCAGCCTTGGGTTAAATAATCAACAGCTTCAAGTGGCGGTGCAAGCCCATACGAGTCAAAGTATAAAAGATGTCGAGGTGTTATCACGTATGCGACCCAATGAGTACCAGGTCCTGTTGTCAAATTCTTGCTAACAATACCGGTTTCCATCGTGCAGGGAATCATCGATGCAGGTTCATTCCGCTTAATGACACCTCGAAAATGTTTGACTGATTTTAAAATCACGAGTAAATTAAAATTGGTTAGCTGTGATGCCTTCTGGGAGTTGTACCTGGTAGTCGAAGGCCTCTGAGGGTATTCTGCGAGTAGTCCCGGGTAACCGAACACCTTTTCCTTTTTTATTCGTTTACGGGACGCTATGCGTCCCGCAACTTCCTTTTTCATCGCCATTCCGGATGCAGTTCCGACCGCCCATAGCGCAGCTGCTTTTGAACCACCGGAGCCGCAGCCGCTAACAAAGCTCGAATCGCCGCAAGGAATGGAAATATTTCACCGATCTTTTGCAGTTGTTTCACCTCCGACTTTGATAACATTAATGTCACCGAGGTGTTCCTTTGTTTCGCCAGATTAAGCTGATTAGGTTGTGTTTGGGTTAACCACATAGGGAAAATGTCAGTTAACCTTGCAGGCGAAAGTTTCAATGTGACCCCACAATCGTTTCGTATTGCGCTTTTGATTTTCACAAGCTGGTTTTCGATAAGTCAACCTTAACTTCGTGGTAGGACATTATTATTTACATCTGTAACAGGTTCAATTCCAACCACTATGTGTTTTGCACAGGCGCGTCAATGACCCTCATTCGACCACCTGCGCCCTCCAACAACAGAGTCATGTCAGAGAGGATCACAGCAAAGCATTTTTAACTACCGGCGAGAGCTGCACCTACACGTGCATGAAAATACATGTCAACCGCGGACTGCCTGAACAACTTCAGGTGTCCCAATGAAAAGCAATAAATTTGGTACAATGTAAGAAAGTCATACTGGGAAATCTGCAGACCTGTGTTAATGTCTTGATGCCGGTCCAGGTACTACCAAAGATTGTGATATACACGTGCTACTTGATTGCCTACGAAATTAATCCGAAATTCTTCAGAAGGTTCCTGTCATTTTACTCTTTGTTTGGTCATTACTTCGATTCGTATTTTTAAATGCCACGAACACTATGTTTTGGTGCGCTAAGACCATGTTGAGTCCATGCAAACTGTCCCTCAATATCACTTGCTAGGTGTGCGCAAGAAACAATAGCGATGACGTGGTTCCAGACTGCATAAACGACAATAAACGTGATTCTGTGAACAGCGAAGGGGTTAGCACAGGCATCCACAATGTTAATGTCGACAATTCAACTCTACCATCAGCGGCAGCTATATCACGCCAAATTGCATCGTTGGCGTTGTTATTACGGTTTAACTTAACTGTTTAACTTAACTTAGCTCCGAAAATAACTTTGCGGACATCTCTGCGAAACCCAACTATGTGACTGAGAGGAATTGCACACGAAAACCTCAATGAGCCTCCACGAAGTTGTGCTTGACGCTGCGTGTGTCTACCATTTGAAATTGTTGCTAGCGCCCATGACTACGGCTTCGACATCTGCGGCATTAGCAGCATTGGAGTATAGTTTAGGTCGTCTATATTCATGTGGTTGATTATTTGCAGTATCGGATGTATCCTTGATAAACATCATAGTTGGGTCCGCGTATCTTGCGTAATCATCACTGTATCTGGAAAGTCCCAATATAGTCATGGCAATGTCGACGTTGTCGAGAATTGTTTCGATTTCCTTTCCATCAATGGAATATTTTGCGTTGTTGAACAACGCTATGATGCCATGGTTGACAAATCCAACTTGTGATAATTGGTACCGGCGATGTCATTCTGTACAAGTGTTCCCTCAATTTCCAAGAAAGCCTCACAGGAAAAAAACCCACCTAGACGTGTCCTACACTTGTAATTATATTTGTTGGCCATTGGGGCCACTAGCTGGGTATGAATAATACTGAAAATCGTTTTTAATTCGATCTACCAACACATGCGCGTCCATCTCAAACGCTGGATTGGATGCATCTTTGAATCGGACCATTGTTTACACTTATACATTATTGGTTTTGTCTAATACCTGTTTGGCTGTCCACATCCTGCCCACAACCGTATTCCGATCACCACTGCCAGATTCGCAATCGCCGAATCAGACAGACGGTGTTGAGCGGCTTCATTGATGGTGTTATCAACCTGAGCTGAGATTGTTTCTGTCGATGAAGTGTAATTGGTTTTTGGTTCTACCCGCGGTGCTCGAGTAACCAATCATCGTAATCGATTGAACCGCTTGCAATCCTAGATTTTGTAACCGATCCGCAGCAACGTTTTTTATCCTATCAACGGCTCGCATTGCAACTTGTTTAGCAATGGTGCAGCGCGCGAGGTCAGGGCCGCGAGCACCTTTGGTGCTCATCTGAACAATTCCCGGACAACATCACCAAGGCCAGTTCCGTAATATATCGTGTAAACGGGTTTTCTCGAGTTGCAACACGCACTGGTATCACACGTCCACGTACGACTTTCATTATATTTAAATGTCAGGTCTATTTCTAATGTACAATTGTGTTGTCAAGGTCTCCCCGCGCAGGTCCAACATGTGCCCGTCATGGTCCAGAGGGTGAAACGGATATGTGTCAACCGAGGATTGTGGCGTGGAAGATACACCGGTGACGCGGGAATAATTGATATAAAATCACCGGGGTCAACAGTTGGGGACAAACCAAACAGTATATAACCTTGAGAAGCCACGCTTGAGCGAACTCCACTTTCATAACTGCCACTTATATGGCGTCACAAGTTAAATTAATTTGAATCTTTGAGGTAATATTGACAACGTCAAACGCAATATGGTATCCCACACGTAAGATTCGTTTGTCGCCGGGAATGTTTTCAGGCCAACCTAAAATTGATCTTATTGACGACCGTGCAATATCAACCGCGTACGGTGCAGATTTTATCGAGATGACAGAGCTAAGTGCTCATGTTCACGTATGAAAATTGTAGAGTCTTTGCCGGTCACCAATAAAATCCTCTTAATTGATCGATTCCATGTCTTACGCGCCCGCGGAAAAGTTCAACTTGTTGCCAGATTGCGCCATCATCGATCGAAAACACAAAAAAGTTGTTAGCGGTAAGACCACCAAACGGCCGTGATCGGATATTTGGCCAACTGTAATAAACTCGCTACGACGCCAATGCCATCTCAAGTGTGCCTGATTCCCCCGCGGTGATTCGTATAGAGAAAGTTAAATTGAATTCCGGTTTCGAAGACGAGATTGTGATCACGGAGGTAACGCTCAGGGTTGTGTTTGCAACAACATACTACAATGCAACATTGATTTCGCTAAGAATTGCCTCAGAACTCATCATCGGTGTATAAATCATCGATGTCTTCAACAAGTTCATGCTTCAACGCGCGAAACGTCCCCGGGTCCAAGATGTCATTGGTGAGCAGCCGCTGACAAATTGATGACGCCTCATTGATGATTTCTGGTGCGTTATTTCCAGCGCGAACTGATCCCACGAGTGTTTCCAACCAATCCACTAGTGCATTTAATTGTTGTTGGTCCACATACACGCATTTGTGTTCTTTAGTTGTCATAGAACCTTTGATTGTCCCACTTTTGCGTGCCCGACCACCAAGACCTTTTCCATGTTTGGGTATTCCCTCCTCCGCTGGGGAGAAAAATAGTTCTTCCTCGGGAAACAGAACCTCTGG
Source organism: Margaritifera margaritifera (assembly GCA_029931535.1). Taxonomy (NCBI): domain Eukaryota; kingdom Metazoa; phylum Mollusca; class Bivalvia; order Unionida; family Margaritiferidae; genus Margaritifera; species Margaritifera margaritifera. Next base: position 2,418,824 of record JAQPZY010001486.1, on the reverse strand, counting down.
GGTTTTTTTTTTTCTAGCGTGGTGGGTAAGTTTTACAATAAGCCTGCCAGTCTTGCTCGACCTCTTCTGTATCATATTTTCTATATGCATTAGCGGGTTTTATAAATTCAGGCCACTCAGGCTTATCCCTGTTTAATTTATTACTGTCCACACACTCCTTAAATACCCATTTAGGCCATTCTTCACGGATGTAGCTCGGGCGCGTAACGTTGGATAATTCGCTCGCCAACATAACTTTTTTCAACTCCTCGTATGTAAATTTTTCGTAGCAAAATCTAAAGCATTTTTGAAGATCTGATGGCGTGTGCCCACTCATTAAATTTTCGAACTTTTGTTGGCAAGTCTGACTTGTTCTCGGGTAGTGGTTCGTCTTCTGGAAAACTCGCAGTTGCCTCTTGATCACCTTCGATGCTTTTTACGATTTCCGCTATAGTTTCATCTAATCCTTCTTGGATTTGCTCTGGTAACGTTACGTGGCTGCTTTAATATATTTGGCGCGATTGGATATCTTACGAATTGGACCATGTTTTATGTGTATTTCCATCATTGCTGTCACACGTTCCGCGGTTTCCTTTGTTGGTTAAATCAGCGGTGCAAACGTTTGTTCGAAGCCCTCTGTAAGGTCTTCTCGTGCAGTTTGCCGCGACTGTAACATATCTTTGGCACGTTTGCTGCTGGTTATAAGATTACGAATCAGTTCCTAGTATTCGTGAGTAGCTTGACTGCGTCGCTTCCCATACTATGCTGTAGCATCACTGGCGGAAAGCGGAGCTTTCTCGGTTTTCAACATTTTATATGTTTATCGTGTTTGTTAAATTGCTTTATCCAAACCGGCTCGATATTTTCCGGGTCCACCAGTCAAGTCAATAGTGAGTAAACTATACAGGTATGAGGTGGCATTCGCAAACATATTTCGAAATTCGTCCCACGAGTGGTCGCCAGCGCACCACGTGCAATGAATGTTTGAGAGACCATGCGCGTCAATGCCATGAAATATCACCAACATGTTACAGTTGTCTCGAATAACATTAGGTACGTGTGCGTTTCGTTGTGTTATATGAATCACATCTGTGTTTTTATGTCGACCTCGGGAAAATACTTGCGGGGGATTCATTAGGTTTCCAGCATCACGTCATCGTACACAACAAGATTATTCTCACTCAAATCAAAGTCATCAATGGTAGATGCTTCATCGATTGTGGAAAACAAATCAACCGTGGACGTGGTGACTTTGCCACCTAACGACAACGCAACCGCACCCGCAAAACCTAAGATTGTTTTGGGTGGTGGACAAAGTCCACTCGATTTCACCACTCACTGTAGGTAAAATATATTGATATAACAAACAAACATGGTTAACAAAAGTGTAGATGCTAAAAAAACATTATCGAAAATATACTATAGTCCGTGCGGGTATTGAAAAGGCAAAGACGCTGTTTGAAAAGTTAGCAAACGCAGCAGCGGTAAACCGTGATATAGCTTGAGCATGGTTGGGTAAACAAGCGTTGTGGCATATTTACTTACCCGCGCCAAGAAAGATTTCCCGTGGTTGGTTTGATGTCCAAACACCTAACGAAGTCCTCCAGGCTGATCTTTCATTTCTTCCGCATGATCGGGTACGTGGGCGTACTTATAAATACGCGATAACCATTGTAGATATCGCTAGCAAATACAAGGAACCGGAGTCGTTCACGTCTAAAGATTCGGCTTAAACGCTTAAACGTATTTACACACGCGGACCGTGGGTCCGGGTAAAGAATTTCTCGGATCCGTTGCTGCGTTGTTCGAAAAACACCGTGTGAGACTTAGTGTTGTACATGTCAGAGTACATCATGACCAAGCTATTGTGAACGATTTAATCGTACACTTGCGGAATGATTTTTTGGACATCAGTACGCGCAAGAATTGTTAATGAGGCCTCGGACCGCACAGCGGTCTCGCGAGTGAGTAACACGTCTTCGTTCAGTCATAACAACGTTGAATAATGAAATCACACGCGCGATTGGATTAAAACCCGCTGATGCGATTCGACGGAAATCTGTCACCGTTACTTACAAAATGATTTCACAATTACCGCCGTTAGAATCACTCGGAAACAATTTTGTTCGTTATTGGTATGCACCTGGGGAGTTAGAAGGTGTACAACGTCGTGCTACTGAGCCGGTATGGTCCGTCAATGTATTTTTTTTATCGCGACTAGGATTGACTTTCCAAGACAAACAAGACGTTATCATTTGGCGCCTGTGGATGTGCAATCGGCAAAGCCTCCTAGCATAGCATTTGTGCCAGAGGAATTACAAGTCGTTCCTGTGAATATGGAATTGACACCAAGATCTATTGTACGCCAGTGTATCAATTGTAAGTTGATTTACTATTGCATTTTGTCCAAAAGCATAAATGGTAATTACATCGGGAAATATATATTGTTTGGTGTCCGGCGGTTGCAAACTCACCTTGGTGCATCGGTATACAACCATGTGCTGTTCTTTACTCCTGATCATGTTGGCCGTATGTGTGTATTCGCGTCGCTCGCGAAGACATTCCCCATACATCTCGTGTGTGCGATCTTTTATCACAATAAACACGAGAACTTCTTTCGCCCTTTTTTTGTTTTTGATCCCGAGACCGCTCTGCGGTCCAAACACGATCAAGTACATTTTGGGGCGCAGTCCCACGTATTCTTCGATAGGATCACCCGCGCACTCGTCTTCGAATTTTACAACAACTGTTTTGTTTGTATTGCTTTGTAGCGGATGATTTTGTGGATAATCGCTGTTGTCAAATTTGTTTACCAAACTTGGCTCAGATATGTCCGCGTACACATCATGGGTGGTTATATGCATCAGCAGCGAGTCGGTGTTGATGTAAAGCATCTTGACACGATCGAGGTAAAACGGCCTTATCTTATCATAATAAAACTCATTCATGAGCAGATTCGACAAGTCCAGCACGGACGCGCCCACATAGATAGGCTCTGTCAGCTTCAGTTTCGATTTTTACTAAGTACGGCAATGAATCCATTCGAATGCCGGGTCCATTATGAGCCTTCGAAACTTGTCTTGTACGGTATCACGGATAAGATGACGAAGCTCATCTGGATATTCCGGATCAACTTCAAAGAAGTATGCGTGGTCGCTGTTGCTGTCGTGATCGTGTACATATGTCTTTACGTTCACATCCGCGAGATTAATCCGCTCAAAAATAATCAACGGGTACGGGCTACATCATCGCCCTGCCATAAAGATTATTGGATATGTGATACATGATGTAACTGTTTGGTTTCTTTTATCCTATCCATCTACGCGCGGGTTGTTAGCGCAAGCGCGACGATGACTCACCATTGAAATCCCACCCCGAATACCACGCTTGATAAATAGACGCTGGTCAATACCGGCGAGCAACTGAAGTGCGACTTTTATCTTTGACAGGAGAACGTACGGTGCATTCCCGACGACGTGAAATAGTCCGCGGGGTCAAGCTTGTACACGCTCATGGCGGTATCGCGAAACGCTTACAAAAAAAACATCCGCGAGCAGCAACACATCGGTGCGCAAATACAAATAGTGACAGCCACTGAGGTTTTTACATTCGCATGCGGACCAAACCGCGTTTGCGTAGTTGTTGGTGGAAATAACTTCCCGAGATAACGACGAATGGAATTCCTCGATCGGTGTTGACTGAGTTTAATCAAACTTTTCCCATCCACTCACGTACTCGTATGGGTACACTCCTTTTCGCGTTATCAACTTCAACATGTCAGCGGTAGCACCATATCGACTAGTGATTTTTAAAGCTTTCCACCGCAAGGTTGCTAACTAGCTTGTCCAAGCTGGAATTCAAAAACTGCAGCGAATCAATGAACTGACTGCAACTGATCCAGTATAAACGTCATGCATGTTTCCATGTTGTTGGTGATTACACTTATTGGAGCCTTTGATGGCGTGGCATCATACCCACGCAAGTTATGAAACACCACAGGAATTTTAATTTTATATGGGCAAAGTTACGTCTGTAAATTGCATGCGTTGTGTGCGGCTCCTCTGTACGCGCCAGTGATATGGCAGTGATTATGAACTTTCGCATCAGTGAAACCGAAAGCACCACCGCAGATCCAGCAATTGTTGGCCGCGATAAATTTATCAATATCATCACCGGTCATGATCATGTCATGATAATGTCTTCGGGCGAATCAGGCTGTTTGCGGATCCATTTCACCGTAACCTCGAGCGATTTAAGAAACACCTCAACCGAGTCCTTGCATCTGTATAAGGGCCATTGTTTCTTGTATTTTCCGTTTCTGAGCTATTGTTTCTTGCCTTTTCCGTTCCTGATATTCTAAATATTTTTCCCATTGATTTTCACGTTTAAGAAGTTGATAGAAATTGCGTATTCCTCTCGCCTCATGATACTCTTTGTAATCCATTTGTAATGACATTTTACTATATTATAATACCAAAGGCATCTCTCTAATTAATTTGTTTGTGGTTATCTTCACTATTGGTAGAATATTCGCTTGATTTTTCTGTGTCATTGTCATCGTCTTTATAGCATTTGCTGTTTCGCTATCTGTACTAGGTTGTCGGTTGTCTAGTCAACGTTAGCGACTTTATTTTTTCTTGCACAATAACAAATAATGGTTTTTTTCAGGTTGCTTATTATATTTTTCTCGAAGTGGACATCGCTTTTTCCAAGATAATTCCCAAGTTGATTAATTTATCAAGATGCTTCGGATACGTGTTTGAAAAATCTTACATCTTTTGAGCCTGTTTAACAAATCTGTATGATACATTTAAGCGAAACAGCAATTTAATCTTTTCTGTGACATTTCGCACACTCCACTGGTTTGGTACATTAATTCCAGACTCGTATATTTTCATAAATTCTTTTCGAATACTATATGCGTCGATCTGTGGATCTTTCGCCACTGATATCCCAGGATATATGTTTAATATAATCATAATATATTCTTTGCGGTGGTTGGTATAATATATTTTCTGTCAGCAAAAACATGTTCTGAGACCACGCCGGTGTAAAATATTCAGCTGCGAATAATATCAGACTTACTCAGCTGAGGAGAAAATATTTTCTGCTGCAGAGAACATAATATCAGCAAAATATTTTATACAGTAGGTAGCGATCAATAATTGTGTTTTCCCAGTAGTATAGTTGTAAACAATAATCGGGGCCTGACTGCATCACTGAAATCGGCGCACCTGTATTAGTACAGTAACCCTCGATACACATCGTTGGGCTAGCTGGAAAATGCCCGTAGCGACCTTGATAGCATAAATCGTAGTGATTGTTACGCACAGTGGGAAAATTCCCGTCGCGACTTTGATAGTATAAATTGTAGCGATGACCCGAAAGAAATTATAATTTAAAAACCCAACCACGCATGCACTAATGGGTAACGACTAAGGCAAAAATATTAAAGTCATGGGGTATAGAAGGGCTGACTTATTCCCAGCTATCCGGTCTAAAAACGTACACTGCACCTCTACATTCTCAGATCACAATGATGATATTACTTGCATACAAATTTAGCATCGATTTTTACACAGGGATGTATCTGGGAATCTCATTTATATTTTCGGCCACAGCTTACAATATCAATAATCAGTCTTTTCAACATATTTCAGCTTCTTGATGTTCTTCTTTAATCTGGTGTTTCGGTCATCTTGGTACTCTTTACCATGTACACAGACTTGCACCTAGTCCCTCCTTTAATACATTTTCCACATGCAATTTTCAGTCAAATTCAATGTGGCCCTACATTATCAAAATTGATTCTTTAATAACAGCATGTTCAACTGTTATTGAAGACACAGTAAAGAAAGTACTAGGAAGACACGAAAAGAAAACTTTGAGGACAGATGCATTGAAAATGGGACATGGTGCAAGTCTACCATGTACATCATTGTCAGAAGTACACAGTGTAAATAGATATGGAATCAAACAACACAAAATAATGTGACGTTACGTCTGTTGAGTTCAGTTGGGTCAATAGTATGCGACGTTGAGTCTGTTGAGTCCAATTGGGTCAATATAATGTATTGCTAATATAGGTAATATCTGGTTAATAGTATTTAGCAGGGATTTCGAGAGGTCCTGTTATCGCTAAAACTCATAAAAAATATTAATCATATTAAAGAAAATATATACGACTTAAAACTCAACTTTCAACGGTCCCGTGTAACCCAGATAAGAAACTCTAGAAATCATTCAGCTATTTAAGGTACACTTACTTAGCAGCTGGAGGTCAAACTGGCACTTCGAAGAGAAAGCCACCACCCCCACCACCCCCACCCCCCCCAAAAAAAAAAAAAAACAACAACAACGCTGTCACGGATAATACATTTTAGTATCTCTCATTTTTTAACATATTGTCGTATGAGCGAATAATTATTTTAGGGTTTTCTCTTTAAAGAATGTTTCTACAACAAACAATTGTGGAACTAATTGAAATTATCCAACAATCAACAGAAAAAGCAAACCACAATCCAATGGTGGATTCAGAAATATCGCGCGCGCGTGTGTGTGTATGTTGGGGCTAAACAAGTAGAGGAGAGATAGGTGGGACGGAACAACCCGTGTGGGCCCAGGGGGCGAAAGCTCCTGCAATTTAGGTGTTTCCAGGGCATAATTTTAACAATCTAATTGTAAAGAAATCTTACTCAAGGAAAGGTTCCGGTTGTTTCACGCTCATTTTAGTGGAGCTAGCGCCCCCCCCCCCGATCCGATCCTCAAATCGGATAAAAACTCTTGTTATCGAACTACCTACAGTTTACCGCCAATCATTGCTTGGCATATGTTTTTATAACTATTAATCTTCCGAATGCTTTTAAACAACCTAGGCCCTCAGGTACCAAGTGCCAATTGTCCATGAAATAATTGACACAATACATATGCGGAGTATTCGCATAAAAGCAAAATACAACATAAATTATCGATAAGAATTCGTAACCCGGTGAGTCAATGGAATATTTATGTATCTAAATAACACAAAGTAACACAAGGTCTAAGCGTCAATTCATCACATAATGAAACATCTGTAGACACTAGCACAACACTCTAAATTGAGTTTGTATAAGAGGTTCGGCACAAGAGCCAGCTTGGCGGACACTTTTGTATGTTAAAAGTCTAACAAAATAATTCGAAACACTTAACCCCTTACTTTTTTGTTGTGTTCACTTGCTAAAGTCAATCTAATATATGTCTTGATTGTAATTTAATCTAAGTAAACTTCTTCGTAAAATGTGCTAATATGCGATTTTGTAAAACGTAAATTTGCCCATGATGATTGAAGCACTTCCGTTGTAAAATTCTGAAAAGTGCGTAATTATTGCATTTTGTCAAACTCTTCAGTTTCAGAGGTCAGTAAATCTTGCATGTAGTCCACATTAATGAAGTTTCAAATTGACCATACAATTGTGAATAAGGTAACAGTTAAGTAGTAAAACTGACTTTGATAAGTGATGAATATCATTATATCTTTGATTATTAATACATCAGATTTTATTGCCAAAAGAAATAGTTTCATTGGTACAGTGTTGCATGCTCATTCATGCGACCTTTACTTGTGTCAATGTAATTTGGATGTAGATTACTGGTAACATAATATCAAGCAATCATATAGGGCACCGGTGCCTTGTATGTTGCAAGGGCTTCCATAATTATGAGACCTTGTATCGAACCCTACCTGTCTGAAGTCGATAAGTAGACTTTAAGATTCGAACATAAGTTGTAACGTTAATAAGACAATATGAGCCGATTATCCAATATTGAATAGATTCTACTCTGCCATGCATCAATGCTTAGTCACAGATTTTGTATTCACGTGAGCAAGCAATGCTAGAAATGGCCAAGTGCGCCGTCCAGTTTGTAAACAATGTACTTTTGTCTAGAGTGTCAGTTATTAAAGACTCGAAATGTGTTTAAATTCCTATATCTGAAAAAATAAATCTCCGTTCTAATGATTTCATGTAGGTAGGGCTTAATGTAAGGTCGCATAACTTTGCCTGACCAGTAAACTATTAGACTATCCCGCTACAGTAAACTATTAGACTATGCCGCTACAGTAAACTATTAGACTATGCCGCTACAACGCCCCATATACACTATCCCAAACGCCTTGGTGGTGTCTAAAAACCCCAAATTTACTATCAGACGAAAAGGGTATGATGTCAAAGAAGAGATGGAATCACACAAACATACTATTTACTCACTTTGTGAATAATATTCAACACCCACCTTTTGATTTCTATCCAACGCCCACTTTTTGGTTACTATCCAAAATCCCATACACACTATCCAAAACGCATTGTGTGGTGTCTAAAAACCCCACATCTACTATTAGACGAAAAGGGTATGATGTGAAAGAAGGGATGAAATCAGACAATCATACTATCCAACACTCACGTTTTGATATACTATACACAATCTGCTTTTTGATTACTATCCAACACCGACTTTTGATTACCATCCAACACGATGGGGGAGTGATCAACACCCTCTACACTTACTAACCAATCAAAAAGGGTAGGAGTGCTTTACACACATTATACTTACATACACACAAATCTACTATCACATAAGAGTGGTAGGATTTAAAAGAAGAGGATGAAATAGACACACACTATCATATACAAACAAGGGTAGATGGAAAGACTTGTGAACGCATCGCTATACATGCTTGAAGCACGGACGTGATGGAAAACATCCCCTCAGATTCGGCACGCGGACATGAATGAAAACATGACCCAGATCGACAGAGAGAAATGTGAAAGAGTAGGTACCTCAGATCGATAGAGATGGTGAAAGAGCATGTGCATAACATTGTTTCATATTAATATACAACACCATTTTTTTCAAAAATCAACATTTTTAATAAGAAGAAGCTTCTCTAACTGAAAATACAAAAAAAACAAAACAATAGTAAACATGAACGTATTTACAGGGTTAACAACGTTGTGAAGTCAAACTGAACCTCTAATGATCTAAGACATTTTGCCATAGATGCAAAAAGAACTAAAAGACAAGAGATAACTATCATGTTCACAAATGTTTTTATTTTATTTTATCATCTTTTCTAGAGTACACACAATCAAAAGAAGGCACTAAATGGATAAGTTCTCAATTCACACTTCACTTTTTCTTTGAAAATGTCTATCAAGTAGTACAATGAACTACGGCGGGCAGCCTCTGTACTGTGTTGCAAGAAAGCTTCGATGCGTTCGGTCTCCAGAGAAGTGAGTGGAGATAAGGAATGATCCTGCAAGTCTTTATACCACTCTCCCAAAATAGGCCTTTCTGAGATCCTATCCCATGCGTCGTCCAGATACTGTGCCAACTTTTCTTCTACACTCATCATGAAAATTTTTGTATTTCGATCACACATATAATAATCTTTTCTGTTCATTTGTGTGATTTCTTCAGCTAGCTTCTTAGCAAAACAGGAAACCATATATTTTTCTTGTTCTGTCCATCTTGGCATCCTGACTATAGTGTCTTCTTCTTCTTCTTCTGAATAGAAAACATCCTCATCGCTTATCTCCATAGCTTCGTCGTGTTGCATCTTTATTCTTCTAATAGTCTAGAATCACTTCTCTCAAACTGTTGATTTCCAGAGTATTCTCAAATTCTGCATACAAGATGACGTGCACGGTGTTGACTAGAGCTGTGACAAACTGAAGTTCCACACGATGTTGACCTGATTTTATAGGGTAGAAATGTTTTTCGTCGCTGCCTAGGTCGTGAGTGAAATCAAATCCCCACAAAGCATATCCTCCTGCATAATCCTCGTACAAAATGCCGTGGCTGCTGTTGGTTCCTAACTGTCCTGTGGCTCCAAACAGAGTCAAGTAAGATTTCAAGTAATTTTTCTGGGCAAAGTTAGGTTCAAAAGGTCTGTTACACAACGTCTGGCCATCTCGAGTGACTTCTATCTTGGAGACGTTGAAGTGTTGAAAGTCGAAAGGATTTTGATCGATGGCTCCGTTGAGGGCTGCATTACTGACGATGCCGATGAGTAAACGTTTGGGGAGCTGTCCTTGGAAGACATAATCTTCGACTTTGGATCGGAGTCTAGAGGCAATAGTACACGTTTTCACCTCTACTCGTTCGCATTGGCCATCTAATGGAAGACGGTACTACTGCGATTCAGTCTCAGGCGTACATCCACTCCGTTCAAGAAATACTTGTCTTTCAACCACATGTTCAAATGCAAACGATCCATCAGTTCTAAAGTGTGCCCTTGTTTGATTTTCTTTTGAGGGGCGTTAAATCCCACATTGTGAGGACCGTCATCTGCAGTCAACTCTGTGTCGCTGAACTTTTCCGAGGTGTCAGGTTTCCATACCACGGAAGCATCCAGATGAGTATTCCTGGGTTCTTTTCCATACGTCACGAGATTTTCCAAGTAAGCACGTGATGGGTAAGTATCCATGCTGCTGCTGACCAATTTGTTATTCAAGTAAAAATCCACTTCGCTGAACAAGGAATGCATGAAATTATTGACAGGTGCTACTCTGGCATCGGCCCCAGGATTTATGGTGTCCGTTTTGAGCACTTTGAGTTTCAGGTACAAGTTGCTGCTATTCAGATCGATGTAATCTTCGGTTTGTCCTTTGATTTCAAATTCGATAGGAGCTGAAGTCGTCAAAGACGATACGTGATGAAATTCTACCCAGTAACACACACACCACATAGGTGGCATGGCAAACAGATCCAGTTCTGATTTTGTACATTCGCAAGAATCTCGGTGCATCATTTTCAACAGTTAGTAATCACACACATCTAATTCTCTGACAGTTCTTCTTGTCTTATTCTTTTTCTGAACACCGCGTTTATGAGCTCTGAAGGGGTGTCGACGTCCTTTCTGCCTTGTCCTTGCTGTGGCATTGATGAAGAAGTAATGCCAGGGCCAGAAGTGTGAAGCGAATTTTTAGGGGTCTCTCGGCGACCCAAAAGATCTTTTCCAGTTTGCAGCAACACATTTTTCCTGTTCTCATAAAGGCTTCTTTAGGATTTTGTTTGTCAATGAGGACGTCTTGAAGAAATTCTTTTCCTTGCATCAAAGCGGCATCTTTTAAGGCATGAAATCCTCGAATCTCCATGGGTTTCAAGATGGGGGCTACCGTACGAAAAGCGAATTTTAACATATCTCCTAAACCATGTCCTCGTTGTCGAGCCACTCCTCGGTACACTGGATACATCTTGTGTTACAAGTCACTGGAGAATCTTTTAACGAAAATGTAGTTTCACCGTGACTTTTCCTTTAGTGAATAGAATACTTTGTCCCCGATCTTCTTTTATACTAATGTTGACACTGTCAAAATACGATTTACTGACTGGAAGATAATGAGGATGTACAAATTTACGGTGAACGGGATACGTGTTTCCACCGTCTTCGTACGCAGCGACGGCAGAATCTACTTTGAAAGGAATGACACTCAGTAACGGAGCGGCTGTGTTTCCCACCACATCGGAGTTCACAAACAATAAATTCAGTCCTTTGTTCAATTTGATAGGGTAGCGAAAATGCTTGTAAAATCGATCGTTGGTGTTGATGTCTTTGGTACGAACTAGTTGTGTGTGTCCACCCAACATGACAAACAACTCAGGAGAAAAAGTGATGGACAATATTTTAGCGTCCGAAAAATACATTTTTAGACGGTGAGAAATGGCATGATACTCGATCAGGACACTTTTGTTTGGTTTTGTCCAGGGTTTGCCAAATTCGTCGTTGAAAATAGCCGCAATGGTGTCCACCAGATTTCGAGCACTAAAATAATAGCGCGCAGGAATTCTCATGTCATAAATACTTAATTGAGGATTGGCGGGTGCTGGTCTTTTTGATTCGTAAATGACAGGATCATTTTTGTCCAAGTGCTCTTGCACTTGTTCGTTCAGGATTTGGACGACAAAAGTGGTTTGATCTCCAGACACATTCATAGCTTACGTAGGATTAATAATTTCTACCAAAACCACTTCCCAATGAGCTTCGTGATCCAATTGTATGGACTGAGGTAATTTGGCTGTGAAACACCATAATTTGTTGTTGGGAAACACATCCATCGAACTGTCACTGGGTAAAGTTAAATGAAATCGACGCACACGCACTGGTATTCTTGTCTCTGTTGTGGAATGGAATGTCTCTGGCGGAAAGGTTCCTTGTTTCTCAGGTGTTTCCATTGGTACGACGGTATTGTCTTCCTCTGTGTCAGGTTCTTCCATGACTGTTTCTAATGTCATTTTTCACTTTGGTTCTAAGTTCACTGGTTCTTGTCTTGGAGGATTAGTGACTCGCAAGGTCTTTGGCATAGTGTGCCACTTCTTGTAGCCAAGCATCGAAACCAAAACATTTCCAGTCACGTACATCTTTCCAATCGTTAAGTTGTTGGTGTAAAAAACTAGCGATGCACACTTCTTTGAAAGTATGAAGTGTAGATAAAGTTTGACAAATGTCTTCTTCACACAGAGGTACACAACTGGTGTTCATCACGATTCTCAACACTTTGAGCACAATTTGTCTTTCGTGCACCGATAAAGTGTGAATGGTCATGTCTTTGTTGGTGCATGTACTGTTCATCAAAAATAGTCCACACTGAATTTCCAGGGAAACGAAATCCAAGAAAAGTAGTCAGTAACACACACACCACATATCGTCCAAAATTCAATGAAAACAGTTCGTGTATCAATTGTTTGTAATCCTCTAAGGTCTGAACACTATCGTTGACTTCCTTCCACGGAATTCGTTCCACAAGTGAAGACAACGGTCGTGGCATGGTCAGCTTTTATATTAGTCCTTGTCAGAAGAGTCCTATTGCGTGTTGGCACAAAACCTTCCAGTCTTTTTATACCATCCAGATACAATGGGCCAGAGATTTCCATAAATTTCTCGCACTTTGTCCACGTCTGACATTGTCAACATTTTTGTATCAATCATCCTTCTTATATCATCTGGATGCCAGATGTGAAGAATTCTATGAGATCTAGGATATATTTGTTCTTTGCGTTTGACTTGTATCTTGAAAAACTCTCTGTAAATGCGTTCTCGCATCTCCAAAGGCAGATTCTGAATGTGCTCCTATGAGCTAGTCATTCACAGGTACGTCTTTCTTTTTGATGAAATAGTCACACGTTTGCCAAATGGAATCGGGTCTTACAGAATATCCAAGATATTTCAATGGTGACCTTACTACACCTCAGACTGCGTGAATGCGTTTCGTCTTGAGGTGACACTTCTTTAAAAAGTTTTTTGTGTTCCTCTAAGTTTGTCACATTTTCTTGAATTTCGTTCTATCGAATTCTCTGTATCACTGTCACATTGTAGGTTGTGCCTTCCAAACCCTTGTAGGAGGTAGGTAGTCCTTCATGAATGTCTGACCATTTGAATATCTTGACACTAATCAGTATTTTTATAGCATTCAGATACCAATGGTTAAAACGTATATGTCGTAAAGGATGCAATTATTCTTTGCGTTTCACTTGAATCTGAACCAACTCTCTGTAAATGCGTTCTCGCAACTTCGGAGGCAAACAACGAATGTGCTCTTCTAAAGTATCCGACATATTACTTCTTTGGACCGACCAAAGGCAGGTACTGACAGCTCGGAGACCATCTGGCATGTTCCAAGTAAGCTGAGTCTTTATACTCCCATTCATGAAATGTCACACCACAGCTGAAACACTGAACTTTATCGCCTTCTCCCAAGTAGACAAACCCATCTCTGGCTAAAGCTTTGGGAGTAGGTCCTTCCAGATATTTAGTCCATTTATCTTAGAGCGTCTGGAATCGCCTTTCAAAGTCACAATAGCGAGGCAAAGCCGCAGGCAACGTGTATTCTTTACCCGTGAAGGAATGGCATCCACAGGTAGGGACACGCTTAGCATCACTAGTAAAGAAGAAAGGGCGTCGTGCTGCATTGCTTTCGCTAGTAAGGCGGTAAGGCACACGAACGGCATACTTTCGATGGTCCCAGAGGAGCGGTAAGCTGCATCGCTGATGTCAAAGCGTACGACGTCCCTATCATCGCAAGGCATCACATCGCACTCGATGTCATGATCGAACATGGAGTCCATAGTAGACCCCTCACTCAGTGGCTATGTGAAATTAGTATTCATCTTCTTCTTCTTCTTGCGCGGTCAACGTTTAGAGTCAGAATGAATTGTTGGTCTTGTAAATCGTCCCTTTTTTATACTGAAGAACAGTATTGTTCGCACTATGGAAACACCAAAGAAAGGTAACCACAGCTTGGAGACCATCTGGCATGTTCCAGGATAGCTGAATCTTTATAGTCCATACGAATTGTGTTACGGAATTATATATAATTTTTCTTTTAATAATGGTATAGTTTATTAGTTTATGATCTCTGTTCTTAGTCCAACAGCTGTCGTCTTGCCGTGAGTACATATACGGTAAGCTCGATCAATATTTAGCTGAAGCTTAGGTCATGTCACATGTTTTCAGCGCGTGAGAGGTTTGAACTTTTGACCTAGTACTCGTACTTTTAAGAGTAAACATTGTATTGACCAGGAATTATAGTGCAAGGTCACATCCGAAGAATGAATCGTGTTATTAGAAGGAAATTATTCGAAATACCCAGTTGTTTATCGAAGACGAAGTATGGCTTTTTATTTCGATTCTGCGCATTAAGACTATATATATAGGAATTATAGGAATATTCGGGCAATCTTCATAGTTACATTGGATTGAGAGGTCATAAACGAAATTGGTTAATTTTGTGTGTGGTATATTCTACTTTTGTGATATTAATACAGTGCATTCTGGATTAGTACTGTTTCTTCAACTTTAATAAGTATACAGCTCCGTGGAATTATCGGAAACATTTCTAAAACTTGTGATATTCCATTCACAGTGATTATTTGGAATTTATAACACTTGGATATATTTGATTAACTTCCGGATCAGTGAAATTTAGGACTATTAGGGATATTCTATACTGTAAGTTATTTTAATTCTTTCACTTTGATTGTTTGTTGAAATATTTTAATATTTTAGGACATTAAATATTTGTATTTTAAATCTTGAAAGCTTATTTGTGTCTTTTCTTTTGTTACATTACCCCAAGTCGTAACAAGTGTTACACCGCAACTGAAACACTTCACTTCGCTTCCCTGTCTAAAGTAGACAAATCCTGCTTTGGCTAAATAGTTGGAAGTGGATAATCCATTCCTATGTTTCGGCCATTTTTTGAATCGACTGGCACAATCACATTAGTCAGGCAAGACCGCGGGAAGTTTGCATTCTTTCAACTTGAAGTATGCAGTGGGTCCATCACACGGTTGCTGTGTTGAAGTCATCATCAATCTTGGTGACTGTCTGTTCTAGTGAAGATCAGCGTGTCCGTACGGCAAAGTGGTGCGGTCTGGAAGTCGCACTCGTTTCTGGTACACAATTTGATATACTTTTTCTAAAGGACGACTGACGATTTGGTGGTTTGGCAAACGCACGATTTTGTGGGGTTATAAAGTTTTCATTCGAAAGTCTTGAGTTTGTCCAGACTCTAAAGCATTTTTCAAGACCTCAAAGTTTACCACTTGACTGGTCAATGTGGAATTGACCACATTCTAAGTCACTATTCGTTATTCAACTTTCACACTGTGAAGATGGAAGACTCAAGACAAATAGCCTTTCTGGTCAGAGATTTACAGACAGTCATTCGAAAGTATACTACTTTCAATAAGACTAAGAACTACTCCTCCTCCTCCTCTCGAGATGAAAGTCAAGATACTTGCTATATCTGCCAAGAGAAAGGACATTGGCCTCCGGAATGTCCACAACGTCAAAGTAAAGGAAAAGAAAACAGAGACTAAGAGAATGATACCTGTTATCATTGTCAAGAAAAAGACATTGGTATTCAGAGTTCCCTAAGAAAAAAGAGAAAAAACTAGAGAGGGAGGAGGCAGAGGGCTCTTCAGCACCAGAAGAAGAACCCATTCCCGTCATCAAGAAATGTCAGAAGGCAAGACGACTCGAAGACAGTGAAGAAGAAGAACCCATGATTCCTATCAAGAAATTCAAGAAAAGGTACAGACAGTGAAAGAAAAAATGAACTTGAGTGATGTGTTATAAAATGTTCATTGTGATTTTTAAAAGAGAATATACCAAAAAGGAAAAAAGTAAGTGTCTTTTGGTTTTGATTTTCTTAGAGTATGGACGCACGCACGCACTCATACACAATCCAATCATGGGATTTAAAGTTTTACTTGATTTGGCAATTCTTGATTTCTTTTCTAAGAAATGTGGGTGGTCCTAAAAAGGACCGCTGTGGTGTTTGTTTTTAACAAACTCATGGACTGGACATGATGAGCTTTAACTGCCTCAGTCCCTTTTTACGTCAATCCTGTTGTTGTTGTTGTTGTTGATGATGATGATGCTTTGATGGCAGTAGTCAAAGGTGGTGTCATCTCAGGGGTAGTGGGAGTGGATGATGAAATGGGTTTAGAAAGCTTAGCCCGTGATGGTATCTTTTGCTTGGGTTGTGTTAAAGAAGTCTGATACATTTGTTTCAGATACGTTAATTCCACCAAAATGTTTTGTAGTAGACTCATCGTTTTATTTTCACTACTCCCTTCGTTCTTTCTATGAATTTCGACATTTTAGTACTATTTTTAGTCTTGGCCAATGTTTTTTTTTTACATTTTTTCCTGATTATTTTCAGTCTCCTCTAATGTCCGGTACCATTTCGGAATTTTAGTGCTACTTTTGGTCTTGGCAACTTTTTAATTTTTTTTTCCGGATTATTTTCAGTCTCCGCTAACGTCCGTGACAGTTCGGAAGTTTAGTACTACTTTTAGTCTAGGTCATTATAATCTAATGTTCCGGATTTTTTTTTTTTACTGACACATCATCTGACGTATAGGTAATGCTTTATATATAAATCTAGACTATATAGATATAGCCACTAGGCAGAAGGTCACTACACACGGCGTGTTGAATAGTATATGTTGGGTTTTGGATAGTAGATGACGGGATATTGGTCACTACACACGACGTGAAGGATAGTATATGTGGGGTGTTGGATATTAGATGACGGAATATTGGTCACTACACACGGCGTGTGGGATAGTATAGTGTCCGGTGTTGGATAGTAGATGACGGGGTATTGGTAACTACACACGGCGTGTTGATGGTATAGTGTGGGAGTGTTGGATAGTAGATGACGGGTATTGGTCACTAGACACAGCGTGTTGATGGTATAGTGTGGGGTGTTGGATAATAGATGACGGAATATTGGTCACTACACACGGCGTTTTGGAGAGCATAGTGTGAGGGTGTTGGATAGTAGATGACGGGTATTGGTCACTACACACGGCGTGTTGACGGTATGTGTGGGCGTGTTGGATAGTAGATGACGGGGTATTGGTCACTACACACGGCGTGTTGATGGTATAGTGTTGTGTGTTAGATAGTAGATGACGGGGAATTGGTCACTACTCTCAGCGTGTTGGGTGTGTGTGTATATTCTGTCCGTATAAAATACTTCTGCCCTATAAACACTTATGCCAAATAGATCCTTCTGTCCCCAAGTGTCCCACAATGTTAATTTCCCGTATATGCCCCAAGTGCCATCTCCATGTTAATTTCCCATATATGCCCCGTAGTGCCTCCAAGTGCCCCATGCTGCCCTAAGTGCTCCACCATATTAATTTCCCATATATGACCCCGATCGCCCCAAACTGTCCTCGAAACGCCCACATTACTACTCTCCACAATCACTATGGATACTGAACGAATTAATTTATAAGATTCTAATTATTCTAGTTTTTTTTTAGCCGACTCACAACTGACTAAATAATGCTATGCTTGTAACGTCTTTTCCAACATCGGACATGGTACGTCTTACATAGCCGTGCACAAATAGCTCTGCTATGTACAAAAACGGTTGGTAACGGTACAAAGTCGAGACTGTACGATTCGCAACATCGGCACAAAACGGTACACTGATTCAGTAACAGAAACGATTTGAACGGTTGTTTTCAATGATGAGAACTCATAGGAAGAGACGAGAGGTGGATAGTTATACACCGTTTGAAACGGGATGGTGCTGGTAAATTTGCACATGCTGCACTGATACCATAAATAACTGTTATCAAAGATATTTACCCAAATTAGCTGATCAACAGTCTACAGATTTGTTTCCCTTTTGACATGACAGTTGTCTATTGTCGACATCTGCCTATTATGAGCACCTGCATATTGTACACATTTGTCTAATATGGACTCAAGTTTATTGTGGATACCTACCTGATTTAGTAATTTTTCAATTTGGAAAATAATAGCCCCGTGTCTAGCTGGTCTTGTAATTTCAATGATTTTCAAAACACCCCTAAGCATGGCTGGTCTAGTAATTTGTTTTTAAAACATCTGCCAAGTCTACCTGGTCCGGTAATATTTAATTTTTAATTTTTAATGTTCTCGTATCTTTGGAGATGGTACTGCTCAAAACTATGAGTGGTCGAGTGATTTTTATTTTGATTTGAGTGTTTCTTTGTCCTATAACGAAATGGTAATATACAAAAATATGAAAAATACAGTACTCGCAAAACATAGACTATTTGCTAGTCTAAGCTATTCTCCTATCTTCAAAGTTCACAAACCGTACCATCCCTAGCAACCACTTGTTATCACTAACTACTCGCGGTCTTTATCGAGCTGACCCTGCGATGATGCTGCCGATATCATATTCATATCTTAGGAAATCCAGAGACGGCCTGAATGGATCACAATAAGCAAACTATTATCTCTTCTGAATTATTTCCCTTTCCATATGTAGAGCGAGTCCAGTGAGAATGACAAG